>JABFEY010000063.1:0-17562 GCA_013618495.1 Fusarium longipes | reverse complement strand
CCAAAATATTCCAACTAGGCTGATTTTTTTCGAAGGCGCAGTTGGCTACGCCTACTAAAATATGCCTATAAGAAAGTTCCCTATTCCCTCCGGGAATAGGGAATTAGAGCTTCCCCCTTCGGAGTATTTTTGGGGGGGGAGCTTATTTTAAATAAAAGGGATATTAGTTTAATGGTAAAACTAGATGTTTCGGCCATCTTGATTGCAGTTCAAGTCTGCAATATCCTTAGTATAATTATAGGTAATTTTGTTTATCAACAGTTATACATATAATTATGGGTTTGCTATGCATAGCTTGCGTATATATACTAGCTTACTATAGTGAGGCTAATAAAGGCGGGCGAGCAAGGGTGCGGCTGATCAGGAGGGGGGGGGGATAACGCATATCCATATTCCCTCCGGTATTCGTGGAAGGAATCGCCCCAGCTCTCGTTTCACGAGAGACGGCTAGTGCAAATTTCGGCTCACGAACCCCTCCGGGGCTAGGAATATACACTAGTAAAAAATAAAGCTTCACTTTATTTAGAAGAATCCCCCTCTCCGGCTGTCCCGGGCTACAGCAAGCGACCCCAGCTACTCACACGCAGACTAGGTAAAGCTCATAATTATAGGTGGGGGGGCTGCTTTAAAGTAAGCTAACCCTATCCCTCCGGGATCGCCCGTATAAAAAAAATATATTTTATAGAAGTCTCCCTTCGGCGGCTACACCGAACAATTAGTAGTTTTAGATAAAATATGAATTTAACTTTAGTACTTTTTTTAATAGGAATCTTAGGGTTTGTATTTAATAGAAAAAATATAATATTAATGCTTATTTCTATAGAAATAATGCTATTATCTATAACATTCTTAATATTGGTAAGTTCTGTTAATATCGATGATATAATAGGACAAACATATGCTATATACATTATAGTAGTTGCTGGTGCAGAATCTGCTATCGGTTTAGCTATTTTAGTAGCTTTTTATAGACTAAGAGGAAGTATTGCAATAGAATATAAATAATGTATTTAAGTATAATTATATTACCTTTATTAGGATCTATAGTGTCCGGTTTTTTTGGTAGAAAAGTCGGTGTTACAGGTAGCCGTATTTTAGGTTGTTTAAGTATAATGATAACAACAATATTAGCTATTATTAGCTTTTTCGAAGTAGGATTTAATAATAATCCGGTTTCAATTAATTTATTTAAATGATTAGATAACGAATCATTTAATATGGTATGAAACTTTCAATTTGATAGTTTAACAGTATCAATGTTAATACCTGTATTAATAATCAGTTCTTTAGTTCATTTTTATTCAATAGGATATATGAGTCATGATCCTCACAATCAAAGATTCTTTAGTTATTTAAGTTTATTCACTTTTATGATGATAATACTAGTAACAGGTAATAATTATTTAGTTATGTTCGTAGGATGAGAAGGTGTAGGTGTTTGTTCATATCTATTAGTTAGTTTTTGATTCACTAGAATAGCGGCTAATCAAAGTTCTCTTTCAGCTTTCTTAACTAATAGAGTTGGAGATGCTTTCTTAATGATAGGTATGTTTATCTTATTATGAACTTTAGGAAGTCTAGATTATAGTACTGTATTCTCATTAGCTCCTTATATAAATGAAAATATTACTACAATTATAGGAATATGTTTACTTATAGGTGCAATGGCTAAAAGTTCACAAGTAGGTTTACATATATGATTGCCTATGGCTATGGAGGGTCCTACTCCGGTATCTGCCTTAATACACGCAGCTACAATGGTTACAGCAGGAGTGTACTTATTAATACGTTCATCCCCTTTGATTGAATATAGTGCAGTGGTATTGGCAATATGTTTATGATTAGGTGCAACTACAACTGTGTTTAGCTCTCTTATTGGATTATTTCAACAAGATATAAAAAAAATTATAGCTTATTCTACTATGAGTCAATTAGGTATGATGGTAATAGCTATAGGTTTATCTTCTTATAATGTAGCAATATTTCATTTAATAAATCATGCCTTCTATAAAGGATTATTATTCTTAGGGGCAGGAGCAGTTATACACGCAGTAGTAGACAATCAAGATTTAAGAAAATACGGGGGATTAATATCTTTCCTACCTTTAACTTATTCTGTGATATTAATCGCTAGTCTTAGTTTAGTCGCTTTCCCTTTTATGACAGGATTTTATAGTAAAGATTTTATATTAGAATCTGCTTATGGTCAATATCATTTTAGTAGTATAGATGTATATGTTATAGCAGTAATAGGTGCTATATTTACTACATTATATTCAGTTAAAGTTATATACTTAACTTTCTTAACTAATCCTAATGGACCAGTTAATTATTATAGAAATGCTCATGAAAGTGATATATTTATCAGTTTACCTTTAGTGGTATTAGCGATATTCTCTATATATTTTGGATATATCACTAGAGATATTTTCATAGGATTAGGTTCAGGGTTCTTTGTAGACAATAGTATATTTATTCACCCTGTTCATGAAATAATGATTGACACTGAATTTGGTGTACCTACTATATTTAAATTAATTCCTTTTATCCTTACTGTATCTTTCTCTGCATTAGCAATAATATATTCTGAATTTATGCCAAATATAATATCTAACTTTAAATTATCTAATTTAGGATATTATATTTATGGTTTCTTCAATCAACGTTTCTTAGTTGAATTCTTTTATAATAAATATATTGTTAATTCAGTTTTAGAAATAGGAGGTCAAACTACAAAAGTTTTAGATAAAGGTAGTATTGAATCAATAGGTCCTTATGGGTTTGGTGTTATTTTAACTAAAGCTAGTAAAATAATTTCTAGCTTAAGTAACGGAGTTGTTACTAATTACGCTCTTTATATTTTAATAGGAATTTGCTTCTACTTATCTATTTTTACTTTTGTACAGGTAGTAGATGACGTAGTAAATTCTATTACAATAGCAAGCTTAGTAATTCTTATGTTGCATAAAGATCGTTCTTTAATTTCTAACTAGGGCGCTTCTAACCCGGCTGAGCCGGATATGTATACACGAAGGCTAGGCTGATTTTTTTCGAAGAAAAAAAAATATGGCTAGTAAAAAATAAAGGTTGGCTTTATTTTTTACGAGGCGTAGCCTCTTAATATATTTCTTAACTAGGGCTATAACCTTTTTTTATAGATGGGCGGCGAAGCCGCTCCTAACCTGCACTACTTGACGAAATCTCTTCCTGGAAAATATAGTCGGCCTTATTTCTGTGTTAGGAGTAAGGGATAGTGCTGTAGTGTATATCCATATTCCTCCTGGAAATCGGGAATATGGATTAGCACTAGCACTAGCTCTTTTTTTACTCGCAAGGCTGGCCCGCCTTTAAGCGTATATATTAAAGGTAAGCTATCTATATTAGGATAGGAGTGTATGTTTGCTTGCTTGCTTACGGTACAACGTATTGCAAGCAAGCATTAGTAGTATATTAAAGGGTTAATAACCCTAAATCTCATTAGCTTTAATAAGATAGCATAATTTTAGTTCGACTCTAAAATGAGAAAAAAAGGCTATTCCGAGTGCTGCTGGATTTTTTTTTCCGAGCTAGCGCGATTCGTTCCACGAATCGCGAAGGATATGCTAGCGCCCCCCTGCTCGAAATTAGCACTACGCCTATTAAAGAAACAAAAATCGATAAACCTAAGTCTGATGGAGGCGTTACGCTAAGTTGTTATTAATATAGACGCAAGCTATCGATTTAGAATTAGTAGGAGTAGAATATAGCAAGCTTGCGCGTAGACTATTCCTACGGATATTTTTTTTCTAATTCCGAGTGCTAGGCGCAGCCTCGCACTATCAATATGAAAAAAACCAGCCAGAGACTTCGTCTATAAAAAAAATAAAGAACTTTATTTTTTTTTACTAGTGCATATTCCTAGCCCCTCCGGCTAGGCTTTGCCTCATATAAAAAAAAAATATATTTTTTTTTATACGAGACAAAGTCTCCTTGCGCCCAAAAGACGAAGTCTACTCCTCGCGCCCAAAAGACGAAGTCTAGTCCTCGCGAATTTTCTCCGAGAGGTTGCGGTAGACGAAGTCTCTCGTTCCACGAATACCAAAAGACGAAGTCTACTCCTCGTGAGCCGAAATTAGCACTAGCCGCGTAATCGAACTTCGTACTGTAGGTCGCTCGCTATTAATAGTTCTGTAAATTATACAGTTTAATGTATACCTCTTGCTGTTTACAGTAAGGTTACTTAAAAAAATAAATAAATATATACCTAGTAGTAGACTATTCCTACGAATATTTTTTTCGGAGAAAAAAACATCCGTAGAAGGCAAGGGTCGCAAGCGAAAAAAAAAATAATTTATTATTTTTTTTTTACGCCTCGCTATAAAAGTATATTTATATACCATATATATAATTTATAATTATTATGAGAATATTAAAAAATCACCCTTTATTAAAATTAGCTAATGGTTATTTAATAGACGCTTCACAACCTAGTAATATAAGTTACTTATGAAATTTCGGATCTTTATTATTACTTTGTTTAGTTATACAAATTGTAACTGGAGTTACTTTAGCAATGCACTATAATCCGTCAGTATTAGAAGCATTTAATTCTGTAGAACATATTATGCGTGATGTAAACAATGGATGATTAGTACGTTACTTACATAGTAACACAGCATCAGCTTTCTTCTTTTTAGTGTACTTACATATAGGAAGAGGTATATACTACGCATCATATAGAGCACCAAGAACATTGACATGAGTTATAGGTACAATAATCCTTATCGTTATGATAGTTACAGGATTCCTGGGTTACCATATAATAGCCCAAAACGACTATAATAATAAAATAACAACTACAACAAGATTTAACAAAAGATATTATTCAACCTTTAGGAATAATGAAGAGGCAACTTCGTTCGCGCCTATAAATAACTTTTTATCGGCCAAAAACCTTAATCCTGTCTTTATCTATGATAATCTAGATGAAGATTCAGTCCGTAGAAATATAGCTAAAGAAACCAAGGGACTTAGCGGTATTTATATGATCTTAAATAAAGAAACTTTAAGTTATTATATAGGATCAGCTTCTACAGATAGAATTAACTCTAGATTTTCAAAACATTTAATATATTTAAATGGTAGTAAAATAGTTAAAAATTCAGTTAATAAACATGGTTTACATAATTTTGCCTTTATTGTATTAGAATTATTTCCTGAAATAGTTAATCAAGAAAATAATAAAAAATTATTAGATTTAGAAGATTTTTATATAAAATCTCTTTTACCAGACTATAATATATTAACTGAAGCAGGGTCTAGCTTCGGTTATAAACATACTGAAGTTAGTAGAATAAAGATGAAAGCTAATTATAGTGAAAAACGTAGAGAACAAATAGGTAGTTTAAATAAAGGTAAAACTTTATCTTCCGAAACTATAGAAGCTATGAGACAATCAGCTTTAAATAGAAAACCCTTAAACTATACAGAACAAGGTGTTTTAAATATGAAAAAGAATTCTAAATCTATTATAGTAAAAGAATTAAATAATACTGTATATGGTGAATTTAATAGTATAGTTGAAACAGCAGAAGCTTTAAATTGTTCTACTAAAACTATACAAAGAACATTAAAAAGTCCTAGCCAAACATTAAAAGGACGTTGAATAGTTGATTATGTTAAATAATGCTACTAAATTATTATTATAGTTGTAGTCCTGCAAGTATATAGTTTTATGCAATTTATGGAAAGAAATAAAACTTAAAGCAGAATAACCTGACAAGGTTATTGAAGAAACCAAATCGTTTCTTTGGCAATACTAGTGAAAACGATCAAAGTATATTTTAATATAAGAGATCGTCGGTTATCCATATAATCGCGACAGACTGGGTCACTGGTGGGTGGCTGAAATGCTGCTTAATGTACAGTCGGAACTTTATATCCAGGCGCAATTTATCGCTCTGATATAGGTGATATACGAACAATAAAGTTATCGCCACTTTTGTACTTTGCTACATAAGTAAGTTTGTATGTTTTACCTTATGGACAAATGTCATTATGAGGTGCTACAGTTATTACTAATTTAATTAGTGCTGTTCCATGAATTGGACAAGATATTGTTGAGTTCATTTGAGGAGGTTTTAGCGTAAATAATGCTACTTTAAACAGATTCTTTGCTTTACATTTTGTATTACCTTTTATATTAGCTGCATTAGTTTTAATGCATATGATAGCTTTACATGATACAGCTGGATCAAGTAATCCTTTAGGAGTACCAGTATATTATGATAGAATGCCTATGGCTCCTTATTTCTTATTTAAAGATTTAATAACTATATTTATCTTTATATTTGTTTTAGGTATCTTTGTATTCTTTATGCCTAATGTTTTAGGTGATAGTGATAATTATATAATGGCTAACCCTATGCAAACACCACCTGCCATAGTACCTGAATGATATTTATTACCTTTCTATGCTATTTTAAGATCTATTCCTAATAAATTATTAGGAGTTATCGCAATGTTAGCTGCAATATTAATTATTTTAATATTACCTAAGGCTGACCTAGGTTTAACAAAGGGTTTACAATTTAGACCCCTAAGCAAGGCGGCTTTCTACGTCTTTTTAGTGAACTTTTTAATATTAATGCAAATAGGTGCTAAACATGTAGAAAGTCCTTTTATAGAAATAGGACAACTAAGTACTGCTTTATATTTTTCTCATTTCTTATTTATATTACCGGCAGTAAGTATATTAGAAAATACTCTTGTAGATTTAGAATTACAAAATAATGCCAAAAATATATAAGGTTAATGCTATGTATAGCTTGCTTTTTACTACAAAGTAGTGCTGTGGAGGCGTAGCCTCGTAAAAAAAAAAAATAAATAATTTATTTTTTTTTCTGGCTACACGAACGAAGTCCCCTCTCGGAGGCGCAGTAGGCTACGCCTACTAAAATCCAGCAATATTTTTTTCGGCGGAGGAAACAAAGTTCCCCCCTCGGAAAAAATTACTAAAAAATAAAGAACTTTATTTTTTTTTTATTGCTAGTGCAAATTTCGGCTCAGCCGAAATATGCACTACTGGAATACTCGTTACCAGCGCTTGCTAAATAAGGCACTGCTTTGTAGTACTAGCAAAGATTAAGATTGTAAACGGTTTTACACGGTGATTGCAGATCATTTGAATGAGGTTCAATTCCTCCTTAATCTTTATTTTATTTAGTAGTGCTGTAGTGCTATTCCCTATTCCCGAGCTTGCGCCCCTAATTCCGGCTGACCCGGAATATGGAGCGCAAGCTCGGGCTAGCATATTTCATATTTATTCGAAATCAGTAGGCGGCGAAGCCGTGCATATTTCTTCGAAATTAGCACTACTCCAGCAGGGAATCCGGAATAGCACTAGCACTAGCAAGTTTGAATTGCTTGCGCCTTACTCTAACTTATATAAATATTAAAGGTAAAAAAACAATACATTTTAGGCACATATTCTTTGAAGGCTAGGCTGATTTTTTTTCGAAGAAAAAAATATGGCTAGCCTTCAAAGAAAAAAAATATTGCGCGATTTACATATCCGACTCAGGAGGAGTAGACTTCGTCTTTCGGGCGCAAGGAGTAGACTTCGTCTTTTGGTATTCGTGGAACGAGAGACTTCGTCTACCGCGAGCTCTCGGAGAAAATTCGCAAGCTCCTCCGTATAAAAAAAAAATATATTTTATAGAAGTCTCCCTTTGGCGGCTAGGATTAGAAAATACCGTAGGGATAAAAGGTCGGGGTAGGCTTTGCCTCATGACAGTTTATTATTATAGCTTGCGCCTAACTGTATGTTTTAATCCTTTATTAATTATAAATATAACTAATATTTAGAATATACAAATAAGTTACTACTAATACAGATGAATTTTTTTTATTGTAGTTTTAGTATCTTAGCACGTAGTATTGCTTGCGAGCAATTTCGTAGCAGGCTTATTTCTGCGAGTTAGCGCTATTTTTCATAGACGAGCTTGCACCACGAGAGACGGCTAGTGCGTACCACTAGTAAAAAATAAAGCTTCGCTTTATTTAGGGCGCAAGCGAAAAAATAAAGAATTTATTTTTTAGAGCTTGCGCCCCCCCCTCTCCGACTGTCCCGGACTACAGCAAAAAAAAATAAGGATATGCTTGCCTACTCTTATTTTTTTTTTTATCCCGAGCTTGCGCGATTCGTTCCACGAAGAGCTTGCGCCTCGAAGGGGTCGAGACTTCGTCTCGCTAGGCTGATTTTTTTTTCGAAGGCGCAGTAGGCTACGCCTACTAAAATATGCGAGCTTGCTAATTTTCTCCGAAAATCGTACCAGCTTAAGGGACTTATTATGCAAGGAAGCTTAACTATACTATAATAATTTCACTAAATAGCCACGATAGTGGTTATTTTAAAGATTGGGGCAGCTTTTATGTTTAGCTGCTTCTTGCTTTATATAAAACAAGAAACAGCTAAGCCAACAGAAGCAGTTGGCAAAATAAATATTTGTATTTAAAATGTTTTAGAATAGTACTTTTATGGCTGCTAGCTTGCGTATTTTAACTTTTCTCCAGGTGAACGAAGTTTCTAGTAGTAGAGCAAGCAAGGCGCCCCGAAGGAATACCCCCTCTTCGCACCGTCCCCTTCTAGTATCGCTACCTAGAATGGAGTCCCTTACGAGTTTGTGCCAATATATTGGCTAAGCAGAAATTTGCAAGCTAGCAAACTAGAAGTATATACTACGTATATTGCACCACTAGTAACCATAATCGAATAATTTGATAGATCAGGCTAGATAGCTTATTGCTGCTTGCATCTAAGTAGCAGATATAATCTAACCCACGTTATCATTATTCACTTATACCTTTTTTTTAGTAGTAGCTATACCGATCCCCTATTCTGGGGCAAGCAGTAAAAAAATAAGACGGAGAGCTTCCCCCCCCCCCCCGTCTTATTTTTTTATTGCTGGCGTAGGCCGAGTATTTTAGCTAATTTCGTAGAAAAAAATTTCGGAATTAGCAAAAACTCGCCACTAAAAAAAATATTTTTTACCCCTAGGGGATAGGGATGGTACTAAGTTTTTTCTTAGTTCACATGAGCTTTCAGAAAGACGCGACCTTATTCCTTTAACCCGCGGCGCGAACAAAGTTCCCTCCTGCTTTTACTAATCCGGTAAAGGTCGGTTGCGGGTTAAAGTATAGTATGATTTTGTAGAACCGTTATCACATTAATTTATAGTGGGGAGCTCTAGCAAACTCGCTCGTAATTATTAATTAAAAATATTAGTTAATAACTTTAAGTGAAAAATTATGTTCACAAAGAGTACTTTAATTATTTCCTAATTTTGTCTTTAGATAAGGAGAGTTGTTCCCACCAGCCTAATTTAACATTAAGATCACAAATGTCTATGGGTATGGAAAGATGATTTAATTCTACAAATGCTAAAGATATAGGTACACTATATTTAATATTCGCTCTTTTCTCAGGATTATTAGGTACAGCTTTTTCAGTGTTAATTAGACTTGAACTTAGTGGACCTGGAGTGCAATATATTTCTAATAATCAATTATATAACAGTGTAATTACAGCTCACGCTATATTAATGATATTCTTCATGGTCGACAATTGAAGACTATTTAATTTTAATTTTCAAGCTAGCACCCTTCGAATATTTTTTTCGCCACAGTCCGTTTGGTCGAAAAAAATTATAGAGGTCGCTCTCAATAATAACCAAAACAACACTATTACTATTACAAATAGTAATAATAATAATTCTAATAAAAATAACGATGAAGATAAAATACCACTATATACTAAAGTATATATAGAAAACCCTTTTAATAATAGAAATCTTATCTTAAAAGTATCGAAAAATCAAAAAGGTGTTTATATTTGAGAAAGTAATGATCATGCTTATGTAGGACATTCTATTAATTTGTATAATAGAATAAGTTCTTACTTTATGCCATCTATTCTTCAAACTAAAGCACGTAGAGTGTTACGTTATTTTAATAAACACGGATTTCAAGATACAAATCTTACAATTTATATAATGGATGAGAATTCTAGCTTAGATGAAGTTGTAAGCTTGGAACAGCATTTTATAGATACTCTAAAACCAAGTTTAAACGTAGATTTGGTGGCAAGCAGTTCTGGTTATCATGAACCAATGGGCCAAGAAATAAGAGATAGATTACGTAAACAAAGAGGTACTCCTGTATATATTTATAACGTAGAAGATTTTACTTTATTATATATATTTGAATCGAAACAACATATGTATGATTCAATAAGTATTCATCATAAAACTTTAAATAACTGTTTAGATGCAGGTACAGTGTATTTAGATACTTTATTTTTATCTTTGGATTTAATAGAAGAATCTGAAAATACGAATTTATTAACTCTAGAGGGAATAAAAGAGTTGGTAAATGAAAAACGTGCATTATATACAGTTAAACATCCTGCTTCTATTTCTATTTTAGCAGAATTTAAAGACGATTCAAGTAAGAATCTGGAATTTTCATCGTTAACAAGTTTAGCTAATCACTTAAAAGGAGATCGTGTAACTATTAGACAGTATTTAAAAGGTGTAAAATCAGGTTATTATAGAGGAAAATGAAAATTTACATATAAAGATTAAATAGAAAGGCATGGCCGGGTAAGGCAGAAATGCTTTACTTTATTTTCACTATATGCAGGAATCCCCTTAGAGCCTTTAAAACTAGTACCGCAGACTATATGTTAGCAGTGGAATACAGTGACATTTTAAAGGATTGGGTAATCCGCGGGAAACCAAAGATAATTTTGTTATCGAGTAGGATCCTAAGAGACTACACGTGAAATATCTTAGTGAATATTTTATAATATTCAAAGATAAAGATATAGTCCGTACATATTCGAAAGATTATGAGTAAACGTATGCCTGCATTAATAGGTGGATTTGGAAATTTCTTAATGCCTTTAATGGTAGGAGGTCCTGACATGGCATTCCCTAGATTAAATAATATTAGTTTCTGATTATTACCTCCTAGTTTATTATTATTAATCTTCTCTGCTTGTATTGAAGGTGGAGTAGGTACAGGTTGAACACTTTATCCCCCATTATCAGGATTACAAAGTCATAGTGGACCAAGTGTAGATCTTGCAATATTTACTTTACATTTAACTGGGGTAAGTAGTTTATTAGGATCAATAAATTTTATAACAACAATTGTGAACATGAGAACACCAGGGATTAGATTACATAAATTAGCCTTATTTGGATGAGCAGTAGTTATAACAGCAGTGTTACTTTTATTATCATTACCTGTATTAGCTGGTGGTATAACTATGGTATTAACAGATAGAAATTTTAATACATCATTCTTTGAAGTAGCAGGTGGAGGAGATCCTATATTATTCCAACATCTTTTCTGATTCTTCGGACACCCTGAGGTTTATATATTAATTGTGCCTGCTTTCGGTATAATTAGTACAACTATATCAACTAATTCAAATAAACCAATATTTGGTTATATAGGTATGGTGTATGCTATGATGTCTATAGGAATATTAGGATTTATAGTATGAAGTCATCACATGTATACAGTAGGATTAGACGTAGATACAAGAGCCTACTTTACTGCTGCTACATTAATAATTGCTGTACCTACAGGTATAAAAATATTCTCATGATTAGCTACTTGCTACGGTGGTTCTATAAAAATGACACCTTCTATGTTATTCTCATTAGGTTTTGTATTTATGTTTACAATAGGAGGATTAATAAACCACTTAGTTCTCCCTTTAAAGATCGCTATATGCTGGAAACTTCTGACAATTATACTACTAGAATTATATTCAGTAACAATGTATAATTTTGAACAATCAGCAGGGAACCAACGGGTATTTAATGCTTTAGTAGGACCCTCAGAGACTACACGCGATCCTCGTAATATATTTACGAGAAGATATAGTCCGTTAAATAAAAATGCATTAATAGGCTCCCCGACGAGCTTGCGCCTCAATAGTTTTAATTAAAAAACTATTGTTATAGGAAGGGTCGAGCAAACTATATGGGGGGGGAGACTTCGTCTCGCATAGCAAGCTCCTTCTATAAAATATATTTTTTTTATAGCCTCCCCCTCTCGATTAAATGATTAATGTATTTTATTCGTAAGTGGTGTTGTGTTAGCTAATGCTTCACTTGATATAGCCTTCCACGATACTTATTACGTAGTTGCTCATTTGGGCCTTAATAATCTTTTAGATTACTTCGCATTTGGCTATATGCTGGAAACTATATTTTTAGGTTGTTATCTACTATATATAATATATTATTATCTTTTAAAAATAGATGCACATAGAATTATACAATTTCTTTCTATATATAGTGAAAATGATAATAAACCTGTGTTTATAAAAAACACGGATATACAATCAGCAGAAAACTGTAAAGGATTCTCAGAGACTACACGCCAAATATCTGATTCAAAAGGTAAAGATCTTAAAGAATTTTTCAATTGACTAGCTGGTGTTATAGATGGCGACGGGAACTTTGACATTAGAAATATTAATTCTAAGTTAGTTTTAAAAGCTATTAGGATTAAATTATACGACAGAGACATTAGAATTCTGAGTTACATTCAAAATACTCTACACATAGGTAGAATTAGGGCGGGAACGCAGTCCCCTCCTGATAAAAATAAACCACACTCCATGTGAATTATTAGCAAAAAAGAAGAAATGTTATATTTAATTAATAACATTAATGGTTTAATTAGACTAAAAGTACCGGGGTTAAAAAAATCTTGTCTTTATTTAGGTATAGATTATAAAGAAGCAAATTATAATATTGAACCGTACGATCCTTATCTAGCTGGATTAGTTGATACAGACGGTAGTATTGTGTTTAACTATGCTGGAAATAGGATAGAATGTAATTTAGAGTTTGAACGTAACGAATTTAGTAGTAAACTAAATTTCGATAATGTAATACCTAACTATAAACCTGCTGTATCATTTAGAAAATCTCGTAACTCTATAACATATAAATACCAAAATGTTAAAGGTATGGTATTCTTATATGATTATTTTATGAAAAATAGATTATACTCAGATTTTAAATTCTATAGAGTATCTAAAATTAAAAAGTTCATAGAAGTAAGAGATTTTAAAAATGAACCTAAAGACAGTTTAGAATTTAAAAAATATTCTGAATTTGTATTAGATTGAATTCAATATAAAAATCCTTTATGATACAAAGTACCTTTTGTAGAAAAAATCAGATAATGATATAGTCCACTGTTTAGAAAATAGATTTAATTATCTTTTTTTTTATATGCATTTCCACTATGTATTAAGTATGGGAGCTGTATTCGCAATGTTTGCTGGTTGATACTTCTGAATACCTAAAATATTAGGTTTAAATTATAACTTAAATTTAGCTAAAGTTCAATTCTGACTTTTATTCATTGGGGTTAATCTTACATTCTTCCCTCAACATTTCTTAGGTTTACAAGGAATGCCTAGAAGAATTAGTGATTATCCTGATGCTTTTGCAGGTTGAAATTTAATAAGTAGTATAGGTTCTATAGTAAGTGTAATAGCTGCATGATTATTCTTATATATTGTATATTCACAATTAGTAGAAGGAAAAGTGGCTTCTAGAAATCCTTGATTAACTCCAGGATTCTACACAGACGTATTACAAGCTAATTTAAATAGAAGTTACACTAGCTTAGAGTGAGGATTATCAAGCCCACCAAAACCTCATGCATTTGTAAGTCTACCTTTACAAAGCTAAAATCAGTACGGAGTACGCAGTACGCCTATTTATATTTAGCTTTTCATAACAAAGCCGGGGTAGTGCATATCCGACCAAGATAGCGCCCTATCCCGCCTTCGGCGGGATCAAGATTTGCACTAGCAATAAAAAAAAATAAAGAGGCTAGCGAAGCTAGCCTCCCTACCTACTCGCAGGGTATATTGACGCTACATAGCACGTACGATATTCCTAGCTTTATAGAACTAATTAATTCGTTGTATAGTCTGCTTTTATAGTTTATTAGAAAAGCTGGATATAAGTCTCATTAGCTCAATGGCAGAGCAGAATACTTCTAATATTTAGATCTTAGTTCGAGTCTAAGATGAGATAGGTATAGAGAAATCTATATTATAAAGATAATAAGTAGTCTATTAAATCAATAAAGAAAATTTTTTTATTGGCTATTTTTGCTTCTAGATCATAATATTTAATATCTAGCTTAGCTGGCTTAGCTAAAACTATAAAGCTAAAGCACGAATTATAGGAGGGTACGACTTCGTATAAATAGGAGTACGCTTAGATATAAATAAAAATAGCCAGCTAAAGCTACTCTTCTGTGTGCGCGTAGTCTGGGACTATTCGTGGAGAGCAGTTTCTGAGTCCGGCGCAAGCTCGGACGGCGCAAGCTCGCTGTAAAAAAAAAAATAATTTATTATTTTTTTTTTTTCGCGCTAGCTCTCGAAGAAATATGCTAGCCCGAGACGAAGTCTCTCCCTTCGTGGAACGAATCGCCCTAGCTCTAAATAAATTTACTTTAAGGCGTTAGCTCCCGCCGCCGAAGGCGGCGGGAATCGAGCTTCCCCCCCCTTACTCATTTCACGAAGGCGCTAGAACAAAGTTCTTCCTTGCCATAAACTAAACGTATTAGATTATTCTATGAATAGTTTAATATATAGTATATAAGGTTAGCTTTAGCCAACATATAACCAAGCTAGCTAAAGCTCTTGTATACTTTTTATTTACCTACGAGTGACGCAGTGTGCACGTATTATAATTAAATTAAAATAACCAAAAGTATGAAGGCAAAAGCCCTAAAATTAATTAATCTTTTATCATATAAAGATATAGATATACCTAGACCTCATGTCTTTGTGGATCTTCCGTTAAAAAGTACGGTTTCACCGGTAGAGCTTACAGATATAACTTTAAAGATTAATGAACTATTACCTCAACTTTCTGATTTTATAAGTCAATTTCACAGTATCATCTTGACTAATAACATAAATGTTATAACAGATGCAGGGGGTAATATGTCATTAGATGTTCCTGGTACTATGTCGGACACTGATGCAGATAAATTTAGTAGAAGAATAAGTATTATTGATCGTTTAATAACAACACGTGGTCAAGAAATAAATGATTTATTACAGAAAGGATTAGAAATAGAAGGTAAATTAAAAAAAGAAAATGTTAACTATACTTCGCAAATATTAGATAAAGTTAATGAATTTAATAGATTAAATGCTTCTTATAAACATTAATAGCTCTAACTTTAGCTTTATTCTTCTGCGAGGAAAAAAATAAAGCTTGGCTTTATTTTTTTCCCGCCGCCTTCGGCGGCGGGAATCGGTAGGCTTTGCCTCATAGTAAAAAAAAAAATAATGAATTATTTTTTTTTTCTCTAATTGCCGCGGTAAACGAAGTTTCGCCCCCTCCGGGTCTATCGGCGAGACTTCGTCTACCGCAAGGGTCGCTTGCGGTAGTGCGATTTTCGGAGAAAATTAGCAAGCTCTGACCCCTGCTCGAAATTAGCACTAGCCCCACCCTTATTCTTTTTTTTTTTCGAAAAAAATATCCGATGGGAGAAAAGGTCGGGGGTACTGCTTCGTACACTAATTTAGTATTATTAATATTATAAGATTAAACAAAACAAAATAAAACATAGCTAGCTTACTATATTTATGCTTAGCTTATTTCTAGCTTGAATATTCCCGCCGCCGAAGGCGGCGGGAATTAGCGCTAGCTCGCAATCTAGAAAAATTTTTAGAGAGGCGGGCTTCGCCAGCCTACTGACTCCGGCTGAGACAGAATTAGGGGAGGAAAAAAAAATAAAGAGGCTAGCGAAGCTAAAAAAAAAAATAAATAGGCTAGACTACGCCTATAACGAATAGCCTCCGCCTCCTCTTATTTTTTTACTCCTTCCTGCCTCCTGCTAGCTATAGAAATCTGCCTAGTGAGTTAGCACACATTAACAAAGAAAGATGTAGTGCTGCGCACTAGCAAATAAAAAAAAAATGAATTATTCTCCTACTATTATTTCAATAATCGAAAATATAATATTAATGTTACCCGCTTTATTAGTGGTAGCTTATGTAACTGTAGCGGAAAGAAAAACTATGGCAAGTATGCAAAGAAGACTTGGTCCTAACGCAGTAGGATACTATGGTCTATTACAGGCATTTGCAGATGCTTTAAAATTAATCTTAAAAGAATATGTAGCTCCTACACAAGCTAATTTAATACTATTTTTCTTAGGACCTATAGTGACATTAATATTTGCTTTATTAGGTTATGCAGTTATTCCTTACGGTCCTGGACTATCATTAGGGGATATGGAATTAGGAATATTGTATATGTTAGCTGTTTCATCTTTAGCTACTTATGGTATTTTACTTGCAGGATGAAGTGCTAATAGTAAGTATGCTTTCTTAGGATCTTTAAGAAGTACAGCTCAATTAATTAGTTATGAATTAGTGTTAAGTTCTGTATTATTAATAATAATAATGATAACAAATAGCTTAAATTTAAATATAAATGTACAATTCCAAAAAATAGTATGATTAGCTTTACCTCTATTCTGTATATTAATAATATTCTTTATAGGTTCTGTGGCAGAGACTAATAGAGCACCATTTGATTTAGCAGAGGCTGAATCTGAATTGGTAAGTGGATTTATGACAGAACACGCTGCAGTAATATTTGTCTTTTTCTTCTTAGCTGAATATGCTAGTATTGTATTAATGTGTATATTTACTAGTATTTTATTTTTAGGTGGTTATTTATTAGAATTTGACATTGTATATTGATTTGACTTATTAAATTATATATATGCATATATTTTCGATATAAACTGAATTACATCTTTAGAATATTTTAAATTAAGAGGAATTTTAACTAGTTCTTCTGTAGATGGCTTTTTACATAGTATAACTTTAGGTATAAAAAGCTCAATAATGGTATTTATATTTATCTGAGTAAGAGCTTCATTCCCTAGAATACGTTTTGACCAGTTAATGTCATTCTGTTGAACTGTGTTATTACCTATTTTATTTGCTTTTATAATATTAATTCCTTGTTTATTATATATATTCGGAATAACTGTAGTAAATGTGAACATGTTTTAGTAATTTTTTTCGGCGAGCTTGCTGATTCCCGCGTAAACGAAGTTTCCCCCCCCGAGCTTGCGCCGTGTAAGGAATCGCGCTAGCTCGGTAATACCGAAGGATATGGCACGCCCACTGATTCCCTCCGGGGCGAGCTTGCTAATTTTCTCCGAGAGGGGACTTCGTTCCCGCGAGGACTAGACTTCGTCTTTTGGGCGCGAGGAGTAGACTTCGTCTTTTGGGCGCAAGGAGACTTTGTCTCGTATAAAAAAAAATATATTTTATAGAAGTCTCCCTTCGGCGGGAGCTAGCTGAGTCCGGAGGACTAGAAAAAAATATGCGAGGAAAAAAATAAAGGTTGGCTTTATTTTTTTCCTCGCTAGCCTTTGCCTCATAATTTTTCTCTAATGCAGCTTCGCCCACATAGAGTTAATCCATATTCCCAATTCCTG
>JABFEY010000062.1:0-366777 GCA_013618495.1 Fusarium longipes | reverse complement strand
CTTTAGTAGCTTCTACTATTCGGGCTGTGGTGAATTACTGAGATAAAGAGAAGTCTAGGTTTTACTTAAAGTATTAAAATATTAAAAAAAATAAAAAAGGCATGGAAAAGTAGAAGAAGAATCGCGTTATTGTTTTAAAACTTGAGATATTCTCGATTAATAACCTGTCCAAGCTTTGAGCCACTGAACTTTGGTATACCCAGGTCAGGCAGGCTGTCTCGTGATTTTTTGGACCTCAGGCCAAGCCTAAGCTTGCTTTACCCATCCATGACTTTCTTCGCGACATTCTTGACTCGTCCACATCATCATTTCGCAACACGTCGCCATCATGTCGACCGACGCAGAGGATCTGCTTCTCGACTTTGGAGATTCGGGAGACGATGTTGAAGAGGAGCAGAATCATGGCCTTGTCAATGACCAAGAGTCGTCTGGCGATCGCAATCGCGATGCCATGGAGCTGGACGATGCCGAAGGGAAGGACGATGCCGAAGGCGAACCCAACGACAGAGAGGATGCCGAGGCGACAAAAGTCAAGATTGAGAAGATGCAGCTTGCAGGAGTCAAAGATGTTCGAAGTGTGGCCACTCTAATGCAGACACTGGAACCAACACTACAGAAAATCGCACATTTCCGATCGCAAACCGCGACGCAAAACACCAACCTCGGAAATATCGAAGACCACCCCGAATATCACCTCCTTACACAGTCGAACAGTCTGTCAACCCAAATCGACGGAGAGGTTGCTCTTGTCCACAAATTCATCCGCGATCACTACTCGACACGATTCCCCGAACTCGAGCGACTGGTCACGACACCACTCGAATATGCCAAAGTCGTCGCCATCATAGGAAATGGGCCTTTGGATTCGGAAAGCATCAAAGCTCTGCAGACTTCAACCGACAATCCTCTGGGAATAACTCTCAAGTCTGTTCTTGATGGACCCTCGCTCATGATTGTGACGGTCGAGGCCACGACGTCCAAGGGTCACGAAATGACTACAGAGGAGCTTCAGCGCGTTTATCAAGCATGTGAGATGACTATATCTCTCAACAAGGCCAAGCAAACGTTGGCGGAATACGTCCAGTCGCGCATGAATATATTTGCACCCAACATGACCGCTCTCGTCGGTTCCCTTACGGCTGCGCAGCTCCTTAACGCAGCAGGTGGACTCACGGGTCTTGTAAAGACCCCTGCCTGCAATATTGCCAACTGGGGTTCCAAGAGGAAGCACTCGGGACTGGCTACAAATATCGGTGTTCGGCAGCAGGGCTACCTCTACAACTCGGAAATGATCCAGGCTATTCCTAGTGACCTGAGAAAACAGGCTCTGAGAATTGTGTCCAATAAGCTAGCCATCGCTGCCCGATACGATCATACGCAAGACAGCCGGGATGGGTCTGGAGGGGAGGAGCTTAAATCACAGTGTCTCGCGCGCCTCGAGAAGTTAACAGAACCACCGCCCAACAAGGGTCAGCGTGCGCTTCCAGTCCCAGACGATAAACCATCCCGCAAGCGAGGTGGACGACGTGCCCGTAAGGCCAAGGAGGCGCTCGCCATGACAGATCTTCGTAAACAACAGAATCGTATGGCTTTTGGAAAGGAGGAGAAAGAGGTTGGCTATGGTACTGGCGAGGCGACTGTTGGAATGGGTATGATCGGACAATCCAACGACGGCCGTATCCGCGGAACCCAAATCGACCAGCGTACCCGCGCAAAACTTGGTGGCAAGAGCAAGGGCTGGGGAAGCAACAGCGCCGTTGGTGGTGCTGCCTCGTCTATAGGTGGTTTTGGTCAAGCATCCAACATTGATCTACGGGGTCGCGGTCTGCGAACGTCTGGTGTCGGTAGCACGGTTGGGTCAGCGACTGGCACAGCGTCTTCTCTGGCGTTCACCGCCGTACAGGGCCTGGAACTCGTCGATCCTAAGATGCAGGCAGAGCTTAGCAAGAAGCGCAAGGCCGAGGAGGATAGATGGTTCAAAGGCGGCACCTTCACTCAGGTTGGGGGATCGTCAAGAGAGAATGGTTTCAAGGTGCCAGAACTTCCCGCAGCCAAGCGAATCGATACAGGATCGACCAAAGCAGGTTCTTCATCACAAAAATAATTCACGCAGAACATTATCATTCAGGGAGACAAGATTAATAACATTAAAAGGAAGACATGCTTGGGCATTGCTCAAGGTAATAAAAATATCATAAATACGGAAATCCTTCATGGACGGTGCGGTGAAGTGCAATACAGTACCTATAGTACGGTATGGCATAGCACCACATGCAATTGTATTGTTTGATGGAAACATGAAGGGTTTGGGTCGTCATGGGAAAGTGCCGAAATAGCATGGGAGAATATGACATTTGCATCATCGCGATCATCGCCGATGATGTATGCATCGCATCAGCTCGCAATTTGCGGAGCTGGTGCGGCACCCAACTTGCGCGTATCACAATGCAACGTCATCCATAGCTACAGCTACACCAAGCAACAGAAGGAAAGAAATAATTGGGTATTGATTTTGTCAACGCAGATGTCTGGCGAATAAGGCGCAAAATTCAGGGAGATGAACCAATAGCGGGGAAATATGAAAAAGCAAACTAGATGCTAGTTAGTTAGGCTTCAGTAGCTCAAATTCGATAGTAGTTCTGAAATACATTAACTGATTGTGCTGAGAGCTGGGCCCGAAATAGTAAAAAAAGAAGAAGGAAAGAAAAAGGAAAAAAACAGGCCTCATCAAAGTTTCGCACACATTTCAAAGTTGCCGGGTCGATACATATCTACGTTAAGTAAGTGGATGGTTCAGGTAGTAGTGAAGCGGCTGGGGTTAGTCCAAAACCGGGGTGATTGAGAGTGAATATCAATCATCAATCTCGATCGATCGACAGTGATCATCGAATTTACCATCTGCGTGACTTGTCAAACGAAAACATGGTCGCAGCATATTGGTCCCTTTTTATTATTATTTTCCTCCCCCAAAGGATTCTATGCCGCATCACGAGAGGCCCCTTGTGTTTCCAGTCGCACTAGGGACACATTCCTAGGTTCCGAGACGTTAAGATGGATATTGATGTTACGGTTGGGCTCTACCGTAATGTAAGCATATGTAGGTATGGTTATGTAGTCGGCTGCCTTGGCAGATACACTGCGATGCAGTTACAGGGTAACAGTGCTATCTACGACTCCATCCTGCTGTATAGAGAACACATTCCAGCAGCTGTATCCGTACGGGAACCCTGCTGTTGTTCCAACAAGGGTAGGCCTTTTACACCGCCAGAAACACTTGTTTCAGGGTATCGAGATGTGAGAGTGCTGTCTTGTACCCACGCAAGACTTGCTGTAACTTATCTGAATACCTCCCGTCCCTAGTACATAGGTAGGCAGGCAAGTATAGATGTTGCAATGCACTGCCACTCACTGGAACAAGCAAAGTTGGCAAGATCGATCGAGCGACTGTCCTGATCAACTAACCACTCGATATGGACTAAACCTGATTTCACTCGCCCAGCTGACAATGTAAAAGAAGTCTCTATCTGACCACTAATAAGACTCACAAGTACGATACTGCAGCAAGATTGTCAACTTATTGAGAGAAGTGGAGATGGTAAAGAAGAACCAGATAACCTTGCGCTTTACGAACTGTCCACTGGAGCAGACTAGCACCGCGAAGCTATATATTAAGTTCGACCAAGAAGAGGATAACCGTCCGTAGACTGTTGCATTGTGAACAGGAGTTTCCTGCTGGCAGAAGAAGATACTGTACTAAACATGGTGTGGTGTGGTGATATGAACCCCGCGTATCCAATACCGAGGAAGGGCTGTTGTACGGTCGCAAGCTAGCCCCATGTGGCATGGAAGCAAGGATGGAATTCAACATAGCACTGTAGCACAGCAGGTAGAATTGATAGCAGACAACACAACAGTTGGAATACTCCCTGATACAGGAATAAAAAGATAATAGATGCGCACGCAATACTTCCATTGGTTATCAGTTAGGAAGACAGAGAACGTGACGGTGCAGGGTATAGTAGGTACACCGCTTGCCGGCACAAGTTGCCCGCTGTGAAGAACTTTCAAAAACAACCAACGCTACCAGCGAGTAAAGGAAGACAACATATCCGTGATACATGAAATTCCAAAATGTCCATGCCCCAGCACGACCAGAAAAGAACGACGCGCGGCGAAGCGGATCGAACATAGAGGTTATCACAGAAAGGCGGTGATAACCTGCCCTGGTACGCACTTGCATAATCCCAGAGAATGTCAGAATGTCAAAGAACAACGACCCCCGAGCAGTATCGGCAATGGTCGAAGAATTGATGAAATTGCCAGCAACCAAGCCAGACCCTTGCAATGACCGGACTTGCTCCCACTGGCTGCGCTGCTAGCTCGCTGCATGGCTCCGGTCGACTGGTTTGGCGTACGGCTGGTTGCCGCTTGTGCCTGACAATCTATTCTCAAAAAACCAAGAATACTCACGGACTAGCGCTGTTATTGGCTCAACTGATGCTAGACGTCCCGAGCAGAAGGCCTTAAACAAGCGAGAGAGGACAAGGCATCACATCATGGTCCAGCGGGCGTCACAGGCGAGGTCCCCTAAATCTCTGTCTCCCCACCGGTCATCCTATTCTAGGGCCAACCTGGATATGGCTCCCTGTCTGCCATGTGTACTTAGTTGGATGCCGTATGTAGACACGCTGAGTGGTAATAGTAGAATGATCGCCGGGGTCCTTTGGGTTTAGAAGAGCTTTGTTCTCTCCGGGCCCTCTTCTCCGGCACCATGGATGTTTTTCTCTTTCACGCCCTGCCCACCCCCCCTTGTCGTGCCCGCAAAGCCCCAATACCCTTGAAATTCTGTCTCAAAGCCCCTCAGTCTCTCAGGCAGCGGGACCCTCAGGAGCCACGCGGACGGGACCGATGAGGCTGGCCTGCCAGGGCATCCGACACCAAGCGTGCTCCACACAGGGCAGCATCAAGAACCCCAAAAGGATCCGATTCCCCTCCTGTCCCAAGATCCCAACTGAGCGTCGTTGACTCGATCGCTTCCGATGCTTCGATCGCCCTCAGTGAGAGTCGATGCGCTGCCGCTGTCGCCTTTCACCATGCCCCTGCTGGCCAGGGAAACAGAACCCTGGCTGATATTCATTCAGTAACCAAGGAACTTGGCTGATACACTCGACTTTCGGTCATCTGCGTACCGTACCGTTCAGTGCCTCCCCCCCCCCTGCGTTCATTGAACGGAGCTTGCACACGCCAATCTGTGGTTTCTGGAAGCCTTTCGATCTCCATCTTGACTGACTACAGCAAAGGCGCCAACGATTGATTAACTATCGTAAAATCTTCCCATGGCCGTGCAGCAGGAGCGCCCAGCCTGATCCCCCCTTCTTGGAATGAAACGGCGCTTCCAAGACAACTGTCGACGCTTTACGGAGTCAGCGGTTGATTCGATCCCCCACCCATGAACATCTCGATGCCCAAACTGGTTTTATTAGACATCAAATTCTTTTACATGGCAACAGATCATGGACCGCATCCAGTGCTTATGGTTCCCAGCCAGCACTTGTGATCTTGATTTTCTAACCTGGTCAATTGCGTCATCAAAGGTAAATGGATGGCTTGCCAATCTTGAAACAATTCATAGCTTAATGTTACTATAACCTGGGGCATATTCGCTGAGCGTTGCCGACAAGTCTAAAGTCCTTGTTTTGCATACGGGTAAGGTTCTTGGTTCGGCACCAGGTACCAGATTAGATTGGACACCACAACGATGCTGCTAATAACAGAATTGTGAAATTGATTCATCTGCGATTGCCAGTGCTTTTTGATGCTCTCCAAACTTGGTCAACCGAGACAGTTTTGCGCCTAAGCACGGACAACAAGCGGTCTCCAGCAGTATTGAGATTTGGTGACGTCAACAGTGAACGACGTAAGTGCTATGTATGCAAACCATTCTTCAGGGAAAAACAAACCGCCTCAGAGGGTATCGCATGGTGGAGGGACCCTGATCGTTCCAAGTTCAGGGTTTCAAGAACTCCGTAGATCTTAGTTGGTAACCCGGAGCAAAACCGCCGGAGCGTTGTCAAGATTTCCCTTTAGATCGATGTCGTATCGATGGGCTTGGACAAATATCGAGATTGTATTGGACAAAGATCTGTAAACATCGTCCTCAGTGGTAAATAGCCCTGCACAGTACAGTACAGTACAGTACAGTACAGGCAGTAAATGCAAAATAAAAGTCAATTCTGCGACGTAGGAGGGGTGCAACGAAGCGAGATCCAGTCCAGTGGGCCCAGGTTGACCAACTAGCCACTCTTGATGGACTACTCAACTTAGACGGACGATGTGCGAAACCTCCTCATTCATCAGGTTATCAGCAAGTGTCGCTTAGTGTGATTGGATGATACTGGCGTCTCCAACATGACCATGCTGCCGACCTGAGCTGAATGAAAATTCAAGTCAAGTCTTCAACAACAGGATCAGACAAGTCCAACTGAGAGACACCCTTTGGAACCGGGGTACAGTAGACTCCACGCCCACCCATCCCTGTCCATGGAAGCAAACAACAAACCGTAAGCACCGCAACAGAGCCCTGTAGAAAATCAAAACGGTGCATAAGTTAGAGTTCCCAGGTGGGTTTTCGGAGGGCATCCGCAGGCTCTTGGTTGGTTAGAGGCCAGCTTCAAAACGGTGTATAAGGTCCAACGACGCAACTCTGATGATGCCTCAAAGCAGTATGGGTATTGTCAGTTTCATAAGTGAAGTGTTCATGACAGTCATCAAGTGTACAGATTTCTCACTCTTCTCTCCTCGTCTCCACCTTGCAACAAAGTATGGGTTCGCCTCTGCAGAAAGCGTTGTCATGCGCGCTGCAGAAACTGATCATGATTGACTCCGTGCAGGAGTGACCGTACTGTACTGCGGCTGGTGCTGCCACAGACCAGGCCATCAACAACACCACAGATGTTGGCATTAACCCCGTCTCCATATAGAGAAGCCACACCTCAACTCCCTTGATCGCCATTTTATCGATCGTTTCCGATTATTGGTTGGCAGAGTTTTCTCCCCCCAGTCATGATGGGGACCCTTGGGGCGACCCTGGGAGCGTTAGCGTTAAGGGGATGGTTGCCCGTTCCCCGCCCCTCCACATCTGCCCGCTTGCAATGCAGTCGAAAGCAACCCGGCATTTTAGGGGTGCTTATACCCACAGATGCTCTGCTCCATTTGGAGCCCGCAACCAGCGACAGTCCTTAGGGTGAACGGGCTCGGTGGACTACTGGACATAATTGGTGTGCACTGTACCGCACCATGGGGCATGTTCCCCAGAGCTGGTGTGGCAGAGTGGCTAGTAACAAGGTACACAATCATGTCCATTGAGAGCGTGAAGCTTCATTGACGTTGTTGGGGAGGGGCTGCTTGCATTTAACTCAATATTTACTTAGTTGACCTTTGTCACCATGACGGCGCTCTTGCTCAAAATGTACCATGCAAATCAGCCCCTCTCGTAGGTATGTTACAGCAGAAGCGCAACAGTGACGGTGTTAGTGATTGGGAATACGGGCAGTAAGCAAGGTCGAGCCAAGAGCGGGGGAGAAAGTTAATTGCGAAAAATAAACAGAAGCATTATCATTTTGTTTTTAAAACCCTACAGTCAGTTATTCATAAATATCTCAACAAACAAACACACACCCGGGCAGTTCAGTCAGTCCATACCCATGCTCACATACCTATATATATTTGTGATAAGCGCGTTCTTCACGGGTTTGTTGATCATCCTCTGGCGTTGAACTTGTGCATGGAGAAACCCTGGGGACACAAAGGGGATTTGCAGGGTCCGATCAATACTTTATTGGTGCAGACATTATCCTGGACACAACGGGATTGAGCCCTGCATGAGCAATAAAATAGCCCTTCTTTCTGTCACGCTGTATCACTAGGTTGCTTTGCCTGTCTTTGGTGTAGCCGTTGTGGCTTTGGCAAGACAAGATTAGTATCCAGATACAGTACATTATGTAGATGGAGGGGTAGTATGTGCCTGAGCCTACGGCTGCCCATGCCAGAAAGCTACAGTGCCTCCTGAGTTAAACAGTATTTCAACCGAAATTTTGACAGTCTGGACTTCCAACTAATGTCTGGTGGTTGTGGAATTGACGTCACCATGGTGCGATACAAAGGTATGAATACACTCCAAGTCTGTCCGTACAGTGTTTCGGGGTCCTAGCTTACCTGGTAGGTACAGCGTAGCTGTACACAGGTAAGTGAGGTACTTTATTCCAACCACTAGCTCAACTGATCCGGCCATCCGTCATGGTGACGCCTCATAACTTGGGATCGAGATTACGGTTTGGAAATCAGGGTCCAGAGGTCCGGAGCGCCGTTCCGCGGGATAGGTGCAGTAGTATGAAGCACCTCATCAGCTGGATAGTAGCCAGGCAACATGCCCAGGTCTAGTAGTACATAGTTGGGTATCTTAACAACGTAAACTATTAGATGGCAACGCGTTGCGCCGCGGCAACCTCTATGCGACCGAAAAAAAAAAAAAAAAGAGTCTCTCGTCAGTGTCAACAACTCTTTGAATGAGTCTCGAGACTGGGAAACTGAGTTTATTGCAGAGAAGGCACTAGAGGCATCATGTATGGTGGTAGTTGGCATTAGGAGGGTGCGATGCCCCGTACAGTAAGGACGTTGAATACGGGCGGGCTGAAGTAAAACCGAGTAAAATAAACCAGAGCAAGGTAATGTTCAAGAATAGCTAGTAGCTATCTGGGCATTGTTGGTATTTAGTTGTTGCTGTATCCGTAGTCGGCCGTTAGCGAGTGATCGACATCACAGGCCCGAAGGTTGAGGTGAAGAAAGCAATCAATCGAGTAACAGGCAGCCCGTGCAATTTCTCTGAGCGAGTGCCATTTACGGGAAAGCGTTCCCAGCATCCAGTGGCTTGCACTAGGCAAAGGTCAAAAATCAAGCCCTCGGGCGTATGCCCCAGTGGCTCCTTCTGAGGGTGTCCTTGGCGGTTATAGTCGCCAACCCTGGCAGCGGCTCCAGAGGAAAAAAGATGGAAGAGAACAGGAGCCATCAATCCCTGTCGGTTACAGCTGGCAGAGAGCCCTCGTCCCTACCAAAAGTGGCCCCAGACCATGTTGTGTCAATGTCCCACCACCATGGAAGCTTGCTGCTTTCTCACTGGGAAGTGAGGATGTGGGTTACAAAAAGAAAAGGGAAAAAGGAGACAGAAATAATTAGAAGAACCCAACTTAGGGTATGAACGTGTATACCTTCTTTTTGGTTTCGTCTCTTATATAATAACAAGAGTTTGCTATCAGTATATAGTAGAAACAGTACTTACTACTATAAATTATAGCAAATCGAAATGAATATTTTTTTCGTCCTCTCTTCTACTGTTTTCTAACCTGCTATGGTCTTGACAGCCCTGATCCACCTATTTGCTGTAGGTAGCAGCTCCGACCAAACCCGTCTCAGCGGTTGCTCGCACCAGGCTTCTTGCCTGTCCGCCGAGCCTTGTCTTGGGACAGTGGGCATTGGACAGGGACAAATGGTGAGGGGGAGCGGGAGCTTGCTGATGACTCTCAGGGCAGGTGCCTCTTTGGAGAGTTTCCCATGCCATGCCAGGCCAGGGTTTTGGTTAGAAGTCAGGGTGCACTGCGCTAATTGCACCCCTCGCTTCCATCGCAATAAGCAAGAGCAAACAGATGAAGACGGAGAGGAGAGAAGGAAGTTTTCATTAGAGACACGCCACTGTCTGCCGTTAGCGGCGACATACCCCATCCATCCATGCGTGGCTCGTCCAAGGTAAGTTACGTCCATTTATCGTAACTCTCAACTCAGACTCGACTTTTTTCTCGATCTCATCGATCGATGGGGTTGCGCAAAAAATCCCATGCCTGATTCCCACCCTAATTCTATCCCTTCCTTTTCCTTCTTTTTTGCTAGTTATGCTCTACTGTGCTTTCCTGTAACCTGTACGCCCCCCCTACTGGTGTGCGTTTTGCTCCCCTTGATTCCAACGGGTTGCTTATAAACTTAAGCTCCAGCCATCCATCGATTCCAGCCTCGCTTCGTTTGATGCTCCTCGACTTCTCGCTCACTCTTCATACATCACATATTCCCTTGCGAAACTGCTTCTTCAAAGCTGATCATTATATCCTTGGGTATCTGAATCAACCAAGCCAGTCCATTTCCATACCGCTCTTATCCCTGACTTGCCCTCTCTGTCTTTGTCGGTTGTTGCTCCTTGACTTTGACTTGTCTCTTTGGATTCCTCGGCAACCTACTTTATCCAAACAACAACAATATTTCTCCCAGCACTAAGACCACCGGAACTTGCCTACCCTTCTGCCTCTTGCAGTACATGAACTCGACAACAGACGCTTTTATTCCTCAGCACCATTTTGGCAGCATTCGCAAATCTGTCACCGCCAAACCAGCACGTCTCTCCCTTTGCAATCGCTGCTGAACACCCCTGTCACCTTTCAGGTACATACGCAACAGCCCACGAGAATCCATCAGTCTCGTGTTCTCAAAAGCGGAGGCACTTCTGAACTATCAATCCCTTCCTTCAATCCCTCGAGTCTGGACAAGCTCCGCGACTAGCCATCCCGCTATTTAGTCCCGCTTCACTCCACTAAGTCTGCGCTGCCACCGCATCCAGGCACATAGTATCCGCTGGTTCCCCTGGCTATATCAGCAGTTGTTCTTCTATCAATTATCCAACTTGTATGCCCATCAGATATACAACAGTTTCGACAATGACGATGCACGCAATCAACGCCGCTGGTCGACGAGTCTCGCTTCTAAACGACGAAAGCGCCTCTCAACAGCCCCAACTGCAACAACAAAGACCTCCTCTCAGTTTCCATTCAAGCTATGCTTTTAACCAGTCTTACCCCACCCCCGGCAGCAGTTCTTCTTCGCCTAACACTCCAGAGCTTTTGCGCTCCGACTCCTACGACTCTCAAATGAGTAATGATCCTGTCTCTCCCATGACTCCCAACGTGGACTACTACCCCCGACAGCAAGTTATCTATACTATTCCCCAAGACTACAATATGGACACCAAGCATGCCGCCTATGCTGACAGCGCCCGTTCTGCCTCATACGACGCTGAGATGGTCAGCCAGCCTCGATCCTCACCTATGCCCGAGCGTCCCGGAAAGCGCTATCCTTGTCGGTATCGCGACACTCATGGCTGCGAAAAAACTTTCACGACTTCGGGCCATGCTTCGCGTCACTCCAAGATCCACACTGCAGAGAAGGCTGTTCAATGCACCTTCGCGGGATGCCAGAAGAAGTTTACTCGCGCCGACAACATGAAGCAGCACCTTGAAACGCATTTCAAGGACAAGAGTCGGTCGTCCGGTAGCCAACGCAGCCATCGGACATCGCTAGCTGACGCTCGTCGCAACTCTGCATCTGGTCGTCCTTCTGCGAGCCGCACATTCTCGTCTAGAAGTCGACGCGATGCTGATCCCTATCCCCTTCCTACACCCCCGCTGGCCTCGCCCAGTATTGGTAGTGGATCCTGGGATATGGATGCCCGCAACCTTCCTATTCTTAACCGACCTGTCGCTGGTAGGACCCCCAGCGGTCTAGATGCACTCGCGATGGCTGTTGCATGCCAGGAGGGCTCAGGCGTTTGATCGTCAGATTTCCCATCCCTGACACTCAAAACGGCATAATTCTATTGATAATCCTAATCTTCCGACAACGCTCATGTTTCCCCCTATTTTTTTTTTCTCTGTTATACGAACTGCTATCGACTTCATTTTATGGCGCAAAAACTTTTCGCTTTCATGACTCATCTTGCAAAGACATGAGGATGCATCTCCCACTGACCGGATTTTTTTCAATCACGGCGTTGTGTTAATACACGAGGTACAACCCTGGTTTTATGGCGTTATTTTCTACGGTTTTTCATTTTCAGGCTGCAAAAGGCTTCTTTCTTTCCTTTCAAATGGAAGGACAGTGTTGCATGTACACGAATGGCTTCACAAATGTCTCTCCCATACATTACACATGGTTAGATAAACGACAGGATACGTCCCTTGGAGCTGTGAGCTCAAGGGCTGAAAACGCATGGCGTTGGTAGGGTTTATGATTGATGTTTCCAACTTTTTGTTCAGATATAAGATGGGGGAGGCCGGGCTATCTAAGAATTATCTCCTAGGCTTGTGTAAGCTGGAGCATAAAGAATACGGCGGGACAGCGAGTTAGTACACACTTATCGCTGTCCCTGTTGCCGTTGTTATAAGATGGCAACACTTTATTCATGTATAAGTCGCTCTGTTAGTTGGAGAAGCATCGCCGCTGGCGTTTGCTGAGTTAGAAGAGAGAGGCACTTGAATTGTGCGCAATTGATACCACTTTGATTTTTATTCAATCGCTTCTGCCTTAGTGACTTTGTAACTTTCATCAATTTAACAATCATATTTTTATCACTATGTATGCAATGCAAGCTTTGCATACCAATATTGAAAGCCAATCGTGTGTAGACACTCGATTTCCTTTCGTGCAAGTATCACCTCTACTCATCTCCTCCCTAGTGATGTAAGATCATGCCTTCACAAGTGATCTGTATGTCACTAGCCACTAAGCAACGTCTCAAGACAGGCCTTTGGCATACACACTCGAACGACACCATCCCCCGAGATCATTCCAATTTTCGACGTTTCCGAAATACAACTTGCAGATTTGCGTCAATGGTGCCTTACTGTTTCTTTTGTAGATATATTATTTGTTTGTTTATCTAATCATTGTGTATCATTACTACCACAATCGTCCTTATCATGATGCCGCATCATCTGCTCGTCAATCGATATCATCATTCCCAGAGGTCTTGCTTTTCGGCGCACAGCCTGGCCATCTCGAACTGCTCATCTGTTTGACAAACCAGCACTCGTTTTGAAGCGTCGCGCTCACCTAGTTCCTGGACAACGTCCTTGATAGGCTTCTGATTGCTGGTATCATTGATGGCAAACCCCAAACAGGCCACCCGATTGACGACAGCAGAGCGAAGCTTGGCACTGTGTTCACCAATACCACCAGCAAAGACCAGAGCATCGACACGGCCCTCGAGGGACACAAAGTAGGAACCGATGAAGGAAGCGATGCGGTCAACAAAGATGTCAAATGCCAGACGGTGGCTAGGCTCATCCGAGTCGGCAACGACGCCAAAATTTGTCGTGCCTGTCATGGATTTCCAACCACTCTCCTTGTTGAGGATCTCCTCAGCTCGTGAGATGTGAAGGTGCTTAGTGGATGCAGGAGAAAGCTTCCCCACATCGGAAGCATAGTGAAAGACGAGACTGTGAGGGTGGCTGGGGTCAGCATGCAAGAACCTTAATTTAGAAAGAAGACCCTTATTGAGAATCCCACCCTCCCTATGTTTTTGGATCTCATTGCAAGTATGATCTGATGAGAGTGGTATTCCGCAACATCCGGTGGGGCCTGGCTTCGGGCTCTAGGCTCCCTCTCATATGGGTATCTGAGGCACTGGGCGTCTTACCTTGGATCAACACTGCCACTTCGGGTAGCACCAGGAAGGCCCGCCAAAGGCGTCAGCCCCATACTCGTATCCCAGCTCTTGCCGTCCTTGATGGCGCACGCACTGGCACCGCTGCCAAGGTGTAGAGCGATCATGTTCAAGCTGCTCACATCTCTTTGAAGATAGTGGGCGACGGATCGGGTAATAAAGGCGTAACTGATGCCGTGAAACCCATACTTGCGCAGGCGGTTGCTCTTTGCAATTTTGGGGTCAATAGGATATGTGTAAATGTGTGGAGGTAGAGTTGTGTGGAATTGCGAGTCGAAACAGGCGACGTTGATAGTGCTGGGCAGTGCACTGATGCATGTATCGACGATACTCAAGGCAACACCATTGTGAAGTGGTGCCAAGTCGCTGAGCTCTTCGAGATGATGATAGGTGTCTTGAGTGATGACTTGAGATTGGTCATAGTCGCCGCCATGAACGATACGGTGGCTGGCAATAGCGATGTCTTCCTTTGAGGAAACCTCTTTCAGCTCACTGTCATCGATGAATGTCTTGAGAAGGAGGTCAAAGGCGTCACCCTGGCTCTTGACACTTTCAGCAACTTCTCGGGCCTTGAACACATTTTCGCCGCCGCGTGAATACGCAAGAGTTGCTGGCGGTGCAGTCAAACCACCAACTGATGCTTCGGCGATCTGGCGCGGCTCTGAATTCTTGTCTGCAGTGTAGACTGATATCTTGACCGAACTGGAGCCGGCGTTGATCGCGAGAATAACCTTCATGCCTGACGTTGTAATGTTAAAAGAGATTGCGGGTTGGTATCAAATTCGTGGCAATTGTGTCAACTGAGAAGGGAGATTGGGTTGGACTTTATGCCCTCATAATCATTCACGGCAGGTTGTGCATCTCAATGACGACACAAGCTCATGGTCTGATCCAGGCACCGCGGGGTGTTGAGAATCGGTGTGGAGCCCTGGGCATTCCTCGTAATCTGCCCACAGACAGCAACGATTAGCTTGCATCATGCCTTCTTTGATACTGTAACCAATCCCACACGAGCGGCTGCCGATGACCACTCAGTTGGTCGATATTTTCTGACTTTGACAGATAAAGATGTGAGCTGTCAGTGTCAGCCCTTGCAGCAGATGTCACCCCACCAACCTTCCGCCACAGACTGCACCGCATCATGAACATGTGGTCCGGCTTGGTGGTGCAACTTGTTGCTGGCTATATATGCCATCTGACTCAAATTTGTTTCTTCAAGGCGTAGCCTCGGCCGTGTCCGAGGGTTCTGGCACCGAGTCCAGCGCATGGTGCGGCCAACTAGATGCCGGTAAATCGGGAGAATGCCCCGGTAGAATCTGTGGTGAGGGTAGTTCGAAATGGTTCGGCGGGAATGGGATGCCGTTAAATTCACGGTCCGAACTATGGCAATAAAGCCATGTTTCGATAAATCGACGATACTCTGACGAGTGTTAGCTGACATCTTATAGGGACACTGCTCAAGCAGAATCTGTTTACCTTGGCGCTCAGTAAACTGGATCGCCAGATATCGTATGTCAAGAGTCGACTGCTGCACCGATCTTGACTCTGAAGAATCACTTGTTCTGGTTCGAGATCGCATACGATGTGGCAACGAGAAGCGTCGGTGTGAATGATGGTCGTCGCCCGAACTGGGTCGCCGACCAGATGCATTAAGTCGAAGCTGCTTTGCCCGATCATCCCTCCCGCGAAGCTCACCATCAAAGCAGTGGATATCATATTCTCGATATTGGCCATCTGTCTTGTTCGCGAATACACTGAGCGAGTGGAAAGTGGTATATCGATCCCTCCACAACTTGAGCCTCTGGATTGCGCCTATGCCTTTCACCTTGCCGAAACCATCTGTACGTCCGTGAATATTGGTCCAGACGACGTCGGCATCGTAGAAATCGATTAAGTCTTTCCTGCGCAGATCCCCCTGAAACTGGATAGAGCTTTCGACAGTCGTAAACTCATATCTGATGGTGATGTATTGGTCATGGATGCAAACTCCTTCATCAGTGGTATATCGAACTCGGTGGGGTTCCTGAAATGTCAGGTAGCGTTCCATGTCGGAGGCGTCGTAGTATGGGCGATGGCGCGAGTGCAGCGTATGTGGATGTATATCAGAAGGGGCATCCGAGGGTACTGATAGTAATTTGAGTTAGCCGAAATTCATCCAAGCAGCTCCCTTCGGTATCGGCGCACAATAGTGTTCGAGAAGTTCGTTTTGATAGCTGCCCTGCCAGAGGACACGGCGCTGTTCAGAGCCCACGACCTCCCAAGGGCCGAGGTAAACAACCCGCTCGTCGGGAGTATCTTGAAATAGGATTCTGCAATACTGGTATCAGCAACATGAGCTATCAATTGGGCCAGCAGTGTTCGCACATTGTCGCTTGGAATCCTGGAGGTCCAAGATCAAGCACCGAGGTTCCAGTTCCTGACCCCTCGGTGGTTGGTGCAGAGATGGTTGATATACCAGAGGTCGGAGTCCAGGTTGAATCAACTGGACTGACATATGTTCGTCCGTAGGTAGGCGGGCGACCGAGGGACGACGAAGTAAAAGATGAGCCCGAGGACGACATGCTGTCGCTGGTAGCAGTCGAGGGCGATCTGACTGACCGAGCGGTGGGGACATGTCATGACCGGTCACAACGGCACAAGACGACTGGTTTCTGCCAATGCTGCCTTGAAAACCCCCGATGGGTAGCCCTAAAAGCCAGTTTTCACGCCTCGGCCTGGATTTCTAGCACCAGCCAAACTGGTTGTGATGAAGCTTGTGCCGGTATATGAATGAGGATCGGTAAGCTCTTGGCTGTCGAGGCCTTAATGTTGCCAATGCCTGAGCCGGCGCAAAGGCAAAGTCGCAACAACAGGGCGGTGATATAACGTAGAGACACCACGCACCCTCGGTCAGGATAGACTTCAGGCACTAGACTGAGGATGAGTGGCTCTGAGAGTCGCTTGTACATTCGCCCACCCCCTCTGAGACAGTAGCAGAAAACCAGGATTCAACTTCCTGGGCCGATTCAGACACTGGGTCGGTAACTTTAGGCGACTAAAGATGAAGCTCGCGCACATACAAAGACTGCAAGATGGGCATTGAAACAATCGTGATAACAGTAGCCACAGCACGCCAGAAGAGGACAGGACAGAATCAAAATTCAAAAGTCCAAACAAATCCCATGAGGATTCCAAGAAAAAATCCAGATAACCAAGTCAAATTGTCTCTCGTTTGTTCGCCCATGGACAGCTGTAAGCCAGCATCATCCATCGCAAATTGATGGGAAGATAGATCCCGTGTAACGCGGTCGATTTCCACATTTAACGAGGGGCACGTCGGCCTTGCTCGTCCCCGAATCCTTACGTTGAGGCCCGCGTCAGTGGACGCCTACCTTGGTACGGTACGGTACCGTACCTGGCCACCCATGGACAGGAACGCTGCAGAAGTCATCCACACAATGGGAAGAAACACAGGACGTTGTGCAATCGACAGCCAAGGGTCGACGCCACATGGGCACCAGCTTGTCTTCGATTGGTGGTCCACTAGCAGCGGGAGCATCGAGCACGGGGGTTAAAGCGACATTCTGATGGGCTGTCATTGAGGGCCGAGAAAGCTTAGGTCTCGTGGGGCTCTTTTTTTCTTCACTTTTTGCTTTTGCTAATTGCAGCTAGCTCGAACCCCGGTTACCACCTGTCCTGTCAGCCTGTCTATCAATTCCGAGCGTCTGGGCCACCACTCTCGTTTGGCCGTGGATGTTGAGAGTAATTGGAGGCTGGCCGTCGCATTTGGTAACCAGTAAGTTCTATGAACAAGTTTAGATCTTGTTAAAGGAACTCGACGTCTTTGAGAATCAGTCGCAACAAGTAGAGAAAAACAGAAAAGATATCCATGTTATATTAGCACTTAGGTATGCTTGTTCTTTCCAGGCAGAGCCGCAAAGCTAACACGTTGATACCCCGCCATTAAGACACAACTTAGCTCCACTCCTTCAGTACCTAGGTAAGTATGTACTATCGTGCAACGTATAATATATGTCGGTATGTTGAGTCTGTTTGGTTACTTCGAATTACCTACCTATGGAGATTTCCCACCATTCTCCAATTGATGCGTGCCTTCAAGATACCCATCTACTACCCACAGAAGTAGGTATCTACTTGTCAGTACCTTAGTAGGTACTTGGGCAGGTGCCTGGGCAGTGCTCTTACCTTGCAATGCTTGGGCGCTTATGTAAATAGACATCCTACCCACTACCTGTCAACCAAGCTTCAACACCACGTGCCCCTTCCTACTCACATTTTGCCTACCTACCTACATATCCAGTCTGGGCCGTCTTACACAGGTCAGCCGCAGTGGTTCCAGACTCGGAAGATGAGGTCTTGATACGTCTGTTAAAGATATTCTCTTCAGTCCTTCACATACAAGTTGGGTATAATGAGTCTGTACCCACACAGGCTAATGAGTCTGACTGATATGGAACTGATGCAAGGGTCCCCTACGCAACCACTGAAGCATCATCTGTGTCTTCTTCATTCTCTCCCAAATCACTATTCTCTCCTACCCAGACATCCATCAGAGAGTCAAGGGTAATGATAGTTTACTGTTACATTTCGTGCCCCATCAAAACCGTCTGCTCGGAGACGTACGTGCATTCAATCCTATCCCATATTCAGTCCGCGTATGTCGGCTCCCAAGCTCCGGTTGCCCTCCCGCACATAGATACAAGGGTAAGTAATCGTTGGACTCTGCCAAGTGTGCCTAGGACTACAGTAGCCCAGGGGCCTTTTCAGCTCTAAAGAAACCACCATTTCGCGGCGTGCACAGCCTAGACTACCTAGCCTTTGCTCAACTGTCATACAGTTTTGCGATGGCATCCCACACCATCTATATTCTGTATTGCGCAGCTTGCTCCAGCTTGTCGACGACATAACTTCTCTGTTCTACATAATTCGACTTTGTCCTATGGGGCTGTTGTCATGAGAACCGTATTCGTCTTTCTCTCTTCTTGGGGCATTGTCTGCCCGCAATTCCCAGCACCTATCCTAATTTGAGCCTTGAAGCTCCCCTCTCTGATCCATCTCAGGCTACTCGTGCCCATTGGAGACTTTTGCGACGCGTTGTTCACCCCCGTCGCGAATCATGCCTCTTCTATCAAGATATTCATTGCGTCAGAACCGCGGTTTCCTGGGCTCTGACAGTTCTGCATTGCCGTCGCAAGATGCTCAAGTAGGTCGATACACTCCGTATCAATCCTCCGGACATCTTTCCATCCAACACAATTAGCCCTGGGTCCAACTCTACGGAGCTAATCACAACTACTAGGATCGTCAACAACTACGTTACGAACTCGATTTGAATTCGTGGAATTTTCGCATATGGGGTGTTTGCGCCTCGGGCTTCCTGACAGACTCGTAAGTCTTCCCCAAAACTAACAATAGACACGCAACAACCTCTGTCATGCTGAATAACCATTTGCAAACTCCTGACTATTCATACCTAGATATAACCTCTTTTCAACCAATGTAATTCTGGCTTCGGTCGCATTTGTTTATTGGCCTAATGGGCCAGAGTGGTCGGGTCTACTGATCAACTTCTTTACACTCCTTGGATCTGTTGTTGGCCAGGTCTTGTTTGGTTACCTGGCGGATCGCTATGGCCGGACTCGCCTCTACGGTGTTGAGCTTGTCCTAGTTATCGTTTCAACAATTGGCGTCGCCACTAGCAGCCGTGGTTACAACGATCTTTCGTTTCTAGGCCTATTTACTTGGTGGCGTTTTGTCATGGGCATAGGTTCGTGAGCCCAGTCTACTCCGACCTCAACCACAATCCAAACCATAAGTCTCTGATACTGACACGACCGTTACAGGAATCGGAGCTGAATATCCCCTCAGTGCTGTCATCACTTCAGAATGGTCCAGTACGCAATCTCGAGCGACTATGTTGTCTTCGGTTTTCATGATGCAGCCCATCGGACAGGCGCTGGCGCAGTTGGTTGGTCTGTTCGTGCTCCTTGGCTTTCAGCGAAGTCATGATCTGCAGGGCATGCGATGCGGCCTCGACAAGCTACACGAGGAAGAATGCAAGAAGGCATTGGACGGAGTTTGGCGTATCGTGATCGGTTCGGGTGCTGTGCCTGCGCTTCTCGCTATCATCTTTCGCTTCTTCCTCTTCGATTGCGGCATCTACAGCCTGGAGGTCCGAAACAAGCCAGGAATGGCTCTTGTGAATACTCAAAGGATTTACGGTGCTCCTCACGGGGCTGGATTGGAAGCCTTTCCTGGCGGTGGTACCGCCGGTCGCTCCATACGCGGTTCTGGCAATGGACCGAATTCGTTCCCAATGGGCCAGCTCAACCAAAATCAAGCGCCAACAATATATCAGGTCAACTCGCCTGGTGGAAACAATGCCGCGCCTTCGTACCGCACACACGGCCTTGGCGAAGCCATGCATCTCGGCAATCTTTCCCAGCCGGTGATGCCCGTCCAGTTTTCGAGAGAAGATCTACATAACTACTTTATCCGTGATGGTAATTGGGCGTATCTCTTGGGTACAGCAGCGACATGGTTCTTTTTGGACGTTTCGTTCTATGGTATGAGCCTTGATAATAGAGGCACACTCTCGACTATGTGGGCAACGACGACACCAACCAGGATCGATGACTCCCTTGAATGCTGGACATCGTCACTCCGTGGGGGCAACTCGACCGTGCCAGATTGGGCCATCCGTGGACTTCCAGTTTGGTCGACCGACGCAACGCACCCCTGTAACACTATTTACGACGTGTTGATCGAGCAAACAAAGCAATATCTCTTGACTGTCTCACTCGCATCAATAGCGGGCAGTGCTTGCTTCGTAATCTTTGCAAACCGCATCCCTCGGCGTCAATGGCTCACGGCATCTTTCCTTGTGTTGGCCGGTTTCTTTGTCATCACTGGGTGTGTCTACTATGGAGTCCATCAAAAGCAAGGTGCTCCAGCTACAGTAGTATTTGTGGCCATTTGCCATTTCATGTTCAATTTTGGTAAGTTGACCGATCTCTTTCCATTCCATCAAGGGCTGACAAGGGGTGTGTTGTTAGGTGCCAACACTCTGACATTCATAATACCGGCTGAAATTTTCCCAACTTGCTATCGATGTCTGTGTCACGGTATATCAGCGGCTGCGGGAAAGCTTGGAAGTCTCGTTGCAGTTCTTGTGGTATACGGCATTAATAAATCATACCAGGCTGAAAACAGGCAGGGTCTCATATTCCTACTGTTTGGTTCAGTTGCCGCTGTGGGTGCTATTTTTTCCTGGGCATACTTGCCTGACTCGCAACGTCGAGTCGAGTATGAGGGAAAGACTTATCTCGAGTCCAAAACACTTGAGGAGCTTGGCGAGGGCAGAGTCAAAGCTCGGCTCGGTGGGGAGTTGGTGACAATTGAAGAAAAGTGGGATGCTATAAAACGGAGGAAAAGAAGCTCAATGAGAAGCGATCCATCCGTGCCGGACGGTACTACATAGCCTAGTGCAACGATGTATATTTGACAAGTTCTTGCTACTGATAGCTTCTGATTGCTGTATCTTCCTGGCTTATAGAACGTGATATTCGTGGTTTTCAGGGTGTATGTCTTACCAACAACATGGCATCAAGCAAAACTGACATAGGGCCAAACCTAAGTATATATATAGGTAACTCCTATCATAGGTATACAATGCATCATGATTTGTAACTTTCCTCCTATCGCATCGCATCATGCTTCATCAATATGCCAATTGTCTCACGGTATAGAGCATGGTCGCTCAAGGTAGCTCTCACACTTGGATGTCCCTCAATTGCGTCCAACCACCTCGCCCAGCGCGATCCAGACAGCGGAAGATACCATCGCTGAGTATGGCTGAGAACTCTCGAGAGGCGAATGGCAAACGGCGCCAGGTGTACGTCGACAAGGGAGATATCCTCGCCAAGAAAGAAAGGCCCCTGAGGTTTGGACAAGTCAGCAGACTTTTCAGAAGTCGATATCGAGGAAACAACAAGCCAGCAATCAGTGAGATGGGCTGTCGTTTACCTTTTCATCGGCAGCTCCAACAAGAGTGTCTATGCTGCTTTGTAGATGATCGGCGGCTTCATGCTCGAAACCTGGGTCTCGATTCTGGACTAGTTTGTAGAAATATGTGACGATGTGGCGATTTATCTATCTTGATCAGTTTCTCGGTCAGACTCAGTATAGGTATCTTTTACATGGATTATCCACGAGCGACATTTGGCCTTTGATCTAGGATCTGGAGGGAGAAGCGGCGTTCCCTGTCCCAGGTCCTCAAGCTACACGCGATTTATCAGTTTAAAGGTCTGGGGGTTCGGTGCCAATGCTCGAGACTTACGTATTCCAGTATCACTGTACTCTCAGAGCACATTAAATCGTCGCATTGAATCATGGGTACACAGCCATGAGAGTTGGACAAGGGTTGCTTCTCGGAGCCGCGGAAAGGGTTTGTTTCGCAATATTGATAGGCCATACCTTTTGCTTCAAGGGCGATCCAAGCGCGTTGTGAAAATGGACTAGAATATCAGTAACTGTCACGATTCAAGCAATTGCATTGCTGTCGTACCAAAAGCATGCAGCATAGAACTTCAAATTGCTGTCTTTTGCATGTTCTCTGATAGTAGCGAGTGCAGCGCCTGTAGCCTTGGTGTCGGATCTCTATTCGGACCCAGTAGTTAGTGATGTTTTCCCACGTGTTGTTAAAGTTGAGTATACGGACTCCCCTCGTCTTCTCCTTCACCTTGCTCACGCCACCGTGCTTCGCCAAATACCGCTGTACGCTATTCTTCTTGATCTCGTCGCTTCTCTCCAGGGTATGCTTATGCGGTCCGGCCACACCATCACCCTTCCCATTGCCTCCGTTTCCATTAACTCTCTGTATCGTCCACAGGCGATGTCCTGCCAGATCAGCATCAGGAAGGTTGTTCTGGCCGAGTTCTGAACAGGAACTGGGAAAATGCTCTGTGATCTTGATCTTAACATCGCACAGATCCCGCTGACGAGCAGTACGCTTGCGCTTCTTCTTATTTGGGTCGTCGGACTTTGGTGTTCCTGGGGGGCGGCCCTTCATACGGCAGTCCCAGTAGTGCGAGATGAAAGGTTTTTGTTTATAACGCTGTGTCGAGCGGTGAGAATAGACATTGTCTACATGAGGGAAATATGTCTCAAACCTGGGATTGTTAGAAGAGCTTTTTGACAGTAATGCGGACGGAAATCTTTACTCTTCATGCGTAAGGACTATCGCCTCATTGACGTTGAATAACTTATCCCTCCATTCCTCAAGATTCGGAGGATCGACCACGATTTTGGTGCTCAGTTGACCATTGGATCTCTCGACTTCCTCTTCACGTCTTGTGTTTTGCGCACTGAAAATCCCTGTAATTTGTTGTGCTTCGGCTACTGATGCTGGTATTGTTGTTGGCGTAAGTTGGATACCAAACTGGCCTGGCGTCGCGGGTGTAGTGGTAGCGACGCCGCTCTGTAGGGCGTGCAGACGATATGGCTCTTCCATTTCATGTGCAACGTAACCGTCCATATTGAGCTCAAGTGCAATGCGGTACTGCTGTGACATACCCGATACCGAAAACGACACCCCCGACAGCCCGGCCCCGGAGACGGAGACGGAGACGGAGCCCTGGAGTGGGGTGTGCGGGGCTCTAGCTGTCATTTACTATATGGAGGAAACCGGTATCGTTTTTGCCGCGGCCGGGTCGGTCCTAGACAGTTCTACTATATTCATCGAGCGTTTCCACGACCAGAATGTCTTAACGCATTCTCCGATGTTTATGTTGCTGCTTTAAGTCGCTACCTCGGTCGCTTTGCAAACCTAAGTGAGGAGGGGTAGGTAGGTGTACATGCATACTATTTAAGCTGAGCCGAACATGTACTTATCACACCACTCTATCACTATCGTTTTGGCCTGAGTCCCCACACAGTACGTATCGGAATCACAGGGGGGAAAAAAGAACCCAAGATTGATACCTACTACCCAGCAAGGTAAGGGAGAAAAAAGAAAGCCTCGCAAACGCTCGCAATCGAAATATAGGAACAGCCCGATGCGGGGGTCGAACCCGCAACCTTGAGATCGCGTACTCGTAAGAGTCTCACGCTCTACCGATTGAGCTAACCGGGCGTGGCTCATAATTGATTGATGTCAAGCACAGCAGAATCATGTTTTGGATCTGCGTACTTTTACGGTGGCCCCATATCAACAACGCACTATTGAATTCCCAATTCTGGAGTTGCTGTAAATACTAACAGTGGTGCTGCATTGTTATCGGCCCCAGGGCATGTCCTTCATCGGATTCTCCAGCTCGTAATGTAAAACATAGTCGACATATTCGCCCCATATAAACGCCCCTAATGTAAATTTCTGGCCCGTAGCAGCTGTTCGCAACCCTCTCTTTCATCTTAAAAACCCATTATTGGCTCTTTCAGGTCCGTATTTTGCCGCCTGGTTTTGATGTATTCGTTTTCCGTCAGTTCCTTGTTGCTTCGCTCAAGTGTCCCTCGATTCCCATGTTCCCAGATCCATCGCGTCCATAGATCCCATGTTCATCAAGGCTCTTAAAACACCTTCACCCACTTGGGGCACGCCTGTCTGTCCGTGGATATCTGACCACCCATCCGGCATGCCGAACCCTCCGTTCTGGTCCAGGCCTGTCGGGATAGCGAAGCCAGATGTGTCAGCAAAAAAGCCTTGTGTACTTCCATCGAGTACGCCTGGATTCATCAAAGTCTGGTTCGGCGACATAGGGCTCGCGTTGAATGAATTGGCTCCTGATCTGTTCATATGTCCAGGGGCCAAATGATTGCGTTGATCGGACCCTGTACTTGAGTTCGGTGTCGGTCGGTTCGATTGCATCGCATCCGGGGACCCTGAAGCATCCTGACTATCTCCTGTCATGTCCCCAAAGCCTGAAACGGTCCGACCTCCAGAACCAGTTTTCTCATAAGTTGCTCCCGAACTAGGTGTAAGAATTGATGGTATTTGTTGCTCCGTCGACATCCACGCATGTGATCCAAAGTTCCCATCACCGGCGGCAGACATACTTGGCATGTCGCTGTTAGGCTCGACCATATCGGGTGGTCCTGGCTGATTCATTTCGCTTTCGGGGGGGTTCATGTAATTACATTCATTACGATATGCTGCTATGCCCCGAACCCCTTCAGGGTTATCGCATTTAGCACCTCTGGGCGCTCCTGTTGTGCCAGGCTGAATTACGTTAGCATTAGGGCAACGACCTCTCATTCATGTCCACATACGCTATCGTTGTTGCGTGGGAAGGCCGTCTTGAGCTTAGGGATTCTCAGTGCAAGAGCTTCGAGGTCAACATCTAACTGCACAAGGAACGACTCTGTCAGTGGATTGCGCCGCTTCAGCGCGTTCATTGCTGAGAGTAGGAATCGTAATGAGTCGGCTGTTTGACTATCGTCTGGGCGGCTCTTCAAGTATTGCACAAACACTCGTGCAGATACATATAGACAGAAGGATATAAACGGGTTGACCTTGTAGTACATTAGCTTCCACATCGCTCTAAAAGAAACTGCCTTGTCCTTACTATCGAAAGATCCATGTGAGAAATCATGCGCATAATGCTGGCAATCTCATTGGCAGCTGTGATACATCGTACTTTACTCTCGGCGCTGACCGAAGCTGGTAGTTTGTTTTTCTCTGCCTTGAAAATGGCTGCTTGGTGTAAACAGATGGTTGATGTATGTATACTCATGTTTGTAAAAACAATGTTGGGATTGGATAGGCCGGTAGGAAGCTTTAGTTGTGGAGGGAGACAGAGGGATGTGTTGAGCAGAATATTGTCCATCTGTCGGTGGCGCTTCCAAAATGGGCCGTTGAGGTCGTGGTCAAGATCGTCGGCATCAGGACGGTGCAGATGCACCAGGTTTCTCCCGAACAGACATGCCATAAGCACGATGCCGCCAAAAGAAGAAAGTTTGCCTGCACCCATGGGACTGGTACACTCTGACAGAGACTGTGTCTGTTCAGGCCTGCTCATGTTGTATGCATCTTCTGAGGCTGGCAAGTTGGTCATGATGTCGCGCTCATCAATCGTCATGGGCCATCCAGTGCCAATGCTGGCGTAGCGGTCTTGACAGAAGGCCATCCAAAATGTTCGGCGTCGTTCCTCTCGTTCCGTCCAGTCTTTGGGGGGTGCGAGGCACTGTTTTACGTCGAGGCCCGTCCCATCTAGTCTGTGAAGCCCCGTCCTACTATGGTCAGTATTGGAAAACCCTGGGTGTGCAAGAGGTGCGTACATTTGAGCAAGACGGATAGCGGAGCCTGTATTGATCCAAGCTCGAGGAAAGTACATCATTTTCATCTCATAAGAGGCCAAGAGAGTATGCGTCTGGCAGTGAGCAATGGAAATCATGTGCTCTCCATAGCCTTTAATGTAATCCGCTTCGACATACTTACGTGCTCTTCGGTAGAAGAGGTCTTTCAGATCTGCATACTTGTCTGTGATCGTACATGCAAGAGTCCACATGGCATATCGCAGACAAACAGGCGGTCGCTGATTTGGGGCGCTGTGGAAACGGCATTAGCCACATTAAACTTCAATGGTGAAGAGATTAACACACAGGTTCATAGCGGCGAGATAACGATACTTGTGAATCATAGGAATAGACGGATGGACCTTTTCAAAGTAGATCTGGTGGAGCTCATCGATCGTTTCTTGTGGCGGCAGAGGTTCCTCGAGGCCTAGTCCAATCATTTCCCATGTGAATGTCCCCCCGACGTTGTTCATGCTCATATCCATACTGGCATTGAAGTTGAAATCTTCTATAATGCCTTGCTGTGGTGACTTATCAGTAAAGTTCCACTGTTGGTCCATGCTGTGGTCTCCCGTCAGGTGCATCGGCGCATTCGAGATGTTGAGGTTTGCGGGAGACGCTGTTTGAGGTGGGCCAGACATGGCGACATTGACGGACTTGGGAACATTTTGAGGAGGTTCCTGGGTTTTCAATAGCGTTTCGACTTGTTCTGTGCGCAGCGTGTCAGTGGACGAAGTAGCTGATAACAGTTCGGGGACGAGACTCACTTAGTCGCTCCTCGAGGGCCTTCACGTAGCCACGCTTGGGGCCGCTCTTTCTCCGCTGTTCATCGTAGGCGCAAGTATGACCGAGACGGGAACAAGTACTACAGCTGGGTCGCACACCATCACACTTGAGCTTGCGCTTCCGACATATCATGCAGGCCAACCGCTTTGGCTTGGGAACGCTCGCGTTGTCGGGAATGTCCTGCTGGGGTGCGGCATCATCGCCATCGACGTCGTTGCTTCGAGGACGTTTGTGACCGCTGGTGGCAGGTCCGTTTTCTGGTGAATTCGACATGAATAATTATGGGCTTGCAGGACTGCGTCGGTATCGATATCGAGTGGAGGAGGAGTGGTATCGTGATGGTTGTAAGACAGCGGGGATAAGAATGCTCAGCGGATTTTCACAAGTGAGTGTCCGCATCTGCCGGAACAGGATCCAGCTGCTCGGAGGGGTCGATAAAGGAAGTATGTACAGTCTGTCGTGGAGACGGGGTTTGGACGAGGACCAGAAGCTAGATATTGGATCAGGGTTGAGCCGGGACAAGCACAGCGATACGGAACAAGAGCCTGGAGAGATGAAATCCAAGCTTGCCCGTGAGGTGTTGGAGAGTTAAAGACGGAGGCGGGTGGGACCCTCAAGCTTAACTCATCTTACGTAGGGAGGCCTGGCTACTGAGTTAGGTAGGCGGATATTCATATGGATGTTAGAGGTACCTACCTAAGGTACGGTAATGGTATGGCAGTGGGCAGGCGTAGGTTCCGGCGCAGGTTCAAGTGGGGAATTGTCGACGGGCAGCCAAAAACCTACCTACTTATCCACCTGGCCTGCTGCACCGTCCTGTGTTCTTAACTTCCATCTATTCTAGAGCCTCCAGGCGTCCCTCCCCTCTTACGGCAGTCTACGGATCCACGGTTGTGCTTGCCGCGATACACCTGGCTGCCTGGCGTCTCCTGGCCCTGTAGTATGGGCACCAAGTTGGGGGACGTTTGTAGCGGGCTGGAGCAGCCTTACAGCCAGTTACGGTGCAGCACATGCAAGGATAGGGGTCCACGGGTCCTTGTGGAGTAGGTATTAATAATGGATGAAGTGGTGGCCCGACGAGCACCTAGATATCTTCATAGCCCGCTATATGTTATCCTGGACCTGACCTGACTTCTCCGCAAATATTCAGTACTTATCACATTTATGAACAGGCGGCAAATATAATAAGAGCTTCTGGCTTTCAACCTTCAACTAGAATCCAACTTCAGACTGGTTGATGTGTGAATAGATAGAACTATCATGAACATACTACTTCCTACCTTGTCTCATCTCATGTGGCGCAGCCGTACGGATACACTTCACTTCGTTACATATTGCTAGCGGCAGCCATCAATTGTTGAGCGGCCGACTCTTAATTAAATAGGTAGTCCAGTAGGCAGGGAGGTGGACAGACAAACATCACATTGCCCTTGGCTACCTCGCACAACTACCTAGCTAGCTAACTCGAGTATGTGGAAAGAAATTTCCAGTAGTCATTTTTATATAAGACTTGTATGGAAAATAAAACATGTTACTTGAATGAAGGCCAGCCCACTCCTACTAAGCCGTTCTCAGTTCCATGCGTATCTAGGGTAGGTATCCATATATTGGCGTTCATGCATCACAACGATAATCAAAGTTGACCACTGTCTTTACCACCATGTATCCTTGTGGAATACTTGATGTTGTTAATCACATGCAGGTGTCCATCATTATCATCCCTTACCTATATTATGTTGTTGCCAGTATGGTTTGCTCTTTAGACATTTTTATCGAGCCACCACCTGAAACATTTTAATTCTGTATTACAGGTAGCAAATATGTCTATACGCCAACAGAGACAGTTGAGATATGGCATAGACACGAGGTGTCTTTTTGTTGCAGTATTCGATACGCCTCGGTTGATATCAATCACGTCACATTCTGACGATACCTCATTGGGTAAATGTCGCATTGCCTCTGTGAATAGCAACAACCGAGTACTATCGGTTGTAAAATTATGTCATGCAAGTGCAAGAATATGCTACCAAAACTTCCAGTAACTACTAGGTACATAAGACATTTATGTATGTTCACGAGAGTTTTGAATGATTGCTCGCTTTCGTTGCTCACCCTCTCATACATCGCTCTTCCCAACTGATGCTCTATTTTAAGCTGGTAGATCGATGTCATTTACACCGTCTGACACACAGTCAAACATTCACCCAAACCTTCCGTCATTTAGCTGAGCTAGGTCACTACAGGTTTGCATAGTCATTTGGATAGTTCTGCCCTAGTTATCTGGACCAATGTGGGAAAATATGGCTTGATGAACCGCTTCACAAACACCACAGTGATATTTCAATCCAAGTGAGAAGTCGCCTGCCTTATTTTCTATCAACGTCAACACCCACGATTCTCAGGATGCCTAGATCGCTGTAAGCGAGGCAATACCGCGTGGGAGCCCAAGCAACCACGGGACAAGCACCAGCCGTCTTGAACGTGTGTACGTGCTCTCCTGTTTCGACGTGTGATATCTCCAATCCAGACCCTTGACACGGCAGCGTTAGTAAGACCACCCGGAGCTGGAGTATTATGAATCCTTACCCTCATCACTGCCACCTACGACAAAGCTGCCATCAAATGTGAAGCCTATTTAACAGAATAATCAGCAACCGTATAAAGAATAAAACAAAATGAACCTACTAAGACTCTTGACAGGGCCGACCATTCTAGTGATTGTCCTCTGACATATCCAGTCCGTAGTATCCCACAATGCGATGACCGAGTCTGAGCCACCTGTTGCCAAATATCGCCCAGTGGGTTGCAGATCCGCGGTCAGGCAAGAAGAGGTATGCCCGTTAAGCTCATACTCGCTCGTTTCATCTCCGTGCTTGCTCCGTAGCACAGGTTCAAAACCCGGATACGACAGAACACGAATGCGACCCTCCGCCGTGGTCATGAATATCTTCTCGCCGCTCCAGCAGAACGCGATCTGGTTAGTCTGCACCGACTGCTGATGAGTGCTGATGGGCGTGGATTGAGTTGGTGACAGAACAAAGACGGTGTCTGCCTTGTTCCCGACAAGAAGCGAGTTACCGTCCGGTGCCCACACCAGAGTGAAGGCGTCTCCAAGACCTTTAACCTCGTTGAAGCAGGCTTTCGTTCGCACGTCCCAAAACTTGACTACGCCGTCGCTACTCACACTGCAGAGCTCTGCATCCTTTGTTGGATTGAAGGCTACCTTCTCGATAGATGCCGAGTGGCCCTTGAGCTCCGTCGAAAATTTCACATGAGGTTTCTCGGGGTTCCCTATTTCGCGTCTTTTCAATATGGGTACCAACCAAGTTCACGGCTTGATTAACTCACATACTCGCAGAGTCTTCTCTGATGAGCCCGTTGCTACCAGGGTTCCTAAGGGGTTCCACGCAATGCAGCGTAGGCTTGAAAACTCATTTCAGTAACCCCTCGTACAACGTAGCTTCATTAAAGATTGCGAGCGCATACCTATGAGGATTCGAACCTCGCGAGTTATTGGCATCGTTGTAGGGTTGACTCCTCAGGTTCCCGAAGTAGCTGGAGAACTTGTCCTTGGACAGACTCTGCCTTGCTCGAAGAACTGGCGCCATGTTGGCTGAGTGAGGTGCTGTTTTAACTAGACTTGTTGTATAAGTTTGATCACCTTGTGAACTCTCATGCTCAGTTGGCGGTCAGCGCGTTACCACCATGAAGATAAAGTTGATGATTAAGTGACAATTTGAAAAATGTTCCAGATTGGCGCGATCCCTATAGAAACCGAAGATGTGGTTATGACGAAATTGGGACTGCCTTCCGTTTGAAGCGTTCAAGAGATGAAAGGTGAATAGCGATGACTGGAGTAGGTGCTGTACAGGCCAAGCCACAAAGCAAGGGAAATAGACAGTAAAGCACGGAGTACTAAACTTCTAACCTTACTACTACTGGACGAGCTACCACGTTACCTGTATGTACCTTCTAGACTACCTAGTAGGTAAGTGGTCATCTATCCATGGCTCGGTAAAATAATATGGAACCTTGGAAGCAGGCAGTGCGGGACACAGATACTACGCGCTCTCATGGGGGTTTTTCAGTGGGCCTAACGCGACAACAGGATGGAACCTACTCCGTACACAAGTTAGTGTCGTGAAAACCGTCAGTGTCAACCCGTTTCCAATGGCAACCATTTGTGCATCAATCATTGTCTACATTGTCCAAGCAAGCACACAATGGATATCCATCTGACAAAACCAAGAATTATCAATCCACTGTCACCACCCCGTCAACAATGGTATGCACGACACAGATAATTTGTGAAATGTAGACTTCATTCCTGCCCCATGGGCTCTTCCGTAACCCGGTCATGGTATATGTACAATTTTTCTATCACGGGCCCTTTTCACGGTAGCCGCCGAGATACAAAAGAGCGTTATTGGTGTCTTCTTACTCAAATCATCGAGACTCTTGTCAGGCGACTAGATGTCAAGCTCAGCTTGCATCAACAACCCCACGGCCGATGTCGTACATCTTTCCATTACTCCCCGTCCAGTGTCCCATGAATAGGCTGTCTGTACAGACAACTCCAACCAGCCGAACCAAGCCCTTGAATTCCTTCGCCAGTGACTCCATGCGCCATGTATGAAGACGAAAAGCATGCTTGGGAAAATGTGCAATAACCAGACAATCGCAAACAAAAAAAGTGCAGATGCTGTCCGCATGTCAGACAGTGATAATGTAAATCCAGACCAGCAGAGCAAGTGCTTTTTATAGCATTCTCGCCCGAGTATCAACAGATGTGTGGTATCGTGATGGCCCGAAAGGGTGACCAAAGAGCGTCGGTGATCTATTAACGTCATGAAGCGGCGGTACATTTTATTCCAACCGCGTACCGAATATCCTGTTTCTCAGGGTATCGAATAAGATATGCAGTAAATGCTGCGAGTTGTCGAAAACATCTATGATATTTGGTCAAGTGCCAGATCAATGTCGGTAATACCGAAGAGAACGGCATTCTTTTTGGCCCATTGGCGAGCGAGAATGGAAGCTAAATTGAAAATCAGCAAAACGTTGCAGACGAAAGACACAGCAGACATACCCTTCAAGAACTTCTTGCTAGCGTACTTCTTGAAGAAGGCCTCGTGCACGACAGGGCGAGCGAGGTAGTCAACCATGAGGTGGACTACAGGCTCGATCTCATCTTCAGTGTAGCCGGCATAGTAAGATAGTGTGGCGTCCTGCACATTGGTCAGCTATTGTCGCATGTTGGATTGTTTGTTTACACACCCATTCACCGCGGTCAAGCATCAGTCGCGCCAAGTACATGGCACCGGCAGCGACGTGACTGGGTCGATAGGCCATAAACCGGTGGTCCAAGAGGCTGATCTCCATCAAGTACTTTCCGATGGTACGAGACTGGATATCATAGTTGTCGGCTTTGGAGACTCGGCGAAGGAAGTTCATGGGGTTAGGGTAACTGAGATCGTAGTTGAGTGTGCTGAGGACGAATCGCTCGGCGCTGAGAATCTCAGCCTCGCTGAAGCCATCATCGGCAATGCGCTTGAAGTTCTCGACGTGAGGAGAGAGAACCTCTTCGTATTTGGATGCGATGAACATGGCGGTAATACCCACAAGCTGAAGACGGTCAAGCTGAACCACCTTCTCCGACAGGAATCGATCAATAACGTTGACAGCAAGGAACAGGGTTTCGGGAAGTAGGTGGAAACGCGTATGGACTTCAATTAGCCAGTCGACCAGGATGCCTCGCGTCTTCCACTCGAGATCGTCTTGGTGAGACATATATTCAGGGTTAGGAATCGACTTGCACTCAAGGTCGCGAAGGTATTCGAAAATTTCGTTGGCGTATTCGGCAACCATAAGAGGATCCTCGAGGTCCTCAGTGTCCAGGTCCTTGACCCCATCGGGATACTTGAAGGGCGCGTCCTGGGCTTCGGTCTTCTCAGTGGAGACTTCAGGCTTCTCGACATCAGCCTCCTCGGGTGTCTCTGACCGCTCATTCTCTTCAGCCAAGTGTGGCTTCTTAGATGGGTGCTCATTTTCGTTGACGGGAGCCTTGGGCTTGGTGTCTGTAAGGACCTTTCGCTTGTTGATAGTACCAGACCCAGACTGGGCAGGCTTGGAGTTGGTAGGCTTGGATACGAGAGCAGGTCTTGTGGTGGGTCGCGCGGTCTTCTTCTCAATACCTGTGGGCTGGGCAGCCTTGGAGACCAATCCCTTAGCCTTCTTTCCGGCAACACCATCCGCTTTTCCAACATTGCTAACGTCGCCCAATGCAGCGCGTTTCCGCGTGTTGGCGGCGGCAGTACCGTTCACTGTGGATTTCTTCGTTTGCAAGGCGGCCTTAGCAGGCATTGATAGCTCATCAACCTTGAGAGCAGCAGCGGCAGCTCTCGTAAGACGCGTCGTGCCGCTATTCTCGTCATTCTCGTTGCCGGCGAGGCGCGTACGACTGGCCCGAGCCTGCTGGCTATGTTAGAATTATTGATTGATAGAGAAACTCGAGTTTATCGATCATGTTTGAGAAACTTACTGTAGGCATCTTGGCTATCTAATTGCTATTTGATGAATAGAAGATCTGCAATTTGATAGTCCTAGAATAGAGGAGTTAGTCGACGCGTCAAATAAGAGATATGTAAGAGATAGAAAATGGCTAAAAAGCCGAAGGTAAGTAGATAGGCGGCGGCGGCGTTGCTGAGACAGTGAACCCAAGGAGAAATTCGGCCACGAACCTTTGAATTAAGCTTGGTGAAGACACCGTGAAAGGAATGTTGTTGTAAGTCGAGATGTATGGCGAATTGTCTGATGCTGTATGTTAGTAAAGGGTGACCCAGCCCGGAAGAGACGATTGTGGAAGGAAGTAAACAAGGTGTGATGTGAAAGGACAAGAGTGATGTGAGAGCATGGGGCGGAGACGATGTTTATGTTGAAGAACAGTAGTTGTGAGGACGATGGAAGTGTTTTGACGAGCGGGTAGGGAAGATGGGTTGTGGAGGTCCACTCAAGTGGGTACGTACCCCTACGCGGCGACAGGTCGCGTTGCTCTAGGTACGTCAGGTTTCCAAGCGTGATGTCCCACTAGCAGACAAAGGATTGGATGTTGATATGACCAGGGGGATGCGAAAAGCTCGGCTACTTGCGACTTGACGTATAGAAACGCGCTTTAAATCCAAGAATGAACCACAGCGTGCGTGCAGCAGCAGATTGAAAAAGAAAATGCACAAAGTTAAATGGGGCTGGGGCGATACAGTAGAACAGATGGATGCTAATAACGGAGGACGGGATATGAGGAGACTGTACAAGGATGAACAGAGAAATCGTAGGCCTGTCCTGGGGGTAACGGACGATCAAGTACGAACGGGTACAGAGACACAGGACAAAAGAGAGAGTCAAAGTTAAGTCAGTTAATGAATCGCGGTAGGCATGGAAGTCTTAACATTTAGTATGGAGGGGCGGGTAGTATGGGATCAGTCCCAAACGCGCCTGCATTCAGGTCAAGTCGCGAAAGCCCTAGAGCGCTGGCAATCTTGGAAAAGCTAGTACGTACTCCTTCCGGTCGAAACCAGTGTTTTTATGGGTCTGCCTCCCTAGCAACCGCCCATCAACGGGGTCGTCATTGGTCCAACCTCGTCGCGCACGCTGTGTTGGTGGGAAAGGATTGAGAAGAGCCCTACAGCAGATACGTGATGGCGTCTATGATGTGGCGGTGCGTGCCACTGCAAGAGGGGCGTCTGTGGCTGACTTTCTTCCCGCCGGCACAAAGTTGTTCATGATCCGAAGAAATTTCAACGTCTCCAATACGGCTCTCCAACGACACCAATATGCACAATTGGTGAGCGTCGGTGTGTTTGCGACGGCCCCGGATATTTCAATTCATTCCTCAGTGTCATTCTGAGAAACTTGGGGTGCCTCGTGGTTGACCTTGACCTCCAATCCCTCGGGTTTATTCTCCAGCAAGCTTCTTGGCCAAAAGTAGCTCGCTATCCCCTCGAACTGATATCGAAATTACACTCGCCACGGATACCGACCTCGATGAAGATATACTGCTAGTACTCTCGAATTGCATACTGAACGAGATCGAAAATGCTCCAAATCGGTCTCAATTTCGCGGCAGCGAGGCAAAGCCTCTTCCGCTTTGCGCTGAATCGATCTTTACCTCGAACGTATGCGACTATCAGGCGTTCCAACGAAACGACAGCCAGTCCGAAAGAGCTCGCCGAGAACCCCGAGGCCCAAGCTGCTATTCTACGAGTCTACAAGCCCCGGTCACCTGGTGTCAGACATCTTAAGCGACCAATCAACGATCATCTTTGGAAAGGACGTCCTTTTCTTCCATTGACATACCCCAAGAAAGGCCAAGCCAAGGGTGGACGTAATGTGTCTGGAAGAATCACTGTACGACACCGTGGTGGCGGTGCGAAGAGGAGGATAAGAACTGTCGATTTTATCCGCAACCGACCGGGACCTCATCTAGTGGAGCGCATCGAGTATGATCCCGGACGAAGTGCGCACATTGCTCTCGTCACCGAGAAGGCTACTGGACGTCACACTTACATTCTTGCCGCCGATGGACTAAGGTCCGGAGACATCGTCCACAGCTACCGCGCAGGCATTCCCCAAGATCTTCTCGACAGTATGGGTGGTATCATTGATCCGGGTATTTTGGCTGCCAAGACTGCCTTCCGTGGCAACTGTTTGCCCATGCACATGATTCCTGTCGGCACTACAGTGTTTGCTGTCGGTTCGGCTGCCAGACGAGGTGCGGTCTTCTGCCGCAGCGCCGGAACTTCAGCAGTAGTGGTCAACAAGAACGAAGAGACAAAGGACGACGGTACTAGAGTTATGACTGGCAAGTATGTCGAGGTGCGACTTCAGAGTGGTGAAGTTCGACGAGTCAGCAAGGATGCTTGTGCTACTATTGGTGTCGCGAGCAACATTCACCATCACTACCGCCAGTTGGGTAAGGCTGGACGAAGTCGATGGCTCAACATCCGACCCACCGTTCGTGGTGTTGCTATGAACAAGGGTAAGAGAAACTCGCACTTGTCAAGAGAACACATGTTGATATGATGCACAGTTGACCATCCTCACGGTGGTGGTAGAGGTAAATCCAAGGGTAACCGTCACCCTGTGTCACCCTGGGGTGTCCCTGTAAGCCAGCTAAGATGTCACCAGTTGTTGTACAGATTAACTAACGCACTTCCAGACCAAGAGTGGTTACAAGACCCGACGCAAGCACAACAGAAACAAGTGGGTGGTTGTGCCTCGACCCCGAAACAACGGAAAGCGTCGAGACAAGGCCAACTAAGCGTGTTTACGGAGCTGCGTGATGAGTCAACGGACGGGATGAAAAGCACATGCCAAGTCAGGAAAGAGTTGGGCTCCAGTGCATTGTATATTATGACGCTGCATTGTAACATATGTGACATTATAGATGAGGACGCAACGGGCGTCTTAATCCAAGAACCACCAGAAAACGATCTCTAACCATCTTACCCATACAACATGAAACATCGCCAGACCTGAGTACAAATGTAATTGCCACCTGCAAAGAATCTTATATTCTGAGAAACACACATTGGCTAGTAAATCCCGGCTGGCTCATTTGAGGCGTCCTCGATATACTCAATGCTTACGTATTGTTATGAGCAGGGTCTCAAAAGCTTGACGGCTGCTGAAGACCAGAAACTCGTGAGAGTACGGATGAACCCTCAACAAGACAAAGGAGATTCAGATTTTACCAAGTCCCGAGCATTGCATCGATTGCACGGTCGAACAAGAAATGTCAATGGTCCTTTGTCTGTAAAAAGGGTCACCAAAGACTGGATTAGATGTGCTCTCATTGTCCAAAGCTTTTCGACCGCCTTGATGGTATAAGGCCGATCGAGAATGTTTTTCTTTTATGTTCGCTCTTTTTTTCTGATCCCCTCCAAGGTTTTCCCATGTCTCGGTTTTTGAATAATGGCATGTCTTGAATTGGACTCGAATACCTCGACTATTGATTTGTTCCAGATACGGCACAGCCAATAACCCCTTGGCAGAAATAACTGTGTGATTCTTGAATAATGGCAAGTCTTGGTTGGATCCGATCCGATATTCCGACTATCCGTCCAGGTACGGAACAGCCAATGAGGAGTCGATACCTCGGTACCTATGGAGAAACGACTATGTGACCAAGTCCGCAAAATCTCCTCTGCACAGCCTCACAGAGCTATGCAACAATGTAGGCAATGTAGTGAAAGTCCTTCACAGCCTATCGAAAGTGTTCGAGACAGAGCTGAAGCTCCAATGTAGGCGTGGTTTTAGTTGTGATATTTCCGGCATTAATGCCCAATTAGAGAAGAATCTGGAGTCTAGAAAGGAGTACTAAAATGATGCCTTGTTTTTGTTCTGGCGAAATGCAAAGAATCTAGGTATCAATCGTTGACGTAGGCGAGTGGACAGCGAATTTAAGGTTAATCGTCACTTGAAATCTATGATTGGTTGACAGCTCAGAGTTCCTTGACGGGAACAGATGACTACCGCAGATCGTAGCGACGGGGCTAATTAGGCCATGGGGGGTCGCCCCTTTCAAGGAAGGACTTGGGTTGCATGAGAAAAATCCTGTTAATTGAAGTACCTTACAGAGCAGGGAGCAAGTATGCATGAAGTGGCTGTTAATAAAAGCATAAGCTTAATTCTACATGGTAGTATAAAGACACCGAGCATTGTTATAAAAATTGCCCGATGGATGTTTAGCAGGAGCGAACATGGTATGGATAATAGTACAGTGCCTAATCAGCTTAACAGAGCTCTAAGCACAGCATCTTTGAATTACTGAGGGTGTAGTAACCGTGATTGCGGATAGTAAAGGTCGACGATATTTAGGATGTTTCCCCCTTGGTAAGACAATACTAAGATATATAGATATAAATGATAAGACTGTCTGGAATAGATTGTTACCACATGGAAAATAGGTGGTTGACAGAAAAGGTATATTCAATACTCCATATTTTGCTGCAGGTGAACAATAAACTTTATATGCAGTTGATTGTAAAACATAATGTCCTCGGACTGTGATCCATCGGTCACAAAATTTATATTCTAGGCCAAAAATGAAGCCCGTGGAAGCGGGTACCACACGAGCATTTCCCCAATAAGGCACCGTCGACGCCGCTGACGCTACGGAGACTCGCCACTGGACTGCTAGCAGGTGGCACATCGGGCTATCTACCAGGTACCTTAGATGATGGGGATGGACGCGCGCATGCTCAAACGTACCTGCCTTTAAGAAAGAGAAGCAGCAAAAATCATTAACGAAAAAGGTTAGATGGAAGAGGACTTGAGTTAATCCTTGAGTTACTATAGCAGCTTACATAAAGCTGAAATTACCTGTAAAATAGATTTAGTAGCCGAGCATAATTCTTAGGTCTATTTCGAGCTGTGACCCCTGCCGAGCTGTAGTAAGTACCTGCCCGCAGTTCCAGGAGTGCCGCCCTGGGCTGCGGCTGTCCACGTAACTCCCAATTACCGAGGAGGCTTCCATCCAATCCCCTGGCAGATCTGCTCAGCCCCGTTTCTTACATCAGTTTCCAAAAACCTAACTTCTGGCAAAAGGAAAACCACGCGCTCGCTGTCCATACCAAGCATAAAACAAATAGAGCATCTCTAGCTGCTGTTCGCGATTGATTTAAGAAGAAAAATCAAAATCGGTAACGACTTCTTTATTAGAAAAAGGTGAGTGAGAACTGCATCCAACATTAACCCCATGTTCCACGATCCCGGCAGTCTATGGCTATCGTCGTATCCATATCCAATCCCTACCTACCTACCTCTCAAAGGCCCTAACTCATTGTTGAATACCAGAGGATACAAAAACTGCTACCGCTACTACTACTTTGCTTGGCTTTGCTTGGCTTTGCTTGGCTAAGCCAGTTGCTTTCTTTTGGTCTCTTTCACACACACACACCTCAACCTTCTCTCTGCACGCCCCCAAGCCTCTCCCCCAGACACATCAAACCTACCTGAGTCCCGGCTCGAGTGTTCGCGGAAAACGGGGGCTTTTCCTAAACCCAGCGTGTGACGACAAGCCCCAAAGTTCAAATAAACATCCTCCCCCCGATCACACACTCGATCTTCTTCCCTCTTTTTCGGCTAGACTATGCATTCCTATTACAAGATGGGCGACTCAGGATTAGGAACGATATCTAATGGTTTGCGAGGCCGCCGCTTCCCTATCCGACTCATCTTGTCCTACCTTTCCGATTGGATTATTTGCTTTGTCTTCGTTGGTATTGGAGGCTGGCTCGACAAAGTTGCGCCTGCCAAGCGACCGTTTTCGCTTGTTGATCCTAACATCTCGTACGTATACCACGGCTACTTACCCACCCATGGTCATGGAAACAGCTGCCATGCTCTCTACTCACTGTGCTCTGTGAAGCTAACAATCGTGATAGATACCCTTTTGCCGAACATGAACTCGTTCCCGCCTACCTCCTCTTCATCCTCGCCATTGGCTTCCCTTTCGTCATCGTTGCCGTCGTCTCTTTGATCTTCGTTCCCGGTCCGACCGTCCCCAAAGGCACCCCGAAGACTCTCATCTGGCAGCGCAAACTGTGGGAGCTCCATGTTGGTGTTCTCGGACTTGTCCTCTCTCTCACGCTGTCGTGGTTCTTTACCAGCTCGATGAAGAACTTGTTTGGCAAACCTCGGCCCGACCTCCTGGCCCGCTGCGAACCCGACATTGAAAATGTTGCGGATTACCTTGTCGGCGGCTTTGAATGGCGCAACATGACTGGCCAGCTCGTTTCCGCTGCCATCTGTAAACAGAAAGACAAGTACAAGATTGATGATGGTTTCCGTTCCTACCCTAGCGGTCACTCTTCATCTGCCGCTGGCGGCCTCATCTATGCCTCGCTCTTCATGGCTAGCAAGTTTGCCGTTACGATACCTTTTGTCATGCCTTCGGCTGCTTCTGTTGCGGGAGCTGCTAGCCATGCTGCTTTCCCTTCTCGTATTAATACTGGACCCGTCGCTGACCCCTACGAACCTTCGCGCGCCCGCGGTCTCGACGGATCCTTCTCTTCTATGCCCACAAAAGGAGTTGCAGGACAAGAAAACGCCAAGGTCCAGTCTTTGCGACGCCAAGCTGCTGCGCCCCCGATTTATCTCCTCGCTCTTGGCCTTGTGCCTTTTGGTGTATCTATCTTTATCGCTGGTTCGCGCTGGCACGACCGTCGTCACCACGGTTTTGACATCCTATTCGGCTACCTGATGGGTCTCATTGCCGCTATATTTGCCTTCCGCTACTACCATTTGCCGATCCGCGCTGGCGCAGGCTGGGCATGGGGTCCTCGAAGCGATGAGCGTGCCTTCTGGGCTGGTGTTGGACGACACGGTTATGCCGGTACAGATGAAGAGCTTGGCTCATATGCGCCAACGAGACGAGACACGGCTGTGTCCGGAGACACGTCATACCCGCCCATGACATCTGCTTTATCACAGCGAAATATTCGTCCTTCCAACCAAGAAGAGCCTCGCCCGAGCCAGAATTTCCAGGATGTGGAACTACAGCGCATGGATGACTCGGATCGCCTGGAGAATAGGTTTCCTGATAACAGATTTGGTGAGAGCCGGTATGGTGACGCACATTATGCCGAGGACCGAGTCTAAGAACCACGGAGCATCTAACCATTAAGACGGCAACTATGGAAGGAAAGCGATACCATGTTATTGTATATTGTGTGATTTTTTAAATGCTGTGTGTACGGTATATGCCGGTTTAGGGGACGAAAAGCAGACCTGTGGAATTTTGGACCGGGTTGGATTTCCCTTTGGGGACGCAAGGCGAACGACCTGCGGGCAGATAGATCACTTAATATCTGTCACGACGTGATACGAACAATGAAATGACCGATTTATACCGTTCATAGCCTGGCATAAACACGAACGTTTATGATGCAACGGCCATCAAATCTAAACGACAAGGGAGCCCCCCCATTTGTAAGGAGCACAATTATGTGTGAAAAACTCACTTGAGAAGTTGATGTAGTAGAAAACAGACGCTTCTTATTGAACAATTATGATTCAAAGAAAAAAAAAATACCAGTCCACTCATTTGTGGTTTATACATATATCCCTACCCTACATGACTTGCTGCCAAACGCCACTTCAGATCCAAACGTGCAGCCACGAAAGGAACAGAATAGCCTCTCCTTTGAGATAGTGGATGCTCATCCAGTAGCATATCCTTGTCCCGCCAGTTGAATCGATGAAGCATCAAGAAGAAAAGGATGGTCTTCCGGGGGTGTCTGTATATGCCCTATGCGCCAGGTCATGCGGTCTGATTATGATCTTGGATTTTGTTGCCAGTGCCCTGACATGCACTCTAACCTTCTGTTATGGATTGGCCAATTTCCTAAAGGCCCTCAACAACAGCCATGCGGCCATCTATTCCCTCGAACTCGAGTTCCTCCTCATCCTCCTCTTCTTCATCTTCCATCTCGTCGCGAAAGCCAGTGTCGATCTCAAGCTTGCGAAGCCGACGACGCATCTCATCACGCTTAGAGCTCTGCCAGCGAATGAGTGCTGCGGAAGCGTGCACCTTGAAGCCGTAGACACGGGGCACGTAACGGTCCACGCTCTTGGTGGGGATGAGGGCTGGATACACCTGGAAGAGGATGTTGTGGAACGAGGTGCCAAAGTAAGCGCCGTCTATAGCAGCATGACGCGATGATTTAGGATTGTAGATATCCTCGCACCTGGCGCAGTAAAGTTTGACTGGCTTCAGATTGGGCACATCAGAGAGACCCATGGGAAGGAGAGGGTGGGAGTGACACATGACACGAGGGCATTTTCCAAACTCGGCCTTCTTGTACTTGTCAAGCTGTAGTGCTGTCAGCGAGGGATGAGGAGAGGAAGTGCCTTGAACACACGCACCATCTTTGATAGACCTCTAGTCGTAACAATATAGCGAGCATGCACAAGGCCGTAGAGGTGCCTGGCGGACTTTTCTATGGCCTCGCGCATCTCATCGTCGCACTCGAGATCAAAGACATCAGTGACAAGATCTAGCGCATATTGGTAGTACTGGACCTCGGTGTTCAGACCTGTCAAGTTGAACCTGTCGGTGAGGTAATCCTCATCGATTTCGCAAAAGTACTCGTTGCCCCTTGATGAGATGAACTGCGAGTGAAGAAGCTTGATTAGCATGTGAAATTTCAAATGGAAAAGAAGAGGACCCCTGCGACCCCGCGCTTTCATAACCTGTCCGAATATCACAATACGGTGATAGCGGGCAGTGATCACGGCACAGGGCGTCGACAGATGCTCGATGCACTCACCCAATCCCTCCAGTAGCTCGTGTAGTCGCTGTCCGACTCGCTCACATAGTCATCCATCATGCTGGGCGCGGAGAAGAAATAAGAAAGTTATTGACAAAGGCAACTCAGAGACGAGCTACCATGTCCTAGCTTAAACTAAAGTCGCTGGTTTGTTGATGCGCAAAACTCGGTCAGAGACTTGCTATTATCGGAGTTGAGTTGTGCGTGAGCGGTTAGAGTATTATCGTGGATATCGTGTCGTTTGTATGTATGCAGGTATGTATCGTTTCGTTTCGTGTCGTATGTATCGTTTTCGTTAAACCCTGACCCGGTCGGTAGTCTTGCGTGGTCTGGGCTTGAGATTACTGTAGGTCTGTAGGCTTGGGGCTGGACTTGATGGTGGGGTTGCAAGAGCCGTCTGCGTCCATACCTGCTTCTCCATTTGCGATGAGCTGGATGGCCAAACATGTGCCCAGGTAACGTGACTTGGTGGAGCATGTAACATCCAAGCTATTGGTCACTACTACCAACTTATCAGCTACCTCAACACTATCAAAACCTCACTACTCACCTTTACTAGGAAAAAGAAAAACTGCTGTTATCAAATTTTGTCAAGATCATCATAAGGACTAAAACAGAGAGGTTTGCTGTTCGACTCGTGCATTACCTACCATCTGCCCTCTTGTGAAATGGCTCCACCTTCGAAAGTGTAGTGGATGGATTCCAACTGAGATCTTTGAATTATATCGTGGCCAGTTTACTCAAGGCAGCTTATTATTGCAACATGTTTTTTCTTTCTTTCTTTACGGATTCGTTTCCAACAGCATATTTATAAGACTGAATCCATTCATTTGCTCTGTTTTTGCTGTAATATCTCTTCATATGGTTTTACGTTGCAAATTTCTTTGAACAATACAACAAAGCCGAACCCCGTAGCTATACTTCAGCCAATCTCCAATAGTAACTCCCATGGCCACTGAAATTAGTCACCTTATGCACAAAAGATCCCGTTATTCTCTATGTGGCGCTAATTGTCGAGGCGACACTGCCTCCATCGCTTCCAGAGCGTCTATCTGACTCGGATGTTACGTCCTCGTCGCCACTTGCCAGCCCGCTTCTCCCGTTCGTTACTTGTGACGATGGAATTTGAAGCCGACTCCCTATACCATCTTGTCCTCGATCTTGCTTAAAAGCTACCTCCACCATCTTCATGGTCTCCTGTAAGGTTTCACCTGTCTCATCCATGGCAGCCAGGAAACGTGCAAGTTCTTTGCATAGTTCCCAATCGCCTTCTCGCATCGCACGAGATAATAATCGCACAGACTGCTCGGTCGACGAACCTAATTCGTCCAGAGTGTGCAATATAATAAGGTAACCCCCCGCAGTTTTCAACGACCCCCTCTGCAGAGACTCTTCAAATAGTTCTTGGGCCTGCGGTAGATAGGCGAACAACGTCCTCCATTGCCGAACCTCGGTCTTACGCGTGCATTGTAGCACGATATCGAGATACTCTTTGAACGAGGATAAGAGGGACAGCACACGAGGTAGCACAGCATCGACAGGCTTTGGGGATGTGTCAACCTCTTCGTCTAGCACACGATGTAATAATATTTCGAGACCGTGCGCAAAATACTCAAGTTCTCTATACTGGTGAGCCAAGTTTGAGGCCTCAACTGACCTGCTTTGCATTAAGTAAAATCGCAACAAGTCTGGAAGTATCAGATGTGTCTGCTTAGGATTAGCCGCTAAGTCGCCAACGTACTCTTCGGAACTTACTCTGATTGCGAAATGAAAGTAAGAAAAGTTCACGTCGCGACGCTGGACAAGATCGGATTCGACTCCCAGTACAATTCCCTTTTCCAACAGAATAGAAAGGGGATAAAAGTCCACAGGGATAGACACTGGGGGTGGTGACTCTTTACCGCTTTCTCCGCTTGCATCGAGCACTTCACTGATGTCCGGCCAAGCCTTGAGCTCCATTCCGTCAAACACCCACAGAGAATCTTTCAGGGCTGGCGGTCCGTTGCGCAGCGGATTATCCTCTGATTGTCGATTCGCGTTTCGCAACGGCTGATCCCTGACGCTGGCGTGATACTCCACGTTTTGTGCAATGACTCGCATATCGTACTTGAGTTGACCCTCGTCGTTCAGCGATGGCCGTAATAGGACAAGCTTTCCATCAACAAGAAAGATGACCGATGCAACAGCGACATCCTGGGACGGATCGCCGTCTGCCAATTGCGTATCGGGTAATATCCAGCTCAAACCTCGAACTCGAGCTGGAGATCTGACAATACCGTGGAACGCGATCTGACCCACTTGGATGAGTCGGATGGAGCCCCCATGGGGTGTGAAGATAAAGTGGTATAGTAAGTTTTCATAAGTGTAAACAAGAAGTGAGTCCTCGCCGGAAGTAGTGACCAGCACCACAGGAGCCGGGACTGCTTGGGTATGCAGGACTTGGGCTGGATCAAGTGCTGTCTCACGAGAAAAGAGTCGTAGCTCGAATTTTCTGTTTGCCTCCACTGCGGCAACAAGAATATGCTGATGCCAACACATGCCCCCTCTGACTTGGAACTCATTCTCTATAGACTCGCTGGCAAATGTCTTCCAGCGACCACTGTTGACACTATAATGAGCAAGCCCACGACGACCTGCCACAGCAACGTAACGACCATCTGGAGAGATAACTGTCTGTCGTATTGGCCACTGGTTTAAGAGGTACGTCGGGGGCACTTTGGCTGTGTGCCACAGAAAAGGCTCGGCTGAAATGCTGGTAAGGTCAGGAACGTCATACCCTCTGTAGACCATCACACTTGAAGGTGTCTGCAGCACTGTCCGAAAGACGTTTGCTTCATTGTAACATCCAGTAACGGCATTCTTGGCCATCTCGAGAGACCAAATCGCTTCATGCTTGCGTGCGGTCATAAGGATCTCGGATCCCCCACCCACCCAGGTAGCTCCAGCTATCCCAGTTAGCCACTCCTCTCCGTTGGCACGCGATGTCGTTTCTTCCGACCCAAAACTATGACTCCCAAGCTTGCCAAACATACTCCAGGTCGACCAGCCCTTCTCGAACCCCGCAAAAAGGCAATATCCATCAGGCGAATAACTCAAAGTTGTGAATGCGCCTGAAGATGCAGTTGAGACGGGAACTTGGTGAGTGTGGGAATGAGGAATGTTGCCAGCGTAGTCACGAACGCAATAAACCTGAACCGTACCGTCGCAGCAACCGACAGCGATGAGAGAGAATCGTGCGTTTATGACAGCTGTGATAGCGCGGTCGCTCTCGCTTTTAGGTATGTGAAAACAGTGACCTTTGAATAGGCGCTTCGCATCAGGGTCGTCGGTCTGGCTTGTCTCTGCTCGGTGACTGTATCGCTGAACCGCATATGCCCGCCCGCTGCTTGTAATCCACGTCAACAGATTCATGGGACGATCATGTGTCATCTCTCTAATAGTCGCTTTCTTCTCGACCCATCCCATACGGCTGATTATTTCGGTTCTTGTCTGTGAGCCCGTACTGTCTGGGGTCCAGCGAATGCACTGAACTGCAGCAGGCTTTCTTGTCGATACCATAAGCTCATCGTCGAGGGCAAGAGCACTTTCGATACCGGCATCGACCTTGATAACCATTCTGAAGCGTACACTTAGGTCACGAACCCCTGGTCCTTCACCAGCACCCCACAAGATTTGATCAGGAGGCAATCCAGTGAGGCCTCCGATAAGACTCTGCCTGCGTCGCTGAACATTGCTGTAATTCGCAAAATGAGGTTTGTATACACGCGAATCCGAATCGGTGGCTAGTGAGTAAGTGATGAGATAGCCCTGGTCAGTATGTATGACGAGAATGGCGGCGTCAGGTCTTAACAAGAGGTCGACATTCCTGCCATATGTTTCAAGGGAGTAATCCGATCGAACGACCACGGCCAAGATGACAGCGGGCTAGATGATCAGTATGGAGCGATATTGTCTCGGAATTTCTTGAAGGCCATACCTTCGTCTGCCATATTGTTATCGAAGTTGTCGTGATAACAGCAAACAGGTTGCCGGTGCGTGAGACTCGTAATGCCAGTATGGGGTCTTTTATGGGAATACCTCCGGTATCAGTACTCTCCGAGGCTTGTGGAGGTTGGCTTGTTGGGAAATCATCATGCTCAACAGGACGGATTCCCGGAGTTATCGGTGTCGGCAGTGGTGGAGAGTCGAGAGCGTCGAGGGGACCGCGGGGCTGGGAACTTGAGGGACAAGGCGATGGGGTCAGACTAGAATCGGAGGGACTCGCGAGTCCATCGTGAGAGACGAAAAGTTTGAATGCTGGTGACCGACTGCTGCTGGTAGCATGGATACGTGGTGTTCCTATGGGCCAATACATTGCGACAGCTTAGCTGAGAAGCTAAGGGTAGCTATGGATGCGGATGCGCGATGCTTCTAAAGACACAGCGCTTCGATTGAAAATATGTTGCTGTTGCAGAGGCTCAAACATGTCCATGGGTGTTATCCAACTCGAAAAATGGCTCCTCAACCCATTGGGTTTTGGCAATGTTTGTAGGACGAGGATATTAAAGGTGACAGTGGGTTGTCGCTCTGCCACAGGTGAGCTCCATTCTAGGGATGTTGTCATGGTAGAGGCTCATTGGCGACTCGTGAGCTTACCTAAGGTTCCATATCTACTAGACTAGGTACTAACCTGGGTACACTACTTGCTCCTTCCGGCGGGCATGCACCCATTCCACCATAGGTACTTAGTCTAGGTACCTACCCTTGCTTTCCAGATATGGGCTGGACAATAAAGCTTCAGGTACCTTGCAGTACAGTACTTTGAGGTACTACAGGTACTAGGTTATCATCTTTCTTGCCCTCAATGTCTTATTACAACACAATCCAATCCCTGCAACGTCAATCTTTGAAACCCGTCGGTATCAGGGCTTAAATGTGTTGAAAACTGTGTTCTTTTGAAATGTCAACAAAAGCATAAAGCTGAACTTGACATAGCACATCTTGAAAGAAGCATACGAGCAACTGACTAGACTACTATTGGCTTAATATTAGACGCGAAACATAGACACTGCAAGCCATGGCCTCGGTCTGCTTTATCGCCGCAACGGATACTGCTATTTTCCTTTTGGTAAACATATAAAATCAGAATAGCCAACAACTGAATTCTTTCCTTCTTTTGCGAAGCCATCAATTTGTCTGGATTTATCTGTGCCAGGTATCATCATGGCTATCGTAGACATGGCTACCGCCATTGGAAAACGTAGGTGCTCCTGAAGTCCTGCTGACAGGTTGTTTAGCGATAGTGTGTTTAGTGAGGTAACGAGACCAAGAGGTTGTGCAACAAAAGAGTAGCAAAGATATGGCGGTATGGATATCGACTCTCTGGGTCTTGAGGACCTGAACAACACAATGTATGCACGCTAGGGATGACATGGACTGAGTTAGTTCGCCGGGGCGCACTGACAGAGCAAAGGGCGTGGTCAAGTGCCGATATCGTAGTGATAGTTTGATAGTATCTACCAAATAATTGGTCACCGCTTGTCGTTGTAGTCACGCGCAGCGTACGTAACACAAGTAGACATTAAGATAATCAAACCAATTGTACGTAACAGATACCTTGGGAGAGCTCATGACACCCCGCTCAGAATCCGGGGCCCCGGTGTAAGGTATCCGGGATACAGCCGGCTAAGATCGGACGCTTCACATTTGCCCGGCACCGGCGATGTTTGGTGTATGTCGCCCGGGTCCGGAGGTCGACGAGATTATTAAGACGACTGTCGTTGGTTATCTGGGCAGTGATAACGCATCTTTATTAACTGCCGTGGCCCTCGCAGCTTATCTCTTTGTTGCTAACTCTTCTACTAAAACTCTACGTCTGGCCACACGATACAGATCGACCCCTCAATTCCACTCACAACGTGTTCCAGCCCTCTCTCACTACGATGCTTTCGATCGTGAGAACAGCCAGACTCAGGCCGATAATAAAGTCTAGTCGCACGCTTCATAGCAGCTCGAAACGTCTGTCAAGCACTGAAACTGCCCCGGCTGCTCGTCCAGCTCACTATGATACCTCTCAGAAGCTTTCAGCCATCGATGTGGTGAAAGAGAGAAGGCTCAAGGCGGGCAGGTTGGTTGCTGGAGTTGCTGCCGCTTCCGATAGTGATATGTTCAAAGGCCCGGTGAGTTTCGAAGCTCGAGCGATTTCGCAGCGTGGAACTTACAGTTATCCTACAGACGACGGGGCTACCCAAGTCTAAGCGGTGGGATAGTATGTTCTTCCCCAAGAGTGGAGAATGGGAACAAACATATGACTTACATTCCTTCATAGACCATCTTAGCCACGAGAGCAGAGTGAGAGAACCATGCACCCTCAAACAAGCAGCTCGCCACATGAAGAAGCCCGGCCTCATCTCCCTAGGCGGCGGGCTACCATCCAGTGAAGTCTTTCCCATCGCCGAGCTCGGCTTCAAGGTTCCAGTGGCCCCAAGATTCTCAGAAAAAGACACGGAAGAATCTGGTCAAACCGTCACGATTGGTAAATACGACGTGAGAGACCGTGGAGGTACTTATGATTTGTCTATCGCCTGCAATTATGGCCAGGCCACAGGGTCCCCGCAGATGCTGAGATACTTGACCGAGCACACCGAAATCGTCTACAAGCCCCCTTATGCAGATTGGAGAGTTTGTCAGACTATTGGAAGCACTGGAGCACTGGAAGAGGCACTACGAATGTTCTGCGATAAGGACCGTGGTGATTCTGTACTCACCGAAGACTTTAGCTTCTCTACTGCTCTAGAAACCGTTGGACCTCTCGGCGTCAAGGCCTTTGGTGTCTCTATCGATGAGCAGGGTCTGATTCCCGAGGCTATGGACGAGCTTCTGTCTAGTTGGGATGCTAAAGAACGTGGCTCTCGAAAACCTCATCTGCTATACACCGTCCCCTCAGGCCAGAACCCCACAGGCGCAACTCAAGGGACCGAAAGACGGAAGGCAATTTACGCTGTGGCACAGAAGCACGATCTATATATCATTGAAGATGAGCCGTATTACTTCCTTCAGATGCAACCCTACAAAGGCCGCGACCAACCCGACGCTCCACCACCAGAGACGGTAGACGAGTTTGTTTCCTCACTTATCCCTTCACTGCTTAGTATCGATGTTGATGGGCGAGTAATGCGTATGGACTCCTTCTCAAAAGTCCTTGTCCCAGGTTCCCGTCTAGGCTGGATCACTGCATCTGAAGAGATCGTCGAGCGATATATTCGACATGCTGAAGTTGCAAGCCAAGGCCCGAGCGGATTCTCACAGGTTATTCTATACAAGTTACTCGACGAGACGTGGGGACATGAGGGATACTTGAGATGGTTGATGAATCTGCGACTGGAGTATACCAAGAAGCGGAACGCTCTACTGGCCGCATGTGAAGATCATCTGCCGAGTGACCTTGTCAGCTGGATACCTCCTGTAGCTGGCATGTTTGTGAGTATCTCCCAAGTCATTCGCAGCCATGTACAAGTATCTGTTAACCGACTAACGTTGCCAGATGTGGATCAACGTTGATTACACAAAGCATCCCCAGGCAGGAGAGCGAAGCATCGTTGATATAGAGGAGGAGATTTTCAACTCATGCATCGAGAATGGTGTACTGATTGCCAGGGGTTCGTGGTTCTTGACTGAAAAGGACAAGGCGCCACCAGGGTTGTTTTTCAGAGCGACGTATGCATCTGCTACGCCTGAGAACATGGACAAGGCCATTGAACGGTTTGGAAAGGCTGTGAGGGATAGCTTTGGGAGGAAGTGAGGCGCTTAGGAAGAGGCTTGCGGTCTGGGGGGATAATGAGCATGTAGTAAGTTTGGAATTGCGCAAATTATGGACAAAGACAAGACTTTGATATCACAAGTTGAGCTGAATACGAAAGGTCACAGCGCTCGTCGTACATGATGTTTCAGAAACTCTTTAGAAAAACCTGCTCTGATCCGTTGACCATTTACTTCTTGGCTTCCCAAAAAGCAACTCTAACTCCTTGACCAGGCGAGAGAACGATATCTGCCTTCAGGAGAGGTTCGCCACCATCAATATCCTTCATCTTGCTCTCTACACGCTCGTATTTCTGAAACAGGCGACAAAGAACATAACTCATCTCGGTCAACGCAAACTGCTGACCAATGCAGATTCTGGGTCCGGCGTTGAAGGGGATGTAATCATGTGGTTTGGGATGCCAGTGCGCCCATCTTTCGGGGCTGAAGACCTGAGGGTCAGCAAATGTGTCGCTGATGGGAGGGTATAGGTCCGATCGTCGCTGCATAACCAGAGTTGAGTACGCAACAGGCGAGTCCTTCAAGACAGGTAGTGGCTCAGAGCCATCCGGACCACCTCCTCGAGGGAGGGTTGTGTCCTTGAGAGCAAGACGAACATTGAATGGCACAGCTGGGTATAATCGAAGCGTCTCGTTGAGAACAGCCTTGAGGTAGCTCATACTCTTTAAATGCTCATATGTAGGCGTTCTCTCGGTACCGAGCGTTGAAATAATCTCAGAGCGCAACCTCCTAACAATACTAGGATGCCTTCCAAGCTCGTATAGAGTCCAAGAGAGGGTCGCAGCGGTGGTATCTCTCCCTGCGAGAAGGACGGCGATGATCTGATCGCGGAGGACCTTACGGTCTCGCGTGAAACCGGCGAGAGCGTGGAGAAAGGTATAGCCATGGTCGTCCTTTGCCTTGGAGTTTAGCTCTTCAGGACTCAGACGCAATGCCCGCTCGATGTAAAAGTTGATGAAGTGGTTCACGGTGTTGAGACCTCGCCAGAACTTGTATCTGGGCATGATATGACGGAGCTTTCCAGTGCGAGCGACAATGTTCTGAATGCGCTGGACGTCATTGAAGGCCTCTGCAAACTCCTGCTTGGGTGTGCTGGGGTCACATGTGTCAGTTATTCGTGTTGTAAGCGCAGTGAGATCTTGTACTCACGTCAGAGACTTAACATCCCATCCCAGGAGAAATTCAGTAGCCACATCGAGAGTATAGCGGAAGAACAAATCACTGATATCGAGAACTTTGCCGTCCAGGCCCTCTGTAGGAACAGGTTGGTCTTCTCCATGAAGGGGTCCTCTGTTGGCGATGGCTTTAAACAGCGTCTGCATGTGAGCCTCGAAGCAGTGCAAGTCACTCACACGGTCTCGGGTGAATTGTGGCCTGATAAGCTGGCGACTGGCATGCCATGAAGCGCCATCAGTAGTAAAGATGCTATCTCCAAGAAAGTCCTTCCATTCGGCGTGGAAGGGCTTTCCCTTGCCATAGTCGACGAACTGCGTAGCCAGAATAGCCTTCAGGTTGGCAGGATCGGCGGTGAAAATGGTACGAACTCCCAGGAGTCGAGCCTCGACGGTCCAGGAATTCAAAGCGCCAAACATATCATCGCGCCATGTTGCCAGGTTCTGGTGTTTGACTGTTGACACAACGAACCTCGCAACGACGTCGAGTCCTGAAGGATTGAATAAGCATCCAAAGAGGGTGGTGACATGGACGGGTGAGGGGCGAACTTACCCCAAGGAGCATATGTTTTCATATATGGTCCATATCGGCCAAGACGTGTGATTCTTCGGTGCTCATCAACACGACAGATGATGGAGTAGAGGATGTATGCAACAAGAAGGACAGTGAGTGTGGTCTTGAGAGAGACCTGCTCCCAAAGAGCTTCCACAACGCCCATTGTGACCAGGCTTGTCAATGGGATTGTAGGAGAGAGGAGGCCCTTGAAGGTGGATTACTGTTTGGGTTTATTTAGTTATGAGATGAGCCAGACTCGGGGGGTTCTATCTAGATACTCGGTTGATCAAGTGGGTAACGCTATGAACCCACAGACTTCAAGAGCATGTTGTACCTAGTCTAGACATGAGTTAGTAACACAAGGAACCCACTTGCCTCAAGTCCCGGGACTCAAAAACCTTTAAGTACGACTTTCACCAGTATCATATGTCAGATATCCATCAATCTTCTCCGCCTACAAGACATTCTGAGAACGGACCTCTCTGGATAATCGGGTCTCCGTCTCCGCTCTTAGTTCCCGACAGAGAAGCAAGGTCAAGAATAGGATCAAGAACAGGACGTCACCTTCGAAACTCTTCCCCTAAGCGGTATAGAGCAGTTCTCTGTGTGCCTTATTGATGCGTGTCCCAAGACCAAGACAATGTATTGGAGCGTGGTTGTACCGCTTAGAACTGTCCGTATATGCATGACTTGGCCGTAAATACTGTGGCTAACGACAACCTTTTTGCCTTTTGCATGATACGGCGGGGTAATTCGTGTTTCACCTTGTCGCAGGACCTTTAATTTTCTGTTCGCTTTTCCATCTTGATGCATGCATCACATCGCTCAATCAAACTGTGAATAGCTCCGCAAACCATCCAAAGTAAAGTTCAAGCTGGTAGAAGCCACATATCATTCTTTCACAGATCTCTCAAATCATCTAATGACCTATTAGATCTGACGGGAAAAGCCCCTTTGTCACTCAAGACACTGACGAGGATTGATTCAGTTTAGTTGCTACTCAACGATTAGGATACCCGATTTGGAAACTCGATTTGGAAGCATGGATGCCCACATACAACTCTCAAAGCTCAACGGAAACAAAGATGAGCCTCCCCGCGGATGTCGAGCAACAAGAATCGCTCCAACTAACTCATATCGTATCCTTGAAAAATTAATGGGTGTGTTTCTTGAACCAATCATTTGTTCTCCTCTTCATCCCCGGATTCTTCACATGCCGAGGTCGCTGGGCGTAGTATTGATCGACAACGCCTCGATACTTGAGATGCAGCGCGATACTACTCACACGGGGCCCGCGGCATTCCGATAGTTACCCATTGCACGGCGCATCTTGTTAAGTTAAACGAATTGCTTTGCGTGCCTGTCTTGACATGGGCTGGCTTGCGAGGTCACATCCGAGTCGGCCTGCCCCGCCGAGCCGCTCCTGGCACCGAGACGCCGGCCCCGCATTCCGCCCGTCCGCGTTTTCAACAAAGGCGAGTAAGCCCTATCGTGTAAAGCCAAAGAGGGAATATATTCTCTGTTCATAGACCAGGAAGAAACTACGTACAAAGTAATGGTAAATACGGACGCGCCACGCCTCAAATTCATCATCCCTCGAACTGCGCACACTCGGTTGCGTTGCCCTGTGTACAGAAGGGCATCTGAATCGGCGAAGCACTCACTCCTCGAGCCACCATGCGCTCGCGCATCTCAGCAAGCCGTGGCGCAGCATCATACTGCGACCGGTTCTGACCCGAGGCGTCCGTTCGACCTGACCAGAGAACCTCTCCCATCACTGCAGCGCGTGGCCACACGATGGTGTCGAGATTGACACTGTCGATGGTCTCCGTCCACACGGCTGCCTCACCACCGAGTACGCGTTTAGCCGCTTCCTCGGACAGACCAGCCCGAGGGTCATGTGAGTATATGAGTCGCCAACTCTTGGTAGGGCCGCACCAGTCATTGAAAGGGTAGTACGTTTGAAAGGCCTCACCGTTATCAAAGTTGAGCCACTGCCCACGACCGCAGTCAAGGTACTATTTGTTGACGATCAGTCAAGTCTCGAGCCCTCTTTTTTGGTTAAGAACTCACCCAGAAATTGTAATCGCTGTCAATTACCTTGTGGCCAGCTTCGGCCAGGGTCTTGATAGCACCGCCACCAAGCCAAGACTGGATCACGACATCTTTACCCAGAGTCATGTTCCACTCAGTAATCATCTCCTCCCAGACGAACGGAGTCATGCCAGCATCCCGGACCTTGGCGTGAGTATAATCGACAAACTTTTGCAAGAGAGGCGCCAGAACCTCAGTCTTGTTGGACCGCACATCAGGGTCAAGCCTGGAATCGTTGTGGTTGAGCTCGTCTCCGCCGAGGTGGAAGTAGGGGCTGTACTTGGAGATGCGAGGAAAGAGGTCATCAAAAAGGGTGTCGAGAAAGTCGTAAACGTCAGTGCTGTTCATGCGGAATGCACCACATGGCGGCTCCTTGCACCACCACTGGTAAGGTTTCTCATTGTATGCGACGATGAGATCCTTGTAGGCAAGCTCAACGACACCAATGTGGCCAGGCATGTCGATCTCCATGATGACCTCGACTCCACGGTGGATACCATATTCGTAAATACCGGCGAGGTCCTCGGGAGAGTAAGTCAGGCCTTTGCGATATGCGCCTTTCTCAGCTAGCTTAGGTAGGGCTGGTATCTCCAGGGGCCAGGACTGCGAGTCGGTGATATGAAGGTGAAGGCGGTTCAGTTTACTCCATGACATGGCATCGATCGTACGCTTGATGTGCTTGACTTCAAAAAAGCTGCGGGCAACATCGAGAAGAATGCCTCGATGAGGGTACTCAGGCTCATCCCGGATTGAGACAGGGGCGTGCGGCGTGTACCAGGAAGTACCAGAGCTGTGCTTGAAGAAAAGCTGAACAAATGTTTCAAGTCCGTGCAGGACACCTGTAGAAGACTTGGCCTCGATGGAAGCCTCACCTTTCGTAGAAATTGAGAGGGAATATGATTCGTCAACCTCACCATTGAGAGGTTTGAAGGTACTCTCATCATCCTCCTCGGTCTGGACAATCTTGAGCGACTTCACCCATTGTTTCTCCTGCAGGCCAGGCTCGAAATCGGCGTCGCGTTCGCGAAGCATCCATGGGACAAAGTTGTCCTGGAAGATACCCTGAAGCGCACGAGAAACGCCGGCTTGAACAATTTGCTTGCTGTTGAACTTGGAGCCGGCATCGGGTTGGTAGTTGTAAGTGTAGGGAATCTGTTTATGAAGCAAAGTTTCAGTATTGAGCTGCGCGGTATAGTTACAAGCACCAGAATCGGAATCAGAACCGGGAAGAGTCGAGCATACAAAGTCTCCATTATAGGTGATGTCAATCGTTTGATCGATGAAAAGGGCATGATCTCCAGTAGAGATCTTCTTGGGCACTGGCCATATGGCATTGGCAGGAGTGAGGGCGAAGGCGGCAACGGCCAGAAGAGCCTTGGACCACATTGCGCCGCGAGATGAGATGTGATGAGATGAACAGTATGGATGGTGGATAGCAGCAGTTGAGCAAAAGATAACGACTGGTCTATAAGAACGAGAGATGGATGTGTGGCTATGGATCCGAGACTACCTAAGCAAGTCAGAAGCGCCGGGCCCCGTTTAATAAGACTGGCGATGATCCTCCAGCTCCGCCTTGTGGTATGGTTGATCCTTGAGGAGCTTTGCTGATTGCTGAGGGGGAGGGCTGGAGGGAAACCGCCGATTCGATGAGATTGTCGACTCTGTTTTAGATATACGAATACCAATAATTTGATGTTGGTAACCGTTTTTTTCAAGGTACAGGCAGCCCGTGAAGTGCAATGCAGACAACCTTGGAGCGCAACGTTACGTTACACTCACTGCGCTGCACTGCACTACTATGTACCACCCGAATGGAAGGCGGCTGGTGCTATACTCTGTAAATGTTTTTGTTTTTGAATATGAACTTTTGCGCCGCAAGAAATGGAATCAAGAACAGACAAAAGAATCAGATGATGATGCATCTAGCAAGGAGATACCCCCAAAGAATCAGGTGCGTCAACTGAAGGATGTTCTAGACAAGGTTGGCTAAAGTGGGATCATCAAAAGAGGCGTTGCAGCCCCAGCCAAGCTCCCGTGGATATTCGGCAGCTAATCAGGTACCCAGGTACCTACCAAATATAGGAGATATCCCGTAGAGCAGGCATTACAGGCTGTACTGCGCTACACCTGCCTTGTAAAAGTGAGTCTTCATACTAATAGGTAGATAGTAGGTAGAAATGGAGTCTTTCAACGGGATCTAAGCCTCCATCTAGGGACTAGGTATCACATTGCTGCTATATTTGCAACAGAAGAGGCTGAGAATCTCCGGCCATTATCGGGGGGTAAATGAATACATCTGCGGTGCCTAGGAATATGAAGCTGGGATAATATGCGCCTAGTAAGCAGCAGAACAGAACTACCACCTGACTTGGTGGTACAGCCCAGCCCTTCAATTATTATCGGTTGTACTCGAGACTCAACATCCTCGACAGGGCAAGGCTGACTTCCTGCGCTCAAGCTTAATGTTACATTATGTCCGCATCCCAGCAGCCAGTGGTCCTGCATAGTTTTATGTGCCGAGCTTGGTTGATTTGCACAGCATGATGATATTGTTAGTCAGATGGTGCATATCTTTCGTCCCTAGGTACCCAGGTGCTATGTAGTAGGTATACCATCTGAGTACGTTTAGTGCAGTAGAGTGAGAAATACCTAGGCGACCCAAGCTCAAGACAAGAGAAGAAAGACGCTGGTGAGTGGCAAGAATGGATAACCTTAGTACTATGGTAGGTATGTCTCAGCTAGCCCTGGCCCTTTTTGTCCTACCTAATCTGGAGGACTCACCTGATCTCAAAAGGACAACCTCAAAGCCGTAGCAAAGCAATTGATCAACTCCAAAAGAGGAGAAATGTAACATTAAACACTAAAGGGTGTCAACATCTACACGCACTTGGACGGATTATCGATTGCCCATAAACACTTGTTCGTTTTCACGCAATTGTTTGTCAAATCTGCGGGGCAACTGTAATGGGACGTCATTTCTGATGAAAGGAAAATGTTACAAAGAGCTCCCTTGTTCGAGTCGCTTCTCAAAATAGCTTCATTGAAGCTAGGTACCTCAGCAAAGAACCTCTAGCGTCTGAGAGACTACCAACATGAAATGGATCTTTGTATTTGGGTATAATTAGAACTCTCTTTGACTTCCATATCATGGCGTAGACTACATGAATTTGAATTATAAAACTTGGCTAATATTTCAGTGATGCTCAAACTAGATATGACTAATCCTGTTTATGTCCTTCCTATTGTTGGCCACCGAAGCTTCTCGTCTGGGACAGTACGTACATACGCCCGAAGGAATTTATCTTTTTTTTTTTTTGCCTTAGTAAATAGTGATCAAAATATACAACCCAGTCTTTGTACGATTGACAATAAAATCGAGGGCCTTTCAAGATTAAACAAAGTACTCTCTACTGTCACGCAGTGACAGTAATTGCAAACTTTATTATAAACCAAACACATCTCGCTCTTGCTTTGAGAAAAAGCCATAACACAATGACAGATCGGCACATCACGTGATTATACCGACCCAGTTCTTGACGACTTCTGCTTCTCTCAGGCAGACCTTTGCCAACTCCATCTCTATCTTCAATAACCTCAAAATCCGCTTCATTGCTGATCTGTACGACGTCGCTGCAGCACCAAATCACTACACCTACGGCGACTAATCACGCTTGTGCTTTGCTCAATTGCGACCAGTCTCTTATTCACGCGACGCGCATTACTCCATCTTTTATCGCCTACCTACCAACGCGTTCCTGACTGTTCTGAAGCTTTACATTTAATCCCACTTAGCGGTCAATTCTTCCATCAGCCAATACTGTCTTTGCGTCTATTCAACCCGCTTTTGCGACTGCGTACCGCTTCACCATGCCCGTCGAAGTCAGCCTTAACACGCCCCTGGCGGAGGCTCTCAATGCCGCTATCCAACCCAAACTCGTCGAGGTCGGATGGGGAACTGGCGGTGCCGATGATTCCGCTCTAGCAGAATACATTATCCTGATGCTGGTCAATGGTAAGACACAACACCAGATTGCCGCCGAACTCTCAGGAGACCTACTTGGGCTTGGATCCGATGACCCTAGCACTCGCGACTTTTCCCAGTGGCTGTTCGAACAGATCGACGCTCTCAATGCCCAGGTCAACGGTGGCAGCAGTGCAGGCCCTGGCGCAAACCAAGACACCACGGCAGAAGGCGAGATGGACACCGATATGAACTCAGGCGATGTGTCAGAACTGAATGCGTAGGTCATCCTGCTTTTTTTATCGACTGCAATCACTAACTTCGAAAAGACCTACTGGCCCACGCTCGATGCGAAACGGCAATCAGCGAGGTGGACGGGATAAGCGCATGTTTGGACAGATGAACAAGGCGATGGACCGACCTGGCGATTCTGCCCTTCACCGTGTCCGAGGCCAGACTGGAAGCGAACGTATCAATACTCACAGCCGGACACCACCCACTGGTCCCAGAACAGGTCGAGGCGGAATGGGTCGAGGCGGCAACAACAACCGCAGCGCTAATATCCAGGCTGGTTTGGCTAACATGGCCGCCGGTGGCCCACAACCGTGGATGATGCAGGGTGGTCAACCGAACTCGGCCGAGCTTGTTGCCATACTGGAACAGCAAAATCAGATGATGTACCAGCTATCACAACAACTCATGAACAACAGCGGGAACCAGGGCGGGTATGGACAGCAACGCCGTGGTGGAAAGTCCCTATTCGACCGCACGCAACACCCTGGCAGAGGTAACTACCGCAAGGGCTTCAATGATCGACAGGGCGGCCATAACGCTGCTGGTGGCGAGGGTGAGGGCGATGATGTCAGCATGTCTGGAGAGCCGCGCGAGCCACCTAACCCTGACGAGACGGTATGCAAGTTTAACTTGCGATGCACCAACAAGGACTGCAAGTTCGCTCACCAGTCACCTGCTGCCCCTCCTGGAGCATCGGTTGACGTCAATGACAATTGCAGCTTCGGAGCTGCTTGCAAGAACCGCAAATGTGTTGCGCGACACCCCTCACCCGCGGCTCGTCTCGCACACCAAAGCGAGCAGGATTGCAAGTTCTTCCCCAACTGCCAAAACCCTCAGTGCCCCTTCAAGCACCCATCGATGCCTCTTTGCCGCAACGGCGCTGGCTGCACAAACTCTGACTGTAAGTTCACACACGTCAAGACAAAGTGCAAGTTCAACCCATGTCTCAACCCCAATTGTGCCTTCGCACATGAGGACGGACAGCAAGGAGGCTTCAAGGATAAGGTCTGGACTGCTGGCGAGGAAACTGAGCATGTTAGCGAGAGGAAGTTTGTGGATGATGGTGCTCCCGAGGAGCTCATCAGGGGGGAGGATGCTGGCGTCAAACAAGAGACTGATGTCATTGGTTAGGGGGGGATTGCAATACAGAGAAAGAGAAGAAAAAGCGAGGACGTTTGATCGAAAAAGAAATTGATCACGATACCCATGGTCACAACATGCCTAGATGATGCTGGTGGATACTAGGATACGGATTGATGAACAGAAGAAAGGGGCTGTAAACGAAGGACATGTACTTTTACGGTAGCTTTGTAATGTCTTTGATCGGGGTGGCAGTGCATGGAAGGGCGTTTGGGGTTTTGATATCACCTGGTTTTACTTTATCTTTATGCCACTCAAGTCTTGTTTACTCCTATATAGATAGAGGCCAAGAAGCGAAAAGGCCACAAGCTCGTGCATCGTAACGCTTCAAAGCGAGATGCACGGGAGGGAAGAATACAAATAACAGGACCACGGCTATCCTACAATAATTACTTCTGGCCTCTTCTCATTTGTGACATTGCATGTGCACTGTGCTAATCATCTATTTAATTGATGTACTTGTGATCCTTTCACCCAGACGTGGATGACGCACACGGAAGAATACCGGCTCATGCTGCGCAGCAATTCACCACTCCACCAACAATCTCCCCATCTTTCTTGTTCTCGCAACGCGACTCAATACTTCAGCCATGATCAATTGATCTCTTACTATGATTCGCAGCCGAGCAGAATCAACGGCTGTAGCTCTATTGAGCTCAGCAGCTCGTTCAACAACGAAACCCCACCTCCACGTTCCCCTCCGTCGACTCAATGGCTTCCGTAGCCTTAGCACCCGCTCGGTCTCGGTCTCGACCCTGCGACGCCCCGTTATCGCATCTAAACATGCGCAAAGCTTCAATGATGGACGAAGATATGTATCTCAAGCCAAAGATGCAAGCATCGCAGTGATCGGAGGCGGACTGACCGGCCTCTCGGCGGCATACTACCTCGCAAAGAAACTTCCCACGACAACGAAGATTACCTTGTATGACGCCAATGATCGGCTAGGGGGATGGATCAAGACAGACAGAGTACCGGTGGACATCGAGGGCAAAAAAGGAGTCGTGTCTTTCGAGCGCGGTTCTCGGTCATTGACGTCCCTGGCTGGCAATACTTTCCGTTTCGATGATCTCGTACTCTACGATCTTGTAAGAACCTTTTTGAGCAGTACGAGAACTCTGCTAACATGCCACTATCTAGACTCTTGACCTGGGTCTTTCTCTCAACTTTCCTCCAGCCAAACCACGATATGTCTATTACCCCGACCACCTTGTTTCCATGCCCCCGAACGTCAGCATCTTCGATATTCTCCGCGAGCCCCTCTATCTTGAAAGCATTGGTGCAGGCCTCGGGCTCATGATCAACCAAATGCGCAAGAGACAGCTTCCTGCCGAAGACGAATCCGTCGCAGACTGGCTTTATAAAGTTACCAACAGTCGCAAAGGTGTTGGCAACCTGGCATCAGCCATGATGCACGGCATCTACGGCGGCGACATTAATAAGCTGAGCGCTCGTAGTGTCTTGGATCGAATCTACTGGGGCTGGTATCTGCCAAACCCTGGCTTGGGTGCACGCCCGATGCCTGTGCCTGAGCAGCTGCTTCTCGAGACGCTGGGTCAGGATCGACAAATCCAAAAGCTGGCGCTGGAACCCAAAAGTGCACTTATAGATTTTGGCGACAAGGGCATGGAGTCGTTACCGCAAGCCATGGGCGCCGCTTTGCAAGATCAGCCCAACGTTACAATTAAGACTGGCGAGGCTGTCAGCCATATTCAGTACGATGAAGCCAAGCAGCAAGTACAGGTAGGAATCTCATTCGGCGCCATCCAAGAACCCTCTATTAATTGCACTTCATAGATCAGCAGTTGCAGCGCTAAGGACAAGGACAAAAATAACTCGCAGGCTTATGACAAGGTCATTTCAACGCTGTCTGCCCAGCATATCGCCCGACTCACAGGAGATAAGCTACCATCGCTCTCCACCGCCCACTCTGTTTCAGTCATGACAGTCAACATCTGGTTTCCTCAGGAGAACCTCAAGCCTCCAGGCTTCGGGTATCTCATTCCCAACTCTGTCGATCCAGAGCTCAACCCTGAAAACGCCCTCGGCGTCTTCTTTGACTCGGACGTTGGCACTCGATCCAAAGACGAACCTGCTGGCACCAAGCTCTTCGTCTTGATGGGTGGTCATTATTACGACCGTCCTGACGTTACCCCTCCTACCGAGGAAGAAGCCGTTGTCCAAGCTCGCAACCTACTTGAGCGTCACCTCGGTATCCCACGCGATGCTCCCGCCTATGCTACAGCAAACTTTGCTAAGGAGTGTATCCCCCAGCACTATGTCGGCCACCAGGATCGCCTGCGCAGCGCACACGGCGAGCTGACGCAGAACTTTGGCGGGCGCCTCGCTGTTGCTGGGGGCTCATTCCATCGTATTGGCACCATTGCCAGTCTGCGTTCTGGTTACGATGCCGCCGTTGCGGCAAAGGATAGCCTCGAAGCTACTGGTCTGGAATATCTTCAGAACATCCAGGAATTCGCAGTTATGCCGATCGAAAAGATCCCCGTGCGTCGCTTAAAATAATCAAGGCGACGGCATGTCTATATACCTAAGTATGATGAATGTTGAGAACTTCTGACAGAAAAGATCGGTGTCGTGAAAGCGTGCTTCAGCTTTTAATCTATGACCAAAACTGTATTATTACTTAGAGCGATAGAAGAAGAAAAGGTTACAATACCATTTCAACACAAAGGCTAATGGAAGTTCCAATAATGCTCTGATTCGTAATTGATGTCATGGCATTCCGTCGTTCACACGGAGGTATCATTAAGCTATTACAAAAGTCACGACCACCCGCTTCATGTAATCCCCCTTTTCGCCGCTGGTCTAAAAGTCCCCTACAACTCCAGAATAATCAAAAATCAAACTCGTAGCAAAGCCTCGAGGTCCCTCTATTCCAAGATGACTACCTCGGAGTTGTTTTGAAAAGACGATCCAGCCAGTGGTCGGATAGCTTCATCAATGGCAAGAAGAAGACTGGCGATGCCGCTATTTGGTCTCCCAGCTGCACCATTAACAAGACCAGTCCATTTCTCTCCCGTTGCTTCCCATACGGACTTGAGCGCCTTAGAAAACTCGTCGTTGGGCGCGGAATTGCCGTCAAGGTGCTTACGCGTGATGTGCCACCACGGCTCGCCTCTGCGATGCTTGATGTGGGCAAGAAACGTAACGTCGCGACGGGTCAGTTGGTTTCCAGGATCGGTTCCTGCGAGGGAATACTGAAACGACATCTCATCCACCGAATCCATCATGAATCTAAATTGTCCCTGGTGACGTGCTTCGACATCTCTCCACGTCTCTCTTATTTTCTTGACTGCTTCCAAGGCCGGTAGGGAGTCCGGAAGCCAGTTCATCAGAGCCTCAATGCCATTGGCGCCATTGACAAGCTTTTGCATTAAGTCGGTGACTGGAAGATGAGGGTTTGTCTCTTCCATAACAAGGTCAATATCGTTTTGGGACAAGTTGAGTGTTATCCTCCAAAGCCGCGAGGGCTGGTCCTTATTACTGACATCTGATGTCAGGGGTCCGTAAGAGAAGGTAACCTCTTTCAAGCTCACTGACTCGGCTACGATCGATTCTTTCGCCCTGTCCATTGACTCGAAGAAACTAACAAACCGATCAACAGCCTTGACACGGGCTTTCAGGCTTTCCAGCATGGACTGCCCAATGCTTGAACGCATCCGCAAGCAGAACTCGCCTGTCCGGGCGTTCCAAGAAACGTCACGGCCAACCATATGACTCTTGAGCATGGCGAACTTGGCCGGTCTTCGGGCCTTAATAATGGCGTCGGATACGCAGATGAAAGGAGTTTGTGACGTATCGCCCGCTGATTCGGCGCTTTCGAGGCTGGTGGGTTCGGCCTCTGCCGGTTGAACTCCCTTGAACATGACCGAGACAATATCGTTCGCCCAAGGCTGTTTGGTCGAAATACCTGATCCAGTGGCTGATTGCACGGCAGAACCCGGCTTGCCAGACTCAGTGATGCCTGAAGTCCTCGGAATGTCCTTTTCGGAATTGTCAAACACCATGGACGGAAAGATTCCTGAGAGGGCGATCTCAAGAGCCGGGAGTCGCACTTGTTGCGGGAGCGACCAGTTACTCGCACCATGAGGTTTGAACTTGATATTCTGTTTGTGAAGTTCACGCTGATCTACTGCCTGAGCAATCATACCACTCGCGAACAATGTTAGGTTATTCCAGAACTCATCATCGGGGCGAGGATATCCCTTGTTGAGGGGGAGCTTTGATGCTAATCGGGGTGCTTGACCAGAAGCATTGCGGTTTCTGTTAATATTGTCAGTCAATTTTGCAAGATTGCAGCTTATTGCCTTCAACTTACACATCAACGAGCCACCAGACATCCCCACTCGGACTCAGTAAAACCATGACAAACCAATTAGGTTCCCACCCAGCTCTGTGTAGCCAGATGGTCTTTGTCCATTCGCGGGTATTGGTGAAAGACCTCAGCTCGTCTTTGTTCAGTGGACTCCTCTTGATACTCCAGCCCGTCGTGCTTCCCCGACGGCTCAGCTCATCTTCAATAACTGCGCACCGCACATTCTCTAGACATGCTGCACCATCTTCGGCTGGGTTCTTTCCATTATTGAGTTGGGATTCTGCAGACCAGGTGAATTTAGAATGAGGCTTGACAGCAAAGACGCCAGTCGTCGGCTCAATCAGTAGGGTTACGTTATCCTTGAAGCCAATTCGCATGGCTAGAGATGAAGCCGCGGGATCATCTTGGGAAGAGCGCAAGACCATGGTAGCCTCACGATTTTGGAATCGAGGGAAAGATTGCAATTTGCCGTGTACGCTGCCCAAAAGGAAATCAATATGGCGGCCGATGACCGTTTTCATAAGGGCCTCTGCCGATAAGTTGTCCGTGTCGAGAGTGATGTTCTCGTTCTTTACTTCTTTATTATCACGGTACCATTTTGCTGTCAAGTGGCTCGGTGATTTTAAGTCAGGTTGTCCATTTGTTTTTTTCCCACTGCTCACAGCAACCAAAACCCAACTCTTCGGGCTACCTGGTTGTGCTCGAGAAGTCCAGTATTGGATAGCCAGTGCTCTGTTCAGTGGCTCCACCTTGAGTGTACCTGTCCATGAGCCCCTGCTCATTTGATTCGCCTGTCGCTTTAGCTCGTTGAGCTTATGAGTGAGAACCAGCTCGTGAAGGAAGAGATAACAGCCCAGAAGTCCCTCTTTGCTAAGGATGTCGTTCACATGGCTCTCCAAGTAGTTCTTAAGACCTTCGGGGATCGATGATGCTGCTGGTCTGAATGCGAATCGGAAGTCGATGAACCAAAATTGCTTCTCAAAGTCCTCGTCTGCGATCGTGAGATCCACCTCGAATTCTCCAGGTACTCTGAAAGTGACACGACCCGAATCAATGTCATAGTTCCTGAAGGGGTATGGTATTTTGTCGAAATCCTCGAGATTTAGTCGTAACGATAGTTGCGTATTCACGTCACTCATCCATTGGAGTTCTTCCTCTCTTGTCAGTGGAGGTGGCTCGATATAAGAGAGCTTCTTTGATGTCAGCTTGTGTTAATATACTTTGGAGATGTACATCACTCACATCGGGCATCCATGCAGCCTCTCCGGTTGACAAAACTTGGAGGGCTGTTTTTAAATCGGGACTGGGCATTCTTGCAAAAGTCAAATCCCTCTTGACGTGACCCATAACATCCAGAGCTCCAGTGAACAATACCTCTTGGCCTTGAAGGTGAAATCGCAGGTCAATCAGTTGGCTGACCATATCAGCTCTCCGACTCCATTCTGTAATAACAAGCGCCTTGACCCATTTCCTGTGCTCCCTCATCGCGAAATTTAATATCGATGTTTTTTTGGCAATGTTTTCGCTCGAGGCGTCGTCGATGTCGTTGTTCGGTATTGCCGAATTCCCGTTCATGGCGGCAGCAGGCAGAGGCATCTTTGCCAATGCGGCAATCTGGTCTTGAAGCGCATTGTGTGTCGATTGCGCAAGGCGCGTAAGGAATTTTGAGAGTGGTATATAGCCCTGTGTAATGTGGACTATTTCGCCAGCAGGGTCACTCATGCTGGAGGGAGGGCGTGGCGGCGGTTATTTTTATTATTGATGATGATGATGTGAGGACGGAGCGTTTGGATGTGAAGTCTTCGGGGAGTGCTGAGGTAAAGACAGAAGACCAGCCTGGTCATGTGAGAAGACGCGCGCGAATCATGCGTTGATAGACTTTGGCGCCGCGATTCCACTTTCGTATGGAGGTGCCGTCGTTCAAAAGGGTGTTTATTTCACTGGGGAGAGCAGACTGTTTGTTCATTGAAGGAATCTCGATTGTTGCGCTGCGTTTGGGCGTTCTGGAGACGCCTGGTCATGTGATAGAACGTGCACAAGCCATCAGAGACCTTTGTAGTGCATAAAGATGCACAACCCACTTCCAGTGCAGGCTCGAGCTTTTTACACAAGAGGAAAAGACGGTTGATACTATTTGGGTTGGATTCTGTAATAAAGCTTCTTTTGAGATTCGCGATACAGGCAACCATGGCTTTCCCAAGATTCTTTATCACCATCACTCTGATGCGCCTTGAAACACACGATTGTGTAATGGCCTGATAATGGTCGTGCACGCATGTCATTTATTAGGCCTATCCTCCTGACGAATGTGGCGTTCAGGGTCTAGATAGAACTTCGATTGAAAAGAAACATCGGCAGTGACAACGCTAAAAATGGCAGGGAAAGTGCAGTTTACGCTTGTTCGTTTGTCAACGTTGTAAATTGAATTGATTCAAATTGTTGTTGGAATCCTCATCTACTTGAGCAAACCATAAAGCCATGTGTAAAGCCTTCAACGTAGACAGGTCTACTGATCCCCAGAAGAGTGGTCTCCATTATTTCGCCAATGTCCCTACCGTTCCCATCGTCCTTTATATATAAATCATTCAATTGTGGTTTTCTTCTTTTTTTGCCTTCCTTTTTCCCCTTCCTAGGCTCGGGATATGATAGTCCGAAATCGGTCGTGACTCCCATTATATGGAAGGCATCATTAACTTTGAGAATCATTAGCAATTTACTCTCTTCGAATTTCCGCACCCAGGTGAGTCATACAGGATGCAAGTCGTCACACTTACAACTTGTTGGGAGCAGCGGCGTTGGTTGTTGGCCATTGGTAGCCAGCAGCGTCACTAAACTTGTAGCCATAAGACGAGGTGAAGTCGTCCAGGACAGCAGGGCCACGAGAACCTAGGTACACCTGTTAGTCGAGTCCAATGGGAAAGTATACTGATACATACCGTAAGGGTACTCCATAGGGATAATCTCCTTGTTGTCGTCCAGGTAGTGGAGCAGTGGGGTGAAGATGCGCCAGCTGGCATCAAGCTCATCATCACGAACAAAGTTGGACTGATCGCCCTTGAGGCAGTCGAGAACAAGTGACTCGTAAGCCTCGGGGATCTTGAGGTCGGAGAATCGTCTTCGGTAGGTCAAATCGAGCTCGGTGACAACAGTCTGCATGCTGAGACCAGGCAGCTTGGAGTTCATCTTGATATAGACACTCTCGTTGGGTTGGATACGCATAACAAGCTCGTTTCGGGGAATATCCTTAAAGATACCCGATGTGACATCCTTGAACTGGATTCTGATCTCGGTCTTTTGCTCGTTGAGGGCCTTTCCTGCCTTCATGATGAAAGGCACGCCGTCCCAACGTTCGTTCTTAATGTAAGCGACCAGGGCGCAGAAAGTCGGGCATCGCGAATCCTGAGGAACCGTGTCGTCCTCACGGTAGGCGGGCTTGCTGCCATCAAGAGACTTGCCGTACTGACCGATGATGACGTTCTTGGGCTCAATAGCAGGGATAGCGCGAAGCACGCGGACCTTCTCATCACGAATATCCTCAGCATTAAAAGAGATGGGTCGCTCCATAGCCAAAAGAGTGAGAACCTGAAGAAGATGGTTCTGCATAACATCACGAACAATGCCGAACTCGTCGAAGTAGCCTCCGCGTCCCTCGGTACCGAATGGCTCCTTGAAGGTGATTTGAACGTTGTCGATATGGTGTCGATTCCAGGTAGCGCCGAGGAAGGAGTTGCCAAATCGAAGGATTAGGATGTTCTTGACCATTTCCTTACCAAGATAGTGGTCAATTCGGAACAGCTCCTGCTCGTTCCAATCGGGCTCGAGGGACTTTTGGAGCTCACGAGAGCTGGCAAGATCCTTGCCGAAAGGCTTCTCGACCTGGGAGGCCTGTTAGCCATCATTGAGACGACGATTAGGGTAAGAGCTCACGTACAATGACACGCGCGATGCCGTTCTTTGGGTAACAGATCTTCTTGAGGTGCTGAGAGACAATGGTGAAGACACTGGGAGGGAGGGCCATGTAGAAGAGACGGTGGTTCTCGGGGCGACCCTGTTCGACCTCTTGGAGGTGCTGCTCAAGACCCTGGAAGGACTCATCCTTGTCGTACTGACCAGAGACGTAAGTGCAAAGTCCGGCGAAGTCTTCAAGTTGTTGCTCGATCTCCTTTGTGGGGGTCTTTATGTATGACTTGATGCGTCGAATGTATTCTTCGTGGTCCATCTTAGTACGGGCATATCCGACAATCTTGACATCCTTGGGCAGGAACTGGTTTCGGTACTAAACAGCTGTTAGCTTACGAAGCGCTCGAGAGACACGATCGAACACTCACAAGACCGAAAAGCGCAGGATACTATCATGGAGCAAAGATAGAAATGTCAGTTTCGAGTACAATAGGACATGAGGGGCTATGAGGGGAGCTCCCCACCGTCTTCTTTTTCGCCAGATCACCAGAAGCACCGAGCACGACGATTGTCGTGTTCTGCTTGAGCTCCATGCATCTAGAAGGAAACATCTGTCAGTGGTCTGTTTTCACAATTTTGGTGTGGTCTCTAATGGTAGAGAGTAGACTCGCGATCGTATCGCAAACCGCTCAGCGCGAACATGATAGCTTGGTATTCTAACTAGAGCGCAGATGCATTTCCATGGTGGGGTTGATTGAGAATTGGCAAGAGGGAACACCTACGGATCCATTGTTGCGTTTTGGTTTGTGAAGGGATTGAAGAATGAGAAACAACACGGAATAGATGGAGGAGCAAGGTGGAGGGAGGACGATATGAGAAAATGAAATGGTAATGGGAACGAGAATAGGAATGAAGGAGGTGACGAGGTTTTGCGGCCTCTACGGTTTTATGACGACGGGAGCACCTATCCAACCTAATGCCCGCCCAAGGTAGCGGGAACCAGAGCAGTCACAGCTGGGGGAGCTAACAAAACAGCCATTCATTGGGTCCCTGCGTGAGCGACGGGGCTATGATGCAGTAGGTCCCTAGCAAAGAAAAGAGTGGGTGGGTAAAGGATCCATGGATGGGTATGGGTACGGTACTAGGTAGAAATGTGCTGTTGTCTTTGGATACCTACCTACCTTTCTTGATGGCCTCCACTTTACCTCATGGATGGATTACACGGTACCTCCTACTCAGCATGAAGATCTGGCTTATTATATCGAACATCGAATCCAGAAGTTATTGGGTGATGATAAAATCATATCAACAGTGTTGAGGTTCTACCATGGATGGACAGGTAACCATTGGTCACTGGAAGGATGGTAGCTGGAGGCAAGTATCAAACTACTATCCATAACCCCAATGCGTCAAATTTGGTTTTGGGGGCTTACATAGTTTCCTACTCGGTGATTCTATCTCCGGCTCATCGCAAATTGTTCACTTTCTATTTTGCCTGAATTTGCCTATCTGATACATAGGTAGGTACAGTAGATCACCCGGCGCACAAACACGGAGACCTGTTGGACATTGATTTCTCTCATTACGGGTCAATTGGTAGACGCAAGCGGCCGAATCGTCTCCGTGCTTTCGGGGCCATCCAATGCTACACAGCTCAATGTCTTACTGGATCTGTCGTGGGCTTGACGTATGGTGTTTCCACATCATGCCAAACACTTTCTTGTATCATCGACCACATAATTAACTAATACTGTACCGTCATTAATAAGTATCGGCTCTTCCCACCTCTATTGTGCGGCGCGGTGTTCACTTGTGATTCATTGTCTAGCTTGCATTTAGCTTAACGGCAAATGCTGATACGACATGGTCAAACAGTACAGTAACTTTTATTGTACAAAATGGTCTATGTTGTGAGCATTACGAAGCACGTTGCTTCTCCAACTAAACATCTTGGTCAGCTTCTCCGGCTCGCCCGGAACATCCACAGCTCACCGAGTTCAAGCACTTACCTACTACTTACTAACATTGGCTTCGGCGGTGGTGGCGGTCTCGTCTCTTACTTACCTACAGGTACTGTACATACTACCTTAGTAACCCAGGAGTCTGGGTTCCTTCTACCGCACAGTACCCCAACGTAACAGGGACGGCACACTACACCTTGAGATCCACTCAGCCCAAGCGCGACTTGATTATCAAGACGACGAGACAGCCAAAAGTGTCGGTGATCTCGCCGCTTGCACGCGGGACATGGTCCGCTGCGGCGAATGCGACGGCCGAATTTGACATGCCATGTCTACCTGGGTAGGCAGTCGGCTTGTGGCTGTCGTGCATGCTGTTCCTTGTTTCTAAAACATCTTTGAGACGCATCTGGATCGTGTATCAACCGCGGCCACTCATGAAACGGCAACCCAGCACAATAGTCATGACGCTCAAATCCTCTGCCTATATGTGTATAATGCACCCAAACTTGGACCTGGTAACTCGGCGGCAAACACGCATACCAGAACCCGGCTTCGCGGCGTAACCGCGGTGTCTCAAGGGATTCTCCATAGTTAATGATGGAAAGCCGGGCTGTGACTTGCAGCGCTTCAACTTGCCAACCCAGGTCCACCACAGAGAGAACCCCCGGTCCATATCACGTCAACTCAACAACTCCAAAGTCAGCTCTTGAGGTGTCAGACAAGTCATGCGCGTTGAAGACCAACCCGACCGCCTTACACTCATGCCTGGATATCTAATCGACTCCCGATTGTTCTGCGAAAGACATACACTCAAAGCTCAATGTATCCCTACTTTCAAAGAATTCCCAATGTTGGAAGCATAATGGTGTATAGAGTGAGGCTGCTCTCGTGTTATCTCAACCACGCTGTTTAAACAAGAATTTACAATTAACTTTTTCTCCTGCCTTGCTTCGAGATTTTCTTGAGCTCTGGTTTTATGTTTTTTTTGGCGACCCAGACAGCAGTACCTTGCTCGGACACCCAATTCCGGACTGCTTCTGCGCCAGGATCCATCATATATCCGCACCAACCCCTCCCCGGTGTCGGCTTTGAACCTCGAAATTTCACCAAGAAGCTATTGGGGCGGAAAAGGTAAAAGGCTTGCTGAGTTACTGCATGTAATCGTTGAAACTAATCCCTTTGCTCAACTATGTCTGAGGGAATTTCTCCCGTGGTACATGGCAGCTCTTTCATTCAGACATGGCATACTAAGTCAAGGTGGAACAACTTTGTCGACGAGTTCGTAGCCATCAATCATCAGACAAGTGGAAGACAGCAGCCAGCGGCTATCTATGCTGGGCGTACAGTAGTACCTACAATAGAACCTTTGCAGTTCACAGCACGTATTGTAGCTCAGGCAGAATACTAACAACGAAACAGCCTCAGACATAGCAGCCAATTATAGAATCAAAATCTGGACTCTTGAGTATCGACTCAATGACAGTCATGTCATGATAACAAAAATTCAGTAACTAACGCAATAGCAATCGCAGTGACCAACACAAGACCGCGGGGTCAAAGTGAGGCTAAGTCGTAACGTGGCTCATGTGGCGCCAACCCTAGCACGTGATGAAAGGGCTCAAATTCGAATCGCCGCACCAACCGGGCATCCACTCCACATCAGACCTCACCAAACGACGCGCACCACGGAACGGTCTTTTTGTTAAGACAATTCCTCAGCTCCCACTACTAACTTGCAGGTTGTTTGAGAGGACGGAAGCCATACCACAGTCAAGATGCCTTCAGAAGCCGGTCACCGACGTGAGTCTCTCCCACCCGCCAAAGCCAAGGCGACAGATGCTTGAGAATTTGCAAAATTGAAATCTGTTGGAACTCGTTGCTAACTTTGTCGATAGTATACGTCAAGTGAGTAACAAACCCTTGCCCAGCACGCCTCGCACGCATGCGATATCACAAACTTGCGCTTGTTCAAGCATGCGCATACACGCATCTTCTGTTGTTTTTTTATTTCTCGATATCGAACTTCCACGAAGCCAAGCCACGGCACGACAACAACGATGCGATGGGAATTTTGGACTGACGATGATGGTTTAGGGGACGTCACCTGAGCTACCAGCGCTCTCGTCACACCACCCGCCCTGCTACCAGCCTGATCAAGATCGAGGGTGTTGACGACACCAACGCCGCCAAGTACGTCCACACTGGAAAGGAATTTTTTCTAGTCGGTCTGGATATTGACAATACATGATAGCTTCTACCTCGGCAAGAAGGTCGCTTTCGTCTACCGTGGCCAGAAGGAGATTCGCGGTACCAAGATCCGCGTCATCTGGGGCAAGGTCACCCGTCCTCACGGTAATTACACCCGCCTCACTGCACGGTGAAAGAAGCCACAAACTAACCCACGTTTCCAGGAAACTCTGGCGTCGTCCGCGCCAAGTTCACTTCTCCTCTCCCCACCAAGTCTTTCGGTGCTTCCGTTCGTGTCATGTTGTACCCTTCGTCGATATAAAAAAAGGGCTTCGGGCTGGAGTTGGTAGTGAGGGGCGGTTCTCATTTGGCTGCATTGGTCGAGGCAAGGATAAAACATACTGCCTTGCTTTGAGGCATTGAATTCAAAAAGACGTCAAATCCCAACCCCGAAAAAGGCTCTTCACACCTGAGCAACTCGCTTTGATGATATAACTTTCATTCCCTTTTCGTGGCAACGGTTATCGGAAATCGATCCCGCCCAGGGCTTCCACTGGGAGGGGCTTCAGCGATGGAACACTTTTTGGTGGTTGGGATTCGGGACCGGTGTTCGGAACTACGGCCGTGAATAGGGTACAAGCGAATCATCGATGAAATGTCAGGTCCAGGGCCTCTATTACGGCAGTACACAGCGTCCCTGAAAGATGGATTGTGATTTGACTCGTGCGGACAAGTTTTGAGCCATGGTTGGCGTCTAATGATGAATCAGAAATGTCTTTTGAAACCACACAACAACACATGACAGTAACCACCTTTGATGGCACAGCTCATTCCCCTCTTGACAGTCAGTTTACACAGGCTCATACTTCTGCGTCGGGTTGCCTCCATATGATACATCTGCCATCTTCTTCCTGTAAAGCTTCCTCAACTTTATTGATATCAATACATCCATCCCTGTGCTTCCATGATACACATAGCTTAGTACCTACCAATAGGTTAGGGCTGTGCTCGACATTAAGTGTTTCTATGAAACAAGCGCCTCGGCTTAAATTTGATATACAGTAGACGGACGTTGTATCCTTGGCTAATAGTATCCATTGGTTTCGCTGTGATTGTACGACGGTGGGTTTACGGACAGAACACTCGTATAGAAAAACTACGTTTCAGGTATCGTTATATAAATGCCGTGTGTAAATGGTCAAGAGTCTTGTTTGAGTTAGCCTGGGAATTTTGATTCTCGCCAATACAGAACGCATGCTTGTCAAGACATGAAGAGCCGCGTGCACATGCGAGATAGACAGACATCGAGACTAGTGAACAATATCTCGTAAATAATAATTGTTACATTGCACTGCATGGCACCTCAGGCAAGCCGTTCCTGGTCCCTTGAAGCATCCATATCAGTCAGTACCCTCTGCGGAGCTCAGAGAATATGTCCTGGCTTGGTGCCTACCAGGAGTGTATAGGCAGCATGGATCTCTGGTGCATGTTCTCACTTCGACTTTCTCAGCTGTCTTCTGTATATCCCTACCTCTACTTGATTTGAGGAGACTTATCTGATGGCAGATATTGTTACCTCGGTAACGTATCATTCACACAGGATTTTCCATCCGTCAATCTCGGTACAGCTGTATTGGCATCTTATATTGTAGTACCATCAATCAACCTCTTCCTCGAGTCCAAGCGCCATGTTTCATGTCTGGTCTCACAACATGAAGATGCGGCATACCATACGGTACCTGAATAATGATATTGAAGTCGCTGACGATCAACACCGACAAAAGTAACATGCATTTGAATACAACCTTGACTACCTACATGGGCACAGACGAAGCACATCGAAATCAAGCCTTGTGTCTTCTGCGTTACTCTCTCGTTTCCGAATGAAATGAACGCACAAATAACTTTTGCTCAGGACGAGAGAACAGACTGGAACATTTGATCAGCTGACCGAGATCTAAGTGGACGATGTACTAAAAAGCATGATATGCAGAGAATACCTAGGTAAGTATGGATATCAAGAGATCATAGATCATCGCCTCCACTCGGGCTATATTGGCTGTTCGAATATGCAACGGCCTTGGCTAGCAAGTCAATAATTGGCAGGATAACATGCGGGCCAAGTGAACCAGGACCAGCACTCAAGTGTTACAACGACAGTATGACAAAGGATCAATCCCCGGAGTGATGTTGCATAGGTAGCGGCGCAGCATGCATATTTGTTGCTACCCAGCCCGGAAGAGCCGGTCATGAGAGGATTTATGTGTATGACTGGTACGAACATTTTGAGTTTTGTAGGCTGCTCAATTGATTCTACCCGAAGCACCGTCTCGGCCTATCACCTCGAAGGATTCAACTTCTGAGCAGGTTTGCCATCCATCCTTTTCAGTAAGTACGTTTCAGCAAGAGGAAAGCTCGGAAAGAAACAGGGCAGGGCAGTTTATTCTATGGTTATTCATTAGCTTCCATCACTGATCATAAAACTGATGTATCAATCATCCAAGAACAGTTAACGCCATAGCCTGGGGGGAAAGCCTTGAACCTAATTCAGCACTGGTGGAGATTCAACATGGCAGTGATCGCCCCAATCTATCACTCTTTGTTCTAGTGCCAGCCAGGGGTTTTAATGATCGTTTTATCGACAAGAGATGGATGCCAATGCCAATAGCATTTTCTTGTATGGGATTTCAACCCCCACGAAAGTCGCATTGCAAGGTCAGTTGTCCGGGGTCTCTGATCAGATTCGTCCGTCTTTCCTCAAAGCCAGAGAAGTGTCACCCAAAGTCTCTGCTCTTTATCGCGGCGGCCAGCAACTGGGTTTTAATGAACCGGCCACGCAAATACCATCATTGAGAGATGGCGGGTCAAGCTTACTGCCTCTCTACAGCCAAGAAAACAGGAAAGCAAGGCTATTCGTTGGGACACTAACTGACAGCAGGTTTTTTTACACACAAAAAAAATGCAATCAAATAGCGGCGTTTGTGAAAGCGGCCAGTCAAACTCAGACAAAAGTCTGGTGAGGGCGCATCGAGATTTAGTACGGCAACCCTAATTGTGGCTGAGCTGGCTTGTAATTGACAAGGTCAAACTTATTGACTATGTGTTTTAACACTAACAAATACTCTTCTGAGTTCCATCCGTGTTTCTGCAAGAATAAAGATGGTGTGTGGGGGCCACCTGACACGAGATAAAAAAAAACAGGGGCGAAGCAGCCATGGACAACGTCTAGATGACCTCCAGCTCCATCAAGAATTGCTGGGGCTCTGCTCTGTCCCTGGCCTTTGTTTGAGCTGAGGCTCGCTTACACGACAAGCAGCACATCAAAGCACACGCAGGAAGAGTAAAAACAAGAAAGACTATTTATTCCGTGGTTGCTGCACAGGCATGGAGACTTGTCAAGAAGGACAGACGTGGCACGGCATGGCATCAATAGCACCACTTCAAAGACCCATGAGGGCTTGGCTCTTAGTTCGATGGTCGAGACCAGATTTGTTATGCGATTGCAATGGATACGTACAACAGCATCCCTTTGAACAGTGATTGAGCGCTACTATCTACGGTAGCCGGGCTGTTGACTTTGCAAATGGGCGTGGCTTTGGGCTTACGACGATGTTGAAGATCCACTGTGTTAGTACCGACTCATAATACATCCATAGCATCAACTACACAAGTGTCTTTTAAGACTCAGCTAGTCTCAAACAAGAATTCAAGGTACTAAAGTTCGGTGCATATGATTGCATGCAACACTGCAGCTAATGTTGTTCCTATCATTGGATCACAAAGCTTCCGTATCCTCGTAAATGATAAGCAAAAGACGCACAAGTCGTGGCTCACCATACATTGCGAAGCTGTTCTAGTGGCCTGGGTGAGGGAGAACGACGCGTCATGGCCTGACGATCTGGTGTGTCTCGATTCTCCCCGAGTACTAAGTCCATCATCAGTTAGTTTGTCTAGGTACGGTACAGTGTACTGCATGGTCCAAGCCTGGCTGCCTTACAGCCCCTACTATGTACTGTACAAAGGCATCATCCCGATCAGCCAGTAAATCAAGAAGAGCAGTAAAAGCTGGCACAAATAGAACGCTTTGCAGAGTCGTTGCGATCACTTTGGGCAGTACGCGTGTGCAATTGCCTCCAATTGGCGTCGGTCCACGTACCAATTGTATATCCATTACCAAGATTGGTGTGGTGTTGAGCCTCAGACTGATCCATAAACTCAATTGACAATGGGGACGGCGTTTGTAAACGGAAGTCACAAGGAAGCTGATGGATGGACGAACACGAGTTCGACGGGAAGGTGCGGCAACCGAATGGAAGCAGATCACCTCACTTAAAAACGACTTGGTCGCCAGCTTCCTTTCATCTTCCTAAAAAAGAGCCTCCATTTCTTCTTTCTCTCTCACTCTCGTCATCCCTTGAGAATAGCTTTCTCTTGTCTTTGTTTCCTTCGTTTATCTTTCGTTAAAGGTATTGCGACCGTTTCAACTCGGCCCATCTCATCGACGGATATCGGTACCTCAACTTTCATCCATACCCGCCTGGATATTCCCCACGGTCGAGCAGTTCCGAATACTCGACCTGCCCCCATTAAACAAACAATACTTACAATAGCTGGACTATCCTCCCGCCATCCCCAGGTTTTCACCTCACTGCACTCGGCTTGGCTGCACCAGTTCCACCTAGAAATAATCGAAATCCAGGGCAGGCAGGGCATTTCGAGATAACGACTTTCATCAACCCCGCCCTTCGAGGAACCTTCAACTCCATTCCATTGCTTCTTAGTGACTAGACAACACGCGCGACCCACTACAAACCTCGTACCCCTGTGCGTCAGAAGCCAATGCTATTGAGTCTGAGTCTAAGTAGCAAGCCACTCCAGACGATTCTCCCGAGCACGATTCAACGTGGCACGGCTCAAACCCCCCTGGACTTCCAATCAGTCGACCCTTGAAATTTCCTACCGATAGGTAGTGACGTCAAGAAACAAACATAGACAAAAAAAAAAAAAAAAAACAGACTGGGCCAACGCAAGCACTTACGAAGCACTGTTTGTATAGTACCCTTTGGTTGAAACGCAGAATTTCTTTCGTTTGTTTGCGCCCTATCAGAGAGACAGTTGAGGAAAAGAGGACCAGTCGAGCACAAAAGAGGATAAGCCCGATTACAAAAAAAAAAACAAGGACGGATCGCGAAGGCTGTAGTCAATTCACGAGGATCCGTCGTTCCAGCCTGCATATCCCACATCATTATCACGCAGCCGCAGGCGCTAGCAAACAAAACGCATCCAGCGCCACTTTAGCTTACTTTGGAGCACGACTGATAGAGTAAACACCGATTTACCGCGCCCACATCCCAGCCGATTTCACTGGACTGTTTCACGGTCAACATCAAGGGTACGAGACCAGCGCATTGCTCGCTTGCAAGTTGCTCTGGCGGTTGCTCACACTTGATCCCAGTCAAAGAATACGGACCACAGTGCCGACGAATCGTTTCGTCCCGCATACGGTCAGAAACAGAGACACCTACCGCCACCAGTCATACATCTCACCTCACTTTGGCGCGCAGAACACTGTTTTATCATCCAGTCTTCCTAGCCATTCGTCCCTTAAGCTCAACTGTACCTTGCTATTCTCTTGCACTGCAGATTGCAGCCACCCATCTGCAAGCCAACCCCACCCATTTCCTGGCATCCGGCCTAAAAACGCACGATACGTACCCCAAAACTCTGCCACAGCCGGACCACATTATTGTTTGAACAAGCAAGCCCCAGCCTCTTTCTTATCAGAACCTTGACGCTCAACAACTCCTAAATATCCACCCCAAATATCCGTCTCGCAGGTTCCACGATAATTTCTAGAGTTCCTTGCTAGTAGCCGTTTCGTCTGGTTTCGGTCATCTCTCTCCCCGGCACAGCCTGCTCCTTGCACTCCAGCTCTTATCCACCGTCTCCATCGCATCGGTCGATCGCCTGCAAATCTCCACTCTCTTATCACCTTGAGACTCAAATCGTCAAGGGCCATCGCTGCCAAGCAATAAGTCTAATAAAACAGTCGTACCCCCAAGCGCCGCAACTATGGCGACCTCCGCTGAGCAGTATCGTCAATACCCACCAGCGCCGGCGAATTACCCGGCGCAAGAACATTATCAGAAGCAATATCAAGCAACTGCCCCGGCCTCGCCGCGCAAAACTTCACAGAACCAGTCTGCTCACAGCAGAACCTTTAGCTTTCATTCTCAAAAATCGCATAAGAGCTCTGGCAGTAAAGACTTGCACGAAACGCACGCCGAGAAGGAAGCGAAGCGTTTGCATAGCACAGCGGATCCCACTTTTGCTTTGAACGAAGCAGAGCCTTGTACGTTATCCCTCGTTCAAGCTCGATCGCAGAACGACCATTGACTGACCTAAATCACGACAGCTACAGAAGCCGCCATGATAACCGAGTCGAGTTTCGCTCCACTAAGATCTATGCAGCACAAAGACTCTTACGGCAATTCCATCGGTTCGTTGCTCATTTCCATCTTCTCGAGACGACACCGCTGACAGGAAAACAGAGGATCCCGACAAATCAAACCCGACAAGGAACAGATGGGAGCGTCCGCTTGATACAATCCGAAGTTTCGAAGCTGCGATTGACGGGGGCTACTCGCGCAAGTCGCTTTACCGAGCTGGTATGTAGGAAGTCAATGAAAGAAGCAGTACGATTTACTGACTGTGGCGCAGAAACAGATTCGCAAGCCAACTGGAACAGGCGCAACAGTTCGTTTAGTAACCAGCCACGATTTCCTCGTGACAGCTACTACAGTAGTCGTCCGGCATCTTTCAGGCCAGACAGCAACCAATATGAAACAGGGTCCCGAAGCAATTATTTCGATGGTCAGGCTTACAGTAACGGCTACGGCACTGGTCCCTCGCGACAGCGGATGTCCAGAATGCAATCGGAGCCGCAGTACCAGAATGACCACGACCAAAACATCTATCCACTACCTCATAAGGATCGATCTTATGAGACTGTTACTTCTGCTGCGGGAAGCGGCAATTCGGATCACGCAGGCTATCAAACAGACCCTACAAGCAGCGACAATAGCTCAATTGATCGCACGATGCCAGCTAAGCGCCGCGAGCCTTTCAACGAGTATGCGTCGAGTTCCTCTCAACCCCAACTAGCAAACCAGCCACGCCCCTGGCCAACTCCAGGCACGAATGGCTATGGAGGACATCCCCAGATGCCACCACCGTCCCATGCGCAATCTTTTCCAGGACATGATCAGGCTCCAGTTCCACCCCAGAAACAGAAGAACACTCTTTTGAGGAGAACGTCTACGCAGCAATCGGCACAACAGCCTCAACAGACCGCTGGCGGAGACAAGCGCAAGAGTTGGTTTTCTCGTAGGTTCAGTAAGAACTCTTGAAAACATAGCGGTCCGGCAACGATTATACATGTTTGAAACGTACACGCATAAACCTCACGCAACAGCCACTTACTCTCCTTTGTCGATACCCGGTTTTTTTTATATATATTCAACGTCGGAATGGCATGATCAGATAGCGGTTAACGGTCCATGTTCTTTTCGGCGAACTTTTCGATGGATGCTGGAGTATAGTGCCACAAATTGTGATTTGTCCTTGTAGGGACCGGATGAGCGGGCTTTGTTTTTCACTTCGGTCAAGTTAGTTTGAGGTTGAGATGATGGGGCGTCTTGCCAAAAATGACAAGGCGAATCACTTTGATCTCTTATGGGATGGTACATCAGCACACGAAACTGTACAAGGCGTTGGCGGCCTGAACTTTATGCGACAGATTCCTTGGAGGATATCCTTGAGATGCGAAGCAAAGGCTGGATCTACCGCCACGATCATCATTAATAACACCTATTCCCTGAGACGTACATAGCATATACACGTGGCTGTAGAAATCATCCTGACATGAAGGCTTGTCAAGGCAAGCTCATAAAGATGACATGAGAAAATAATTGACATTAATGACTCAAAAACGTTTGTAAGCAAGGTTCAGAGTCATCGAGAGTGCTTTTGGGTAGCAGTGAAAAGACCTTGTTGCATCTACTTGTCCTTCTTGCTTTCTGGCTTTAGTTGGTCCGACTGGTCCTCCTTCATAGCAACGATGATGTACCCTACAAGGACTACATTGGCCAGTACAGCAGCCAAACCACCAGCAAGGGAAGAGTTACCTGGGCAGCGTTAGTTTGAGTTCTGACGCACAAGCATGCGCGGAGACCTACCATTGAAAACGGTGTTGACAGTGGCGAAGTATGAACCAATTGGTACAACGATCATAGCAAATGTGAATGCCAAGAGCTTGTAAATGACTCGGCTGTTGAGATCTGGTCAGTTTTTATCAGAGGCTAGGTGAGATGATTGCAGAGAAGTGTAGAAGTGGCGACAGCTTTGAGGTCAGGTCAAGGCTTACCTAGGTACAGCAGGAGCTGTGCTTGAGACTTCGTCAATAGGGTCATCTTTATCAAGGAAAGTCTTTTCAGTGGCAACAATGCGTCGGGTGGCCATTTTGAGAAAAGACAATAAGAGTTTGGGTCTTTGTTGAAACGGACTGATGGTGTTGACTGTGTCGTGGTTGGAAGTTGAGGCTACCTAATTCTGAGCTACCTGAGGGAGACTGTTGGATGGAAGTTGACGTCCCACTTGCACGTGCGGGTAGACAAAGCACTTGCTGTCTAATGGTCAACACGCGAAAGAAGCTAAGAAAATCCTTTGTTTGCACAATAGTCAGGCGAGCTCGCGGAGAACAATATTCATAGCTCTAAGCGTTCCTTTCACAATCACAATTGGTATTAATATTAGCCTTGCTGCTCGCACAAGGTTTTGTCTGATTCTCATCCTCACGTGACCTCGCGATTCAGTTTATGCGGGTCGCGTTTTGGAGCGAGTTTGATCAGACGGGGTCGATTTAAAAAATCTCCACCCTCTGTAACGTCCCTCTGGGATTTGGATTGAAATCTCCTGTGGCACTGTCAAGCACTGTCGGTCACGTCTTTCACTCAATTAGAAGCCGTTTCTCATTATTGTCTTTTTTCTTGTTTAGTCTTTTTTTCTTCTTCTATTGGGTCTTTATTACCGGCGAACCCCTGCCTCTTTCGTCCGGTGTTGCGCTCACTCTTTTGTCCGTTGACTGAACGACAGAAGAGAACGAAGAAACGCCCGATCCGCTCAAGCACAATCACGACCTCCGCCCCCCAAACGTTGCTAGCTTCCATTTTTTTCTATATAATAACGAATGCCATCATGGCACGAAGCTCTTCACCCTTGCCAATTCGGCACTCAAACGCTCTTCCACGCACCCCATCGCTCGCTCGCAATACAATCACCATCGAGGACACGGACGAGCTAGCCGATACCATTCCCTGCTCCCCTTCTGCCTTTTTACGAGATCCACAAACAACACAGCCGACGCAAGTCCTTCAGAAACCTACACTTGCGCCCATGCGGTCATCCTCGCCTGCCAGCAGCATAATTGAAGTCCCTGCATCCTCGCCCTTTCAACAGGCCAAAAAGCCTACACCCCTAGGCAATCGACTCGCGCCTGCTGGTACAGTCTTCCGTCCACCACAGCGGACTTTTCCCTCGATGACCAACAAACGGCCGGCCCAGGAGCCTATCAGCCTCCTCTCAGACGACGAGGACGATCTCACGCCTCCCCGCGGCGATATCCGACCAACAACGTTCAAGGCACAAGTGGCGGCATTCGCCTACAGACCTGAATCAGATGCGGCCGAGAACCAAGCGGTTTTAACGAAGCTCCGTCAGATTTACGACGTCTTCGGAGACAAGGTTCCATCACACAAAGCTAAGGAGGCTTTGAATGTGTGCAAAAACGATCTCGACGAGACAATCCGTCTTCTCGAGCGTCAGGCGGTTTCAAAACCCAAGCCTGGTAGAAGACTGATTAGCAAAGGAGCTTTGCAAACATCAGCAACATCCAGCCGGGGCAATTCACATTCTGTTTCACACAGGGTATCCCCTAGTCCCGAGAAGAAGCCTCGCCGACGACTAGTTCAAGGTCTTCGAAAGCAATCCGTTCCATCTTCACCACCTTTCCCCTCTTCGCCTGCGGCCGCGCCTGCACATGCCTCGAGCGACGATCCGCTGGTCATTGACCTCGTCGACGATGATAGAGAAGACGCCTATCAGGCCGAGGTGTCACCGGATCCCTCTGACGACGAGGATGATAGAGTGCTGACCTCCCTTAATACATGCACTGTTCAAGAACTCGCGGCCATGACAGGTATGAAGGAGGATCAGCTTGCGTGTATGATTGAGAAGCGACCTTTCGATGATATTACGAAAGCCAGGCGCGTCACCGTCGGCAAGAAATCGGGCGCACGGAAAGCTTCCAGGGTTAGCATTGGAGAGAACGTTGTCGATGCTGTGGAAGTTTTCCACAACGCAGTTGATGCAATCGACAGCGTCGTTGCTAAGTGTGAACGCGACGCCAAAGCTATCAAGCAGCAGGTTGACACTTGGGACATTGACACATTCGGTCATGACAAGCTGCAAGAGCACAGGCAGGACTCCGAGGACCTACCTCCTACTCCTACGAGCATCAGCGCGACCAAATATGTCCGTCCACCCATTGCTAAACAGCCCAAATACATGGACGGCCATTGCAAAATGAAGCCTTTCCAACTTGTCGGTCTCAACTGGATGTCCTTGCTCTACAATTTCAATATTGGCTGCATCCTAGCCGATGAAATGGGTTTAGGAAAAACTTGCCAGGTTATCTCGCTCATCAGTCACCTTGTTGAAAATCATGAAGAGAGCAGTAGTAACGACAAGGGAAGACGGCCCTGGCCTAATCTGGTCGTTGTCCCACCCAGTACGTACAACAACTGGCTCGTCGAGTTTGGCAGATTTGCGCCCGACCTATCAGTGATCGGATATCGAGGTTCTCAGGCGGAACGAGCTGAGATTGCGTTTGAAATCGAACAACAGCCTGAGGCGTTTCATGTTGTTCTTGCGACGTATTCCCAAATCAACAATGAAGCAGATATCGAGGCTATGCAATCCATTAAACTCAATGCGGCCATTTTTGACGAAGGACACAAGATGAAGAACCCTCAGACCAAGATTTACAGAGATCTTCGCCGCATTCCGGCTTCATGGAAGATGCTCCTCACGGGTATGTCGCGCTTATTTTCTTTAAAAAGTTGTATTGCTAACAACGTGCCACAGGAACTCCTGTGCAGAACAACTTGTTGGAGATGACTTCACTGCTCAACTTCATCAACCCTGAGATATTCAAGGGCTGTATGGATCAAATTCAGTACATTTTCAGTCAAAAAGTCACCATTCGAGACGTGTCCAACGGTGCCTTCCTGTACAGTGAGCGTGTCAAGCGAGCTCGCACTATTCTGGAGCCTTTCATCCTTCAACGTCGCAAGGATCAGGTCCTATCCGACATGCCCCCCAAGGTCTGTACTGTCGTTCGCTGCGACCTGGATGAGAAGCAGAAGCAGGTGTACGCCGAGTACGAAGAGATGTTCAAGCTAGAGCCATCCAAGCGGGTAACCAAGGCTCGTGGTCGTGGAAACGATCAGAATAATTGTTGGATGCAGCTTCGCAAGGCAGCCCTACACCCACTTCTCTTCAGGCGTCATTTTGACGATAAGAAGGTTGAAAAGATGGCCAAGATCCTCATGGATAGTGTCTCGCAGGACGACCTACGTCAACCAGATATCAAGCACCTCATTCAGGAACTCAAGGATTCCTCCGACTTTGGTCTCCATCTCTGGTGTCGTGACTATCCAGGACTCCTTAGGAAATTCGACATTCCCCCTGAAACGGAAATGGACAGTGGCAAGGTCAAGAAGTTGCTGGAGCTGATCAGCCACTATCAGGAGAATGGCGATCGAGCTCTGGTTTTCAGCAAGTTCTCTCGCGTAATTGAACTGTTGCAGGAGGTTCTTGCTCAACAAGGCATACAACATCGAGTTTTGATGGGCAGCACCACCGTTGAAGAGCGACAGTCGCTGATAGACGAATTTAACGATGACCCCGATATCCCCGTCTTCCTGCTCACCACTGGAGCAGGTGGCACAGGTATCAACCTTACGGCTGCCAATAAGGTCGTTATCTTTGACCAGTCGGATAATCCTCAGGACGACATTCAAGCAGAGAATAGGGCCCATCGTCTTGGCCAGAAACGAGATGTTGAAATCATTCGACTTATCGCAACCAACACCATTGAGGAACTTATCTACAAAGCGTGTCAGAAGAAGATCGAGCTCGCCAACAAAGTCACAGGAGCAGTTGCGGATGAAGATCCCTCTGTGGCAGAGCAGACACTTGAGACGGAAGTCCGCAAGATGCTCATGGAGGAGCAGATGACACCTCCTTAGGATGGATGAATGTCGCAAGCCCTTCTTCAGAATCTTTTCTACTTGTTGCATTCCACACACACGACTTACCACCATGATAAACCTTTTCTTTTTCTGCACAGCATAGCAGAGCGGCTCAATTGCACAAGAATTGTATACATTTCGACTTTGCATTTAACGGTTGGCTGGCTCAGACAGTTTGTTGCCCTTGTTTCCCACGAATACCTTAACCCCCACCGGTGGTTCCGAGTTTTGAGGGTCAGTGAAGGGCGGGATCGGCGATACAGAGGTTTGTACGGAGTCACTATTCCACTTTAATGATATAGATGGCGCGAGGCGAAGCAAGGGGTGTGTGTCAACGGTTTTGTTACAAGAACTAAGAAGCACATGGCATGACATCGCATTGTCTTATTGACAGAGACGATCAAGGCATTAGGGCATGAAGGTTGCTCCATAAAATTAAACCAGATATTACCTTTTATGAAACTACACTATATTTACGTTGGAGGGTTGATTGAGCCTGGTTTCATTTTACACAGATACTGAATAAAACGGCGTCCAATTTCATATTGCAGTCAACAACAAATAAACCTTACGGGTCACCCAGCAACGCTTCAACCCCCTCTCGGCCCGCCGCCGCGCCCGTCCCTTTCCCCGGTACGGGCTCACGCTAAGTCAAGGTGAGATATCGAACAGCAGTGGAAGGACCCTGACTCGAGTTGACAGCCCAAGCGCAAAGTCTATTAACTGAACCTTTTTCTGGTCTGAAACGCGCAAAGGCCAAAAGGCGTCCGCGATAATGATGAAAACTGTGACAAAGTATGTTTATGCGTGGTAAGTGCTTTTTTCCTGTGCTTGATGCCCGTGCCTTGACACAATGGACGAGTATCGTTACTACGCAGATGGATGCTTTCTTCGCGTATCGTATCGTACTGTACTCGGACTGACCGTGCGCTTGGTCGATGGAACTGGGCTAGAATGCGGGATGAGCGATGGGGATGAAAATGAATGGAGGGATGATTGAGCGATCGTAATACTCGACTCACTCCCGGATCAAATGAAGTGACTCTACGTAAGTCTCCATAGCTGGAAGTACGGTAATCTTGGTCTCACATTAAGCTGGCATACGCTATTCAACAGTGCCTTCAAACTTTGGCACGCAACTGCGTCTTGTGTCTTGGATCACAATTGATTGCAAGTTCAACAATCCTATCAATACTGGGTTCTACAAACAAAATCTCTCTTGCGGGAATTTCACATGACTACTAATAGATACACATTGGATATCCAGCCACTTCGATAACCGTTGAGACAAAATAAGGTGGTTGGTGGGTTGGGTAAACCCTGACGGGTGTCCGACTGTTTTCCCAGAAAATCGGATACCAAACTATGCCGGTGGTTGGTTACCTGCATTAATTGAGTAGACACACACAGATTGACAAATTGAGACTCTGTTGAAAATAAAACAACTATGTCCACTGCCTGTAGATTGCTAACATCTATAATAGCCAATCCAATTCTTGGGTTTGAAGAAGTAAAGATAAAAAGCAAACATGAAACTAAAGACGCACGCTTTTTGCGCGTGGGGATATCGTTACAAAATGGGAATCATTACCCAAACGCCAATGGCAATCTATTGCCCCATGTTCTGTAGTCCCGCCAGTTTATATATACTCGCTACCGATGACGGTCGGCCGAGGCTTTCGCTAAATATCAAATGTATAAATCATGTACGTGAGAAGATGCTTGTAAGATGTGGAGTTTGCCTTAGCGACCTGGTCGCGACTTGAGACCGACGTCGCCATTGAGTAATAGTGTTTTCCAGCGACGATCGACAGCATGACGATCGCGGCCAAGATTCCGGGCACAATCCTGCCATTCTGCCTTTGAGAGTCTAAGCTTCTCCAACACAATCTCAACGAGGATGCGATCGTCCTCAATACTCCAATCCTCGTCGTCAGAATCCTCCTCAGTGAGAAGGTGTCCGCCTTGTCGAGGGTGCATGTTGTGGAAGTCTGAACGCTCAAGACCAAGGGGCAACTGCTCAGGAGCGATGCGCGTACGCTTGGGTGTTGAGGGTTCGACTTGCTCCATAGAACAACGCGAAGGTGATTCGCTGCCCGACTCGCTCGCTGATGAGTAGCGGTCCATATTATCGTCGACAACGCGGCGTTTCTTGTTGGCGGCGCGCGGTGCAGCGCGCTTGGTAACTTTTTTGGGTCCGACTGGCTCGCGACGTTGAGGGCGCGGTCGCAGACGCAATTTCAGGGGAGGAGCTGCGTGGGCGAGCGGAGGAGTTGGTAGTTGAGTATGATAAGGAGCAGGACGAGAGTCGATAACGATGGGCGCGGGCATTGAGAGGAGTGATTGGAGGGAGCGGCATGTGGTCATGATGTTGGCGAAAGAACCGTTTGAGGGAGCCGGAGGGCTGGCAGGAGGAGAGAAGAGAGAGTGTTGGAGTCGGGAATGAGTTGAGTGCGACGCATCGCAAGGTAGCGCAGACGGAAGAAGCATGTTTGCTGTATGAGGTTGTATAATGTCCAAGTTTGATGCGAAATTTGATCGCAGCAGCAATTGTTGTTTTGTCCAAAAGGTATGAGCGGGTGGCTGGAGTGTGGTGCGATTGCGACTGGGATGAGACGCGGCCTGGCGCAAAAGTCCGTCAGGTAGGTTAGGTAGAGTCTTGACGAGGTTTGTAAGTGATGTGTGTATGAGTGAGATAGTGAGTTCGCGAGGTTTAAAGAAGTTGCGATGCGACTGCTAGGTTTCAAGAATGTAAATAATTCGGTGTTTAAATGTTTGTGTTTGTGTTGATGTTTGTTGTAAGTAGAAAGCTGTGTCTGTTGTCGGAGTGAAGAGTAGAAAATACGGTTGTTGTGGTGGGAATGGAATGAACGGGGGGTTGGTCAGGCAAGTGACATTGGAATGGCATGGGAAGGGGCAGGGGACGCAGTGGCCTAATATGGAAGTGGAAGTGGAAGTGGAAGTGGACGAGAAGAACCTTGTGCTGGACCAGGGTGGAAAGAGGGTCCTGGTGAAGGTTCCACAATTCACAGTATGTCTCACAGTGCACCTGCACTCGCACTCGCAGCTGCAGCTGCAGGAAGTCGTAGTTGGGAGTTGGGGTCTGGTCCACTCCACAAGGATCCACTCCACGGGCAGGCTTCACTTCTTCAGTTACGTCCACTGAGGGAGTGCGGGAGTGAGCTGCTGTAACTGCTAAGGTTCCTACCTCGAGGGACCCCGTGCACCGCCTGATCGTCGTAACCTGACAGTCTTGTTCTTTGACTAAAAGTATTTTGGGCTCCAGGTGTTGCTGGGTCTCGATTCAGACAAGGGCATTGCAGGGGGTGTGAGTGCCTGCCTTGGCATAGCACAGGGACTGAGGTGCTTGTTCGTCCTTCCGGGTAGTCGCGTGCCGAGTTTTACAGGATAAAGAAAGAAAGAAAGAAATACCTGCCAGAACGCTTACCAGATGCCTTCTGCCCACGCATCCCTAACTTGCATCCGTACCTGCTTCGTGTTGAAGCATTTTCTTATGCTTCGTTTGTAAATCCCTGCTCTGGTATCACACTGTATGGAAGAAGCTGTTAACTTCTTGTCCAATTAAACGTGTATATCTGAGACATCTTGAACAGCCTCAACTTACACACCTTCATGCCAGATTACAAACCGTCCGTCAATAGCCTCACTGTCGGTCAAGACAATATACCGTCAATTACACCTGTCGATTCCCTCCCCTTGTTGTCGTCTTTTCATTTCGTATTGCCCTTCGTCTTCTGTCACGCACAGCAAGAAAATCACTATTGACATCTCATCCACATCTTTTCAACCCTTTGAATCCAGTAGTCGCTGTCCAGGGTAGATACTGTACCTGCCCCCTCTTCCTATCCCTTTATCCTCCATCTATTGGAAGAAGTATTGTCTTTTCTCATGTCTTTCGAAATGGCTTGACATCACACACCCTGCAATATCTTCTCCGTGTCTCGCCTTTTGGCCATTCAAAGACAATGAACCTTCACCTCTAACCCTTCGATCACCATGGACGAAATAACACGACCATGTCCAAGACAACCAGGTGTAGATCATAGTTCCACGCAGCCGAATATTGACAGCGGGATTTAAGTTTGTAATCAAATGGTCCCATTGTCCCTAGTTATCCCCCTCTCTCAAATATTGGTCTGGTGCAATGTAAAGAAAGCTGAGTTGAGAAAGGCACCAGACAAACCCGCAGACAGATCTTAACTACCAGAACACCAACACATGGCAGTTGACTGTATTTCCCACCAATAGACATATACATAGTGCGATACTCATCGTGTTGCAATTTTCCACATCCTGTTGTCGAGCATTGGTCAGTAGATATGAAGTAGCAGAAACCAAAAGAGGACCAGCAAATTGCACCACTTCGTTAAGGGCAAGACACTGAGCGCGACCATATTCAAGTCAAACATACACGATGAGAAACCTAACACATTTTCGCTTGTTCAACGTTCTCCCTCTTACAAGACCATCCTCAAGTTGGAAGAACTAACTAGTACTCAAAGTGCAGAAACCCATTTTCGGCCACCCTTGTTGTCCACATTGAGTTTGATGCCCTTACCTGACTCAGGACATCAGTCTTCCATGGTGTGCATCACGCTTAAACAAGGGTTTGATGCAGAGCCAGACACACCAGTTACAGACTTTCGTACACTACTGCGGGCTAGTCCTTGGCTTGAACTGCATGTACTGAACCCTGCAAACACACTGAATTAAAACTTTGTCTTGTCCTGGTTCAAGGCGCACCGAATGGTTTCCGCTTATTGAATAAACATGGACTCGCTTGCTCATCCACACAAAAAACCAAGTATGGATCGAGGTTGTTGCGCTTCGTCAATTGGCAAACCTGAACAAAAGGCAGTGAGCAGCATATCAATCACCAAGTCGCACGGAAGCAATATTGACGCACACCTAATTCAAAAAACAAAAACAAAAAAACTAGAAAGATAAAATTCTCCGCTGGTGCACGAGCCGTGACGGGACACTACGTTCGCTTGATATACTCTATTACTTTGACTCCATAGTAGGAGCGCGCCGTCGCGGCACGGGCTAGGGACCATCGACTGCACTCCCTAGGGAAGTTGTCCTCTTCTTTCCCCTCCCATAGTACCGCCCGCTTATGGTGATGTGCCGCAGGGACCTGAACGTTACAAATGACGACAGTTACACCGTGCTGTCTGATCCATGTGGCACCCTCTATAAACGAGTCGGTGAGGTCATGTCCGATTGCGGTTCGACTGCTCTTTGTTCCTCCATGCCTTGCCCGCTTTGAGAGTGTTGCGATGTCCTGCACGGTTTGCTGGTTGGATGGATCCGCGACAACCAACAACTGTGCATATTTCTGAATCAGACTGAGGTATATGAATGATGCGCATAGCATGGCTGTTCCTCGATCTCATAAGAATGCTCGGTCACTTCCATTGATATTCTGATTTCCATCTTTGTAACGATTCTTCCGTTCACCGTCACTTGAATGCCTAGCCATGAGGCAGTCTTGCACATGAGTTGGACTATTTGGTGCAGAAACTGGGCAGCAGGTCGGATCCTCGTATCGCAAATCATTCACCGCCCGTTTTATCACGCATGCTGCGTATACCCTCAGTCATTGGCCCCAGAATGCAGTCATGTTCTTCTTCTGTCGCGCGATTACCGCACAAACTCGCGAGAAATACGCGCTTGAGGTTCCAAAATCGCGACTTAGACGCGACGACGCGTTAATTGGGACATGCATGATCTCCAGTCTTGACCAATGGAAGAATACGCAAATATGGGTATAAGTGGAGAGACACGCAACCACTTCCGATCATGGTCAGTGCGTACATCAAGTACCTGTCGCTCTTGACATGGGTACAGGCAGGGCATGGGTAGTAGGTAGGTACGTTGAACTTTTGGGCCGGCCTGAACATGGATGCGTGTACAGTGTATCCATACTCTTTCTCACAGTCTGTCTGCCTTACCCTGGAAACGTGCAAAGTTGCTCTTTGTTTCTGGTTTCTATAGTTGTTGAAACCGTGACATGTCAGTGTCAGATCCTTTGTTGGTTAAAACTAGCTGCACGATGGCTCAAGTTCATAGGCCATTGCGTCACATCTATAGACCACTATGATATCTCAGTTACTTCCATTCCTGAAACTTGGACAGAATCTAGCTGGGTGGTATTACATCGTTTTCATCTAATCCCTGTGCAGAGAAGCACATGGCGCAACAAACCAATGCGTACATTACTTATACATGTTCCCTTCTCTTAATTATTTCGTGTAAATGACAGTTGCCGGACTTTAACCAGACGAGGTGGTTTCTCGACCTCTGTCGAATATCCAAGACCCTCCACTTCTTTCATCTCTGCCCTTTGGTCATGAAAACTTCAAAGTTGCCCACCCACAATCGCTATCCACAGAACTCAAATTTCTACAAAACACACAAAACACGCCCAGAGTAATGCTGTAAGCACACAAATAGTCCCTCAATTCAGCTTAGTGTCTCAGTATCAAGACCCTCGCTCCCTGTTCTCGTTCGACCAACCGGGGGGGAGTTCTTTGTCTAGAAGTGCAAGTTGAAACCTCTCCCTTGTAATGTTTACTTTTCTTTGTCGACTGCCAGATCGAGATCTATCAACAACCAAGCCCTGATGGGTCATATTTTTGATCATAGGAATTCATATTGTTGGCTCTTTTGCTGCAAGCCAGAGAGTTATGATCAGCTAACAGGACACATAGTCTTATTCACAAACAAGTTCACGTTGCCCATGCGTCGATTCCCCTAAACTCAAGTCGACCATCTAAAGTAAAACTTCTTTGCCACTATCTATAATGTCCTCGATTCGTGCCGAGACAAACTGCCGTTATGCTCTATATATTAGTCCAAGCTTGTCATCCGTCCCTTGCATAATGTGTAGACTCTGGCTGTTGAGCATGATTAGGTGATTCGACGGACGATAAGGGAGGACAATATTGCAAGCAGTGTCACCGAAGAGAGGGTTTCTCTCTTTCGTGCATTCAGGTTAGCTTGTTGTGTAATGTATATACTAAAACGAAGAGCACACATAGATGCGTGGGTGTTTCCAAACCATTGAAGCCACTTGTATGTAGCATGTGAGTTGAAAAATGCAGTATATGCAGACTGCATGATCGCCCGGTGTGCATGGCATCATCAACACCAACAAGATCGACCGGGAGGATCACATATTCCGGTAAGAAAACATACTCCATAGCAAGTGGTTTATGCCAAGCTTGTACCATGAACGTCCTTCATTCATATTAGGCGCATCACTATGCCATGACTATATTTAAGCTGCGTCTCCCACGAACGTCGAAATTGAGACAATATATCACCACCGTAATTTCGTCAACACCACTTTGCTTGCCATATTATGACAAGGGTCGGTCTCAACCGACGCTCAGGTACCGCTCCTCCGAATGGCACCAAGTAACTCATGTTCAACGGAATACCAGCTAGGTACGCTAACGAGCCGCCATCTCCGTCCTATTAGATTTCATCATCCCAAGTCTGGTATTCCAAAAATATCGCTGCTGGGATAAAAAGTATATGCCAAAAAGAGTTTCATAAGAAGCAAAAAAAACGACTTCATGTATCGTAGTTCAACGTGACGCGATACAGCATATGCCAAAATGGACAAGATATCGATGCTCAGTAGATGTGTTGGCAGTGACATCGGTATTGGTACGGCAGAAGTTGATGGCCGGTTCGGTCGCCTTTTCATCAAGATGCGTAGTCGTCGTCGATTATGTGTTTCCTTCATATTAAACCTAGAGCAGGCTAGTGCTCGGCTGCTCTGATCACATCACATCACGATGCAGTCCTTATCGTCTTTACTGTTCTTCTGTATCTTTCCGTTGCGTGGAGGAGCCACCTCCATCGGAGTGCCCTGTCCGCTGACAGCTGCTTGAATGATGGCCAAGCGCTGCTTGGCTCGCTCCTCGCCAGCATCAGCAGCCTTGACATACCAGACATTGGCTTCCAAAACATCACGACGACATCCAATGCCCATCTCCGTGAAGTAACCTACGGCATACTGTGCCTTGACAAAACCTACATCGTTGTTAGCCAAAATATGTCTTGTGTTTGCGTTGAGACAGGACATACCCAAGTCAGCAGATCGACGCGCCCACTCATAGGCCTCCTCCTCATCCTTTTCCAAAATTGGGGGAGCGCCGACCATATACCACGCACATAGACCCATCATGGCGCCAGCATGCCCCCGCTCAGCGGCACCAGTATAAAAATGTACACTAAGAGCTGGATCTCGAGGGCAATTGAGCAGGCCATGCTCGTACGCATCGCCGAGACGGTAGTTAGCCTCGGGGTGTCCCAGTTCTGCAGCCTGGGTAAAAAGCTCGGCAGCATGATTATCATCCTTGAAAATATCAGCACCATACCCATTCTCGTACAAGCAACCAAGTTGGTACGGTGCCGAGTTGTATTGGGTATCAGCAGCTTCAGCAGCAAGCTTCATCCACTTGATGCCTTCTCGGTAGCGCTTTTCTCCCAGGTCCCCGGACAGACAGGCCTTACCCAAACGCGTCATGGCACCGGGATGACGCTTCGAGGCGGCTGTACGCAAGAATTGCACCGCCTTGGCAGGGTCCTTTCGGCAGCCCCAGCCAAATTCGTAACACAGCGCAGTTCGGTACCCAGATTCGGCATGTCCATGCTTCGCAGCCAGAACAAACAGAGGGAAAGCTGAGTTATAGTCCTCCTTACCCTTACTGAAGAGTCCAGAGGCGAAACCGTCTGCTAGATAGTATTGAGCAAAAGGATAGCCAGCACTAGCAAGACGCTGCAGAATCTGTCGGGCTTCGCGAACCAACTCGTGTGGGCTTGAGACGGAACCCTCAGCAGCTGGGCTGTCGCGGCCTTTTTGAGGTTTCGGACTGTTCTTACGCGTCTTAGGTTCCGAAAAGTCCAAACCCTGTTCCTGAGCTGTGGAAATCAGAAAGATTGCAAATGAGTACTGGATCGACGAGTCATTCGTCTTCTTGACGTTGGCACGATACATATCCAAAGTCTTTTGAGTGCTGAGGAGAGACGCATTGTTGCCTACAACAGTTCGGAGATTTGAATTATCAGGAGTCAGAGGCGCAGGAGCTTGTTGAGGGTAAGGGGCATTGAGTAACTCTGCATAACTTGACAGCCTGACATCGGGAGATTTACGTGACTGTGGGCCACCTGGCATCAGGCCTGGAGAGCGGCCACGAGAATCAGAATAGACGGAATACGAAGACGGTGGTCGAGGCAGTGATGTCCTCATGTGATTGCCCGGGTTTGGAGTAAGGTGGCGGCCAACAGTTGAAGCACTCTCAGCCAAGTCAGGAGTCGAAGAACCCCTGACTTCCGCACTGGGAGCACTGGCTGGGAAGTCTTTCTGGTGGTGGTACTGAAAGAGCGGCACCTCAGGCACGTTGCCTTCAATGATGGAGCTTTCAGGGGAGTCACCTAATACTTGGCCATCGGTGTTCTCATTCACACCTGAAAGAGAGCTTGCACTTGTCGTTGCCGAAGACTCGATTGAGACCTGTTGTGGGTTCGTACTCGCAGTTTCATCTGATTCACGACTGTTGCGGTATTGGTCCTGACCACGAACTCTTTCTATCGGAGTTGTCTTAGTAGATTCGCTTATGGAGGCCCCATCATGCAATTCTCGAGGGCTTGTTGGATGCGATTCGCGACTGTGTTGCGGAGGAGGTGGAGGAGCTGTTTCTGGGGGTGAGGGAAGCGGATGAAGAGTCCGATCAACCAATTCTCCCCTCAAAGCTTGGTTTGGAGTAAATTCCACATCAGCGTTTGAAGGCTGAGCCCACTCTCCTTGCGGGAAGTTAACACGAACAGGAGAGACTGGCCCATTGCGCAGTCTAGGACCCTCAGCGTGATCGAGGTTGGGAATGCGAACCGGACTATGGCGAGATGCACTGGTCGGTCTCGAGGAGGGTGTCGACGGTGACTCGTAGTAGTTGGACGAAGTTGTGGCGGCAGATGGAGAAGTGTTGACTGCTGCCATGGTAAAGCGAAGGCAAGGACTGGCAGCGCCGAAACAGCCAAAGAGAGCTTTGGGTATCTTTCAGAACGAATGTCGATGTAAAGCTGTTGTTCAACAGCGGTAACGGAGGAACGCAACTCAACGACGGTTGTAGTATATCCAAAATCGCAATGAATCCGACTCACCAAAACCGAGGCTTGCGACGTGCGAAAACGTGAAAAGAAAGACAAGACAAGACGACGGAATATAGCGACTGTGGAGGAGGGGGAGAAGCGATCGCACTCTGTAGTCGAGTGACTGACGGTTTAGCGTACGGAGTAGTTATGGAGTGGACGCTGCACGAAGGATATTTGGGGTGGGATCCGAAACGCGGCGATACAGCGGGTACAAGGGATAGTAGGGCAAAGAGAGAATGTATCAGCGAGCGACAGTGCAGCGACAAGGGGTGGCTACAGTGGACGGATGATAGTTGGGGAAAGCTGACGGGACGGACCCTAAAATTGTGAAATGCTGGAATCGACAAGACCTGTTTGTGGCTCTCTCACTTCTTTTTTTTTTCTCTCTCAGGTCTCTCTCCGGGCTTGGTCCACAGGTTTCTTTCTCTGGAAAGAATGGAAGGGAGAGAGAAGGATGGGAAAGGCCAAGACTTAACTAGTCCCAGATTTGGCCGAAAGAGAGGAAAATTCCAGGCAATAAGATGAGTGGACTTGGGCTGAGGCCAATAGGGACCTTCTTGACCTGAGCGCTGCGCCGTCCGACGGAAGTATGGATATTGGCGGTTATATGGTGATGGTGGAAGATATTGGGTAACTAGGTACCTACTTTAGGGTCCAAGGTCCAAGTGCCAACTGAAGTTTAGCTCAACACTAGGTAGCGGGCTTCGTAGGGAGTAATGGAAGCGGAGTTCGGGCAGAATGGCCCATGCATGGAGTGTGTCTGGGGTTTATGCTAATAAATGTTTTGGTGTTTCATTGACAGGAAACGGTGAAGAAGATGAAAAAACGCACGGTAGATCAGATCTAACAAGAAGCCAGTGTAAGATACAACCCGTGATCCATATCAGCATTTATTAATCCATCCTCGGACAGCTACCAAAGAGTCATGGAGAGAAACCTAAAGCCAACCGACACTTGGCGCGTGGAGAGCTGAACTGGTAATAATTAGAAAGGAGCAGGGGTATTTTCAAACTAACCTCAAGTGTTACTCATGAGGATCCGAGCTGTCTATACGGGCCTGCTATCTGTTCATCCTTAAAGTACTATTATAAATGTAAGTCTTTCAGTTCCCATTCTAAGTTACAAAACGATTACATCACGGGCAGCAATTACGTGTGCTATATAGCCCGAATACCAAATGTCGTCCACACCCCCTTTTTCTAATAATACGCGGCCTGTTGTGCGGAAATGGCACCATTAGTTAGTTATCGGCTGGGCTTGTTCCGGTTAGGTATAAAAGAGAGAAATGAACAAGTCTCAAAATGACAAGCATTGTAATCGCGGTTCGATTCGATTCATGAAACATGGAAACAACATAGTTGAATTGAAGCTGAAAAGCTCCTGTCTGTCATTCCAAATAGCTCATCCGTACAGCGTACGTCGCGCCCGGTTCACCAATATGCACGTTTAGCGTCATTGCAGTGTGTATGGCAGGCTGTAAATCACTCACTTCAAGGGTCCAGGCCAAGCCTATGCTGACTGGCGGATTGTTGCGCCATGGATGATGGAAACCTATTAACGTTGCGGATACCTAAGTGTTCTAGTCTAGGCAGGTTCCCATTTCCTGACCGCCAGGAGGTAGGGCGCTAGGTCGGCTTTGAATCGCATCAACCCAAGAAAGCCAGTATCTTGGCAACTTTTTCTTATAGCATCATACTGCTGGGTGGCTGATCGTACCAACTCTGTTTCAATAATCCATTCCGAGCTTCCAAGCGTCGCACAAGACGGGATGGATGCCTTGAGCGATGACCATGTGAAGAAAGATTGAAGCCTCGCTGCTACAAGCCAGCACTGGTCGTTTGGCAAGACTGAGCAGCCGCCATGGCGTTGACATTGTCACACAAAGTCACCAACTACCGCTCTTAAGTCAATGACCTGCTCGCACAAGCAAAGCTGATCGGAGATTTCCTCCGCTGTCACCATTGGATTGGACGTCACCCCCTCCACAGGCTCGGGTAGATGGTGTGAACACATTGTCCCTATGTATATCGCAAATCGGCGTATAATAAATGTTTCTCAGGCTGCCTTGGCTACCTCGCAGAAAGACAAAGACTGCTTGGCAACCCCTGTGTTTTCTAGCGGCGCAGGCTGATCTTCCTGTTTGCTACGCGCCAAGCGCCTTGTTAAATTATCCGTCATTTTGAGCTACGAAGCAGTTCAGGTTTGACCACTTCGGTCTCTGTGTTGGCTTTCGGCTCTGGCGTCAAATCAATGTCTCACAGCATTTTCCTGCTCTATAGCCACTGTTGACTGTGCTGCATTTCTCAAGATGGGCATGTTATATCTTGGCTTCGGCAACCCTGTCACACAGTAGTTTGTCAGTTGACCGCTCTACTGGCATAACGGACGATCAAGCTTTGTTCTTCATGTTGAAAGCGTCTTAGGCAGAATACCTCTAGTGTGGGAAATTTTATAGATTTGTTGAATAGAATCCAGGCTGTTCAAACAAATGGCGGGCCGTTCGATCGACAGACGGCCCCACCCGCCCGAGCCGGCCGCTTCTCCGGCACCTCGGACATGTTCATTCGGGACTGCCAGCCTCGGGATCATCATTCGCGAGGGTAATGAGAATAGACTTTCCAGCTCGTTATTTGACAGTCGAGCTTGAAAATTGGAACTAGTATGAGGTATTCGTATCTTCTCGACACCTGCTAATACTTCAAATCTATAATATAAACCAGTTTCACCAATTCTGGGATCATGCTTTTTTATATCCTGGGGACCTAACTCCGCGATTGAGTCAGTGCTACTGTATACTGCAGAAATGCTCAAAATCCCACACGTTTTTATTTCACCCTTCTTATGGTAGCAGTTGTACCTTTGAATAGGGTTCACCCTTTGGTATGTGTAACTGGATTGTTACCGTCTTGTTTCCCATCATTTTTTCAATTTCTCGTATAAACGGCAACTAGTGTCTTAAACACCCACATGATGCAGTTGATCTCGCTCGTATCTAGGACCCCACGAATATTGGATATCCACTTGCCGGAGCAACTGGTTGTATTGGATCCATCAAACCCTCTGTATCTGGCTGGTATAGAGCAAGCAATGCCGGCACGGCTGTGGGGAAGTTTGAGAGAGATCATACAGCATAGACTCAAAGTAAGTCTAAGCATCATATAAATACATGTACTCCTCCTTTGAACGGCGGTAGTTCTTTTAATGAGCAAAATGTTTTCCGATCGTGATCGGAGCAGAGTGGGGTGGGATCTGGAGCCAGCAGATGGTGACACCAGCATAACAAAATCGACAGCACATGACTGAAGCACGTTGAATGCAATCAGAAAGCCCGTTAGTTAGATATATCGTCCAGAGGATTGGAGCCGCGATTCATCCGACAGTGCCCTAACTGGTTATTGAATCAGGCCAAGATTAGGGAGAGTAAGATAAGAAGACCATTGCTGATCCTAAGGGATAAATTCCAATGTTCCGAATCCATACCATGCAGTACTCCAGATTGACGAGCAATGATTCATCAATCATATTTATCAATGCTTGGGGACATTTGGAATGCCAACACGACTCGATTGGGGTTTTATTTGCTTAAAAGCGATGCATTGACACAGCGCGACATTCATTACGCCGCGCTGATAATCATGATTAGAAGCAGGAATGGCAGAATGGAAAAGGATGAGTGAGACCCTCCTATCCACTCATCTTGGCTTATCCGCAGCAAGGGGAGAAATACACAAAGCAATTAGGCTAGAGACTAGAGGAGCAGATCGGCTCGGCAAGCGAGATGGCGATATTGACTTGTTTGCTGACCCCTGGCATTTGCATCTTCCGAACATTGTTCCTGCGGATGAGGAATCCTAAGAGCAGGGCATGGTTGGTGTAAAAAGAGCGTATAAACTGGCGTCGATGCATGCCATCCCTCTTAGTGTATAAGTATGTATGCATAATGCATTACGATCGTGGTCCAGTCTCATGAGTCGAGCATTGGTCTTGTATTAGCCAAGCCCTAGACTCGAGGGCGACCCTGCTTGACCAATTCCTCGTATACATCTCCTATTTGTTATATTAAGTCGCTTTGGACAGAAAAGTAGCAGGTAGGTGTAGGAAGAATAAAAAATGTACTATTATGGATGCCTCTTCAAGAACAGTTTGAAGAGGTCGTTACATCTTGGTGGGTAGTAGGTAAATAATGGACTTGGAATACTCAGTCTTGGACAGTAATCATGGGTACTTGCCTTGGAACAGAACACCTGATAAATCCTGTCTTCCAACCAAGTTTACCTAGGTATTTTGATTGAGCTGCCGGGGCAACCGCAGGGCCATCAATCCACAGAAAGAAAGCCCCTGCAAATCTCCAAGCCCAAGGGGCCACATGCTCGGACTACTTTAACTTAGCGCCATCAACTGGTGCAACCATCAGTTGAAAGGCTATTCTCCAATTGGCCATGGTCCGCCCCTTCCCATGCTTTCTCTTGTCCAGATTAGCCAGACTAACGGCAAGGGAAGGAGCAACAGGCCGTTGGCCGTTCAATCGCCTTCTCTCGTTCGCTCATTCACTCGCTTTCTCTCTTCCCAACTCAACTCAACTAAACTCGTGCAGACACAACCGTTCGTTGTCGTTGTCTTCCCTCGAGGGACGTTCAACCGGTCGCTTCTCATTGTCTTTTGCATTCATTTTGCCTACCACTTTCGCTCTCGTCATTGATCGTGTCATTATAGTCCCTTGCAGTTACTGTAAGGTACTCTTTTCCACCGAGACCGAAAAACCCTGGTCGCACCGTCACTCGCTCGCTCGCTCTGCTCCACGCCAGCGTCCACACATCGTTCAACTTTCATCTAATTCAAACAACGCCGTCTTTGTTTCTTCCGCTCTGACTGGACAAAAAACATATCAGCTGTAATCCGTCTCGACTCCATGGGTTTCTCTCCACAGTGAGCCTTGACGACTCGACTCTTACGGAACAAGGGTGCTGCGTGTCCTGTGCTTCACTTCACCTTGCTCGTCTCCTAAGAGACCTTCCCAGTTTTACAGGGATATTCCCAACTCAAACCTAATCCTCCAGAGAGGTTGTTGTAACAACACATTCTCCTGTAAGTAGCAGGTCCCCTCATTGGGTTTATGTCACCACAGCTCAGCTCTTCATCACCTTCTTGTCTGCTCTGAACACATGTTGGAGTTTGATGTTGCCGTACCCTCGCGTTGGATTTCTTGTCGCGCCCCCTTTCTTGTTGGTAGACACCAACCTCACCGATACTTCCTCATCTCCCCCGTCGACTCAAAAGGCGCGCAGCCTCATAAAGCCTCCCACAATTGATTTTGGAGTTTAGCTTATTCTAATATCCTTCTGATAGGGAAATGTCTCTTCCCGAACGGCCGGGCGCAAGCCCGACCTACAATCAGCGCAATGTTTACCGCAACTCACCATCGCGACGCTCGAGACCTGTCGACATCGAGACTGGTGGTTATCATGCAGTAGACAACTTGGGCTCACACCAACGTGGGAAATCCGGTTCCTCATTCGCAGAATCCATCGGTATTAATTCGAATACAGAGAGTATGCCTCTGTCGCCAACATCCCCAGATGGTCAGCCGCGACGACCCGGTCCAGAACAGCCCATTTCTCGGAAACGAAGTTTGATTCGCCCAGAAAGGAACAGAATCGATAGAGATCATCGGAACTATCATTATCATAAGCATGCTGCTCATATGAATGTCCTGCCATCTTCAACAGGAAACGACCCCATCTATGAGGACTTTGAGGCGTCAACAGAGCGTTCCAACTCAAACTACAACGAGGTCAGCTCGGACGGTTCCCCGAGACAAAGGCGAAACGTCAGTGGGGAGCATGAGAAGGGCGTTGCTGTTGCATCTGCTGTCCCTACACCAGATCGTACAAAGTCAGGTAAGATCAAAAGAAGGTCGAGACGTCATTCCAAACCGCCTAAGCGAATCGAAGAGCAGCTTCGGCCACCCACTTTCTGGAATGTCTACTGTGCGATCGTCACCTTTTGGGCGCCTGGTTTCATCATGAAATGCTGCGGTATGCCTACAAGAGCGCAGCAACGGGCTTGGCGTGAAAAGATGGGTCTGATCAGTATTATCTTGATCATTATGGCCATTGTCGGGTTTCTCACTTTTGGATTCACCGCGACCGTCTGTGGTGCTCCTCAGGAGCGATTACGCGTCAACAAGGTTGATGGCGGTAACATGATCTTCCATGGTGTTGCCTACGACTTGTCGAAATCTCACCACCCTCCAGCACAAGGTATGCCCCTTCGGGGCGACGGGCTGGGTCCTAATGTTCTTTACGATCTTCCAGAGAAGAACGGTGGAAAAGACGGTAGCTTTCTGTTCCAGAACGTCAACGGCCGATGCAAGGGCCTGATCACACTTGCTAAAGGCTCGGATGTACCTACGAACGACAATGAAGATCTGGCGTGGTACTTCCCTTGCAAAACATTCAACCAGGACGGTTCGAGCAAGGTCAACACGACTACACCTTATTATTCTGGCTACGGTTGCCACACGACCCTCAACTCCCGAAATGCATTCTATCTCGACTTGAGCGGTGCTGCGGATGTCTACTTCACCTGGGATGACATCAAGAACAACTCTCGTAACCTTATCGTTTACTCTGGAAACGTTCTGGATCTCGACCTCCTTCATTGGTTCAACTCGAGTCAGGTCGATATTCCCAAGCGATTCGAAGAGCTTCGAGATAAGGGCTCGGCAGTCAACAAAGCCATTCGGGGCCGTGATGTCACTCGCATGTTTCAATCTTCCTCAGATAAGAAGTATGCGCAATGTTTCGAAGAGATCATCAAAGTTGGCTCTGTTGATACCGAGACGATTGGCTGTATTGCTTCCAAAATTGTTCTTTACTGTGCGCTGGTTCTCATTCTCTCTGTTGTCGGTGTTCGGTTTTTCTTAGCCATTATCTTCCAATGGTTCATTTGCCGGAAGTATGCACCAACCAAGACGTCTCAGAGCTCTGACCGCAGAAAGCGCAACCGACAGATTGAGGATTGGTCAGAGGATATTTACCGTGCTCCTATCAGATTGCCTGGCGATGTTGGTAGCACTGTCTACGGGTCATCAGACCGAAGCAGCAAACGCGCGTCTTTCCTCCCTACTACGTCCCGATTTTCATCTGTCGGCGGCCCCGACATCAGGTCGCAAGCTGGGCGACGCATGCCAACAACCATGGCCAGCCAAAGTACCTCAAACCAGCTGCTCACGCCCAACTCCATGTTTAAGCAGGGCAACGACAGCCGTGCTAGCTTCCTTCGCACCGACCCTTACTCAAGTACACCCACCGACGGTCCCGGCCCTGCCGGTTTTATTCACGATGCTGTGGTTCCTCAGCCTCCCTCTGACTGGATGCCTTTCGGTTTCCCGCTGGCTCATACGATGTGCTTGGTCACTGCGTACTCTGAAGGAGAAGAGGGTATCAGAACTACGCTGGACTCGATTGCAACCACTGATTATCCCAACAGCCACAAGGTCATTGTCGTTATTTGCGATGGTATCATCAAGGGCCAAGGTGAAACCATGTCGACGCCAGATGTTTGTTTGGGTATGCTGAAGGATCATTCTATTCCTCCCGACATGGTTGAGCCATACTCATATGTGGCTGTTGCCAGCGGTTCCAAGCGACACAATATGGCTAAAATCTACTGCGGTTTCTACGATTATGGCAAGAACTCTCGCATCCCCGCCGATCGTCAACAACGGGTGCCCATGATGGTGGTTGTCAAATGTGGAACTCCTGACGAAGCCTCCAAGTCCAAGCCCGGTAATCGTGGAAAGAGAGATAGTCAGATTATTCTCATGTCGTTCCTTCAAAAGGTCATGTTTGATGAGCGAATGACGGAACTCGAGTACGAAATGTTCAATGGTTTATGGAAAGTGACTGGCATCTCGCCAGACTATTACGAAATCATCCTTATGGTTGACGCCGACACAAAGGTGTTCCCGGACAGTTTGACTCACATGATTTCTGCCATGGTCAAGGATCCTGAGATCATGGGTCTGTGTGGTGAAACCAAGATTGCCAACAAACGAGACAGCTGGGTCACAGCCATTCAGGTGTTCGAGTACTTTGTCTCTCATCATCTTGCCAAGTCTTTCGAATCTGTTTTTGGTGGTGTTACTTGCTTGCCCGGCTGTTTTTGCATGTACCGCATCAAGGCCCCCAAGGGTGGTCACAACTACTGGGTTCCCATTCTGGCCAACCCTGACATTGTTGAGCATTACTCCGAGAATGTAGTCGAGACCTTGCATGAGAAGAATTTGTACCTTCTTGGTGAGGATCGTTTCCTAACAACTCTTATGCTTCGAACATTCCCCAAGCGAAAACAGGTCTTCATTCCTCAAGCGGTCTGCAAAACAACTGTCCCTGATGAGTTCATGGTTCTCCTTTCTCAGAGACGTCGATGGATCAACTCGACGATTCACAACCTTATGGAACTGGTCCTGGTCCGCGACCTTTGTGGCACATTTTGCTTCTCTATGCAGTTCATCATTTTCGTCGAACTGGTCGGCACTCTGGTCCTACCCGCTGCCATTGCGTTCACCTTCTATGTTGGTAAGTAATTGGGCTCTCGTCAGTCATGTCGCGCCACTAACAGAATGTAGTTATTACCTCGATTATCAACTCGCCACCCCAAATTATCCCTCTTGTACTCTTGGCTCTGATTCTTGGTCTACCCGGTCTGCTCGTCGTTGTCACGGCCCACTCATGGTCCTACATTGTCTGGATGATCATCTACCTGCTCGCACTGCCAATTTGGAACTTTGTCCTGCCTACCTATGCTTTCTGGAAGTTTGACGACTTTTCTTGGGGTGAAACCCGAAAGACAGCCGGCGAAAAGACCAAGAAGGCTGGTCTGGAATACGAGGGCGAATTTGACAGCAGCAAGATCACCATGAAACGATGGGCCGAGTTTGAGCGTGACAAGCGCTCGAGAAGTGGCTACTGGGGCTCGCGTGAGAACGTGATTGGGGGTGGTGGCGGACAAAGCTGGACAAGCCCTCCAGGCCACCAGCATAATGAGGAGTATTACTCTGATGCTTGATTTTGAACGCCTCTGGCTTCGGATTTGGGTATTTAGAAAACGAAGGGTATTGATGATGGTATGCACATATTTGTAATACGGGGTAACATTCTTCAGGCGAAGTGTTTATGTTTTGATGCCCTAAGCGTTGGTGACAGAATCTGTTTTTGTATAGAGTCAGTTGGACAAGGCGTTATTCCAGCGGCCATCTGTAAATAGGATAATCTGATTGTTATAAAGTACCTAAATAAGTGATGCTATACGTGACATGCCAACGCTTGAGCCAACTACTGATGATCCAGTTGACGGCTTGATGAGCAGAACAAGAATAGGCCAACCCTGTTATACTGGTTTCTAAATACATTGCACCCAGATGGATGTTGCTAGTATGTTTTATTGTAACAAGTGGTGTGTTTCCAGGCTATCATAGGGCGAGCCCAGTCAGGTAGTTAGTTATAATGACTAGCTACCGAGCGTTTACGTTTTAACTAGGTAGTACAACTAGACAGAGTATCTATCTATCACAAGAGGTAGATCTTGAAAGATACTGCAACTAGGCATTACCGACCTCTGAAGTAGACAACCCGGGGGGAAAGTGAAACAAGGCAGGGATAGACTTGGAAAAGATCAGAAGAACTCAAATATCAACACTCTAATATATCAGATTTATTCTTCGTCCTTCCCTTTTCGTAACCACCTTGTTAATAATAAATGCCCCCTTCTCAGCGGAAAAATAAATATGAGAGGCTACTCAAGGACGACAGTATAGGGGAGTCTATAGACGGGGCTGGCACCTGAATCAACTCATAGACGAGGCGAGCCAGAATTGTAATACAATAGATAAATACTCAAACCTCAGCCCTATCTTCTTAAGCCAACGTACTTTCAATGGAAATGGCTATCATTAAGACTTAAAGCCAAGGCAAACTCAACCAAACCCAAACTCCAATCCGCCATGCATGTTGCGCAACGCCCACAGGCCAAAACGACTCTGTACAATAGCCCTACATGAAATGCATCATCTGTTCATGATGGTCATCAACAAGAAATTAACAAACGCCTCGCTCTGCTTATGCCGTTTCATGACTCTTTCACTTCTTGGATGGGTCGACGTCCTCGCCAAGTTCCCAGGGCTTGCGAGGGTCAACGTAAGTCGAAATTCGCTGGTCACCCCATCGAGCGCCAACAGTCACCCAAACATGCTTTTGTGGTGCATGACTGCTGATTGTTTCTCTGTGTCCGCCCCAACGGAGACGAGACTCTCGGCTCATCTGACTGTTGCCAAGGCCTCCATTCGCAACCCATTCCCTCACTACATCCCTTATGAATGAAATCTTCCTACGGAAATCATTTGCGGCAGGAATACCCTGTAACTCAGGGGCGATTTCGAGACGCGTGCGTGCCGGTGTCTTGGCTGAGCGGGCTGCAGCAGTACGGGTAGCCGTAGGCTTGTGGAAATTCAACAATGTCTGCAAAGGATAAGACAGCATCGCCCGGTCATCAAGAGCAGCAGCACCAATAGTGCCAGTTGCGGCAAGTCTCTCTGCAGCATCTTGAGGGAGATGCCAGAAGTGACACCATTGTCCCTGAGCATCGAGAACGATCTTTGTGTGGTCGGGGAAGTTGAACTGTACTGGTTAGCATATTGCTGATTTCTCTGATACATTGTCACTTACTTGGAGGTGTCCATCACAAAAGACCCAGCATCCGACATCTCCAAAACGCTGGTAGAACGTGACCAATTCAGCTACTGTACCCTTTTGTCCTGGGGACATGGCACTGGCTGGGTCTGTCTCTTCAACAGGTGCAACATCGTCCCGTCCGTATGCGATCATGTAGTTGGCAAACTTCTTCCAAAGGATAATTCTCTCTCGCTTTCGATGTTGGAAAATATCTTTGCCCGGTTGCATCTTCCCGGCGGTACCATCCTCGTTTACCGACACTCGGAATTGCTCAGGAGAAACAACCACTTCTGAGAGTCCAGCTTCGCCATTGTTCTCGAAGAACTTGATAGGTTCGGTCATCGGTAGAGGCTGGCTTCTGTCTTCGTAGGTCTCATCCTCACGTCGAACAATGTGCCTCTCTGCACCACGGATGAACACACCAGCAGGAGGTAGTAAGGCTGCCTTGCCATTTTCTGTAGTGGGGATGTCTCGAAGAATGCACCCAACGCTACCGTCATTCAAGATGTATCCTAGACCAAACTTGTTGGTGTAGTCAACCCACTTGACGACTACATGAGGATGAGGCGGTGTGACCGACGTCGACTTGACAATAGCAGTCGACCTCGAGTTAAGAGCTCGTTCCAATTCTTTGTCAAGGGCTCGCAAACGATCCAATATCATATCAGGTTTCGTCCCTGAAATTCTAGATTGTCGTTCAGAGGCGCCGAATAATGTTGCGGAGCGCATCCCAATAGTGTCCTTCTTGGGTGGTGCGGCCGGCGCAGGAGGAGTGGTGGTCGCTGGAGCGGATGTTTGGCGATCAAGCGTGGGCCTCTCTGATAGTTGTCGTTCTGGAGGCTGTTGGGAGGCTGATCTGACCGGAGGTGCGGATCGAGTAGAAGTTCGAAGACTTTTGCCTGCAGATTCGATGGTTGTCCTCGGGGGGGCTTCCCGGGGTAGTTCTCTGCGTGCCCTTGTTCGCAGGCTTTGAGAGGCCGAAAGAGCAGGTTCAGGAGCCGGACGAGGTTTCGCAGGAACTGCAGACGGGGCTGGCCTATGTTGCATTCTCTGCTGTGCGGCGAAGCTTTGAGGAGGTTGGCGTAGTAGGCCTACCGGCGCTCTTTGACTCGTAGAAAGAGGATCCTCGGTCGCGATACTTGTTTGAGCCGCCACTGATGCTGTATATCTGGCCTTTATCTGCTGTTGCTCCTTCAGCCATTCTTCAAATGGTCTGTACACAATGCCTTCCTCAAGCGGAATCAGGGGGGTCAATCCAGCCTTCTCTTCGGCTGCCATCTCTTTCCAGGTCTGCGTGTGGACAACTTGCACAGGAGCAAAAGGACCAACCCCACATTCTCGACACATGTCCTTGAAATTTCTGTAAGATTGTGCTTGAAGCGAGCTGCTCATACGCGTGACGTAGAATTCTTCACGCTCTGGTGGAACTTCCCTCAGCCGGGGAGTCATCTCTGCTTCGGTAGGCATATAGCCACAGGTGAAAAAAGGGTGCTGAATGATCGCTTCCGGTTCCGGTCGGCTTTCAGCATCCTGAAGCATATTGGCAACCAATTCCTTAGCTTCCTGGCTAATGTATCTTCGAGATGTCTCAGCAGATGGCCAATCGTAATCCCTCTCTCGAGCTCGTCGGTAGATTTCATCCGTGGTGGAAGACTGAAAGGGCGGTTTCGATGTGAACATGGCAAACCTTGCAGTGTTAGCTTTGTAGATGACCAGGAATCCTCTATTCTTACATGATGATGCCCAAGCTCCAGATGTCAACCATATGGTCATGACCCTTCTTTCCTTTCTCGAGAATCTCGGGAGCGATGTAGTTTGGTGTTCCGCATAGAGTGGTTCGACGTATAGTATGCATATCTCTGCCAGTCACTAGAAGAGCAGCGAGTCCGAAATCGCCAATCTTTGCATTCATCTGGGAATCGAGAAAGATGTTGCCCATCTTCAGATCACGGTGAATTATGCCTTTGTTGTGCATGTACTTGATCGCACCAGCGATTTGGACTGAGTAGAAGCGGACTTCGGGCTCGGTGAGTCCTTTCCTTCGCTTCACCATATCCATCAGAGAACCATTGGGACATAATTCGAGAATCAGGTAGGTGCACTTTTCGTACGAAAAGGCTCGCAGGAATTGGACAACATTCTTGTGTTTCATCTTGGAATGGATTTGAAGCTCGGTTTGGAACTGAACGTGTTAGATACGAGTTGCTTGCCTTGAAATTTCCCCCGGTTCCACGTACCTTCTGCTCCATTTTGGGAGGCATGTGGCTTTTTACGATCTTGAGGGCAAATCGCTGCTTAGTGGGAAGTAACTGGCCACTGTAGCAAACAGCAAAACCTCCCTTTCCGAGCAATTTGCCAACCTGGTAGGTTGCCCCATCAAGCCGATCGGCGCTTGGTGGTTCCGGGACTTCTGTCGGGGGGGGAGGAGGATGTTCCTTCTCCTTCACAGCCTTGAGTTGTGCAGCGGTTTTCGTCTTGATGTCTGTCATTTTTGGTGCACGTTGGACGTTGGCGTCCCTTGGAGACAAAGGGTCAAAATCTACGCCGCCTCGGGGCACTAGCCTATGGGCCATTACTATGGAGACACTCTGATGCTGGTTTGCAAATGTTGGAAGAGTTATCAACAGATCGTGGCCGGGGCGACAAGCAAGTTGTGAGGTCAGCAACCGCGTTGGGGAATCGCGAGTGTCAAACTGTTGGAGTGATTAGTGACGCGTGTATAGTGAAAGCAATCTTGACAATTGAGTCTTTGAGTTTCAGTGACAGAGACGTGACAGTGAGCCAGCAAGGGGATGAAACTCACAAAACTCGCGACGACAACATGCAAGATAAGGAACGGTATTCGCTTTCTCACAAAACGATAGCTAGAGCATTAAGCAATGCTAGAGCTCATATGGCGCCTCTTTTTTCAAGCCTGGGGGTTAGTATCTGCAGCAAGCAATCGAAGCATGAAGCTGGACGAAGAAAAGTGAAAGTCATCAAGCTACCGTTGGTTGTGTTGGTTTGTGTACTTTCCTGGAGGACCGTTGCCGTTGACAACAGGCTTAGTGGGACGCGAACAACCAATGAAATAACACCATACTCTCTCCAGACCACATCCTACTACCTAAGTACCTAATCAGAGAAGTTAACCGTGAATTATATTACCCTGGACTTGACCTTGGTTTACTGAGACGTGGCGGTCAATTAAGTGGACTTACTTGTCTAAGAGACGAGATAAGTTAGTAATTTTATAAGATGGTTGACCAGGTGTTGATCTGTTTATTCTCTGTACTAAGGTCAGATCATAGGTTGGCTTGATTGAACCCGTCTTAACATTGTTGTTTGCTGTCTATCATAAGTAAGTCATGACTTTATCTAATTCATGTTGGAGGAGAGGTGGTATAACAAATAGAGATATCCACAAATGTCGTGTATATCCCGAGCAAGTCAGGCACTGTCCATTTGTTTCAATTCGTAAAGACTGATTTCCCTCGGGTTTTCAGTCTCACTGGAGTTGAACCTTTATCAGCACATCTCCTGGAATCATCCATATCAAAGATATTCCATCTTGAGGGTTCGGTCACGTTTCGGTTCCAACGCGTCATGATGCCTGCAACGTTGGGAGTAAGGGTTGCTTTGTCTTGGGATCCTTGAGTCCACGCAGAGCCTCTTCCAGGCTCTCATATCGTTCCTTCTGCCTCTTTTCTGCCTCTTCCAGCTCCTCTTCCCTCTTTCTGAGATCTTCGAGCTTTTGGTCCAGCTCTTCTATTCGCAATTTGTTGATATCGGGCTTCTTGGATGTCCTCCAAGTTTCGTAGACGATAAGAGCGACGGCTACTGAAAGGATAAAGGCATCGCCGATAACATCCGCGAACAAATCCACCGCCTTGTTTTCGGGGAGCGATCTGAATTTTCGTCGCCAGATGTTTTGAAACGTCAAGCTGCTCTTGGGGATTTCGGGCTTCTGCTTAAGTTGGTCGTCGCGTTTCTGCTGTTCTTCGGTCTTGACTGTCGGTGCTTCAGCCTTTTCCTTTGCTCTTCGCTCGGCTTCTGGGTCTCGTAATAAGGCAACCGACATTCGCATATTCAATTGGTGCATATATTGTCCATAACGGGCGGCGAACGCCCGGAATCGAGGGTGATCATGAGCTTGAGCCTTTATGTGATTCTGTTTCGTCGTCAGTATGTCGTCTCGTATCCGTCTGAGAAACCAAGGCTCATACCGCGCCATATTTGGAGACGTGCCTCACAAGCAGTGATGCAAGCTTGAAGAGGGGGAGGGGAACCATAGCTGGTGATGGTGATTGGGAAGTCTTGGCTCCAGGATGGTACGTAGCTTGGTAGATATCGAATATTTGGTGGCGGTGGTGGTGGGGCGTTCACGATAGAGAGCCGTTGATCAACAATTAATCAATTATCAGTCAATTGGCACTTTAAAGCGCCTGAAATGTGACGGGGGGGAAATATAACAAGTCCAGGAAAATAAATACAGCATCAATGTAAAAATTTAGCTCGATTAATCCAGTAAAAGATTCCATATTAACAGCAAGGACACAATGCCAGCCGACTGCCGTCCCTTCCGGAGCCGTGATGTTCCGCGCTGACATCCATTTCAAGAAACCAAAGACGGACTGGTAGTCCAGGCGGACCAGGGTCAGTAAGCTCCTGGACCTTTTATTGGCTTTCTGGATACCTCAATTGTTCTGCTTTTTATATGGATGCTAGGCAGGTCAGAAACCAGCACACTTTATCTAAAGAGCTTAAGGTCAACACAACACTTGAGTATCGTATGGCCATCTTATAGACCGACATCTGGTTATTTCTGTTCAAGGTGCTAACTGTGTCTGTCTGTCTTTGTCCGACCCGCCTGTCTAGCTACCAAGATTTACATATAATATCACCTGAGGCCTCGTTGATAGGAAGCAGGTATTACAAGGCCTGACCGCAAGACGCTGCTAATATACTACTTACTAGTCAGTTTCTGCCATTTTAGAGCGGACTACGCTGCCTTTTATGGATTCTTTGTACCTAGGTATGGCCTATAGGTTGCGTTCCTAAACCCCTAGTTATCCTCAACCTATATTAGTCTTTTGGGTCCAGATTTGAACCTTCCAACTTTCTATCGGTGTCGTTGCCGGCAAGGTGTTGCTACCATAAGGCGCACCTTCCGATTATATAGCCAGAAGTAGCTTGAAAAGTCGCAGGGGGCGAGGAATTTTGTAGACCTCTGTAGTCGAGTCGGTCGCTCCTTCCACGTTATCTTGTGTTCTTGAACTTGTCGTTTACCCCACGTCAGCGTCAACACTCGTCACCCATCTTGCCCACACATGCAGGCTTTGTCCCCAATTCACGTCAGATGTACGTCCAGTGATGTTTTCTTCATCCTTGCGAAATCGAAAAGAATGGGCTGCGGTAATTCCCTTGCTCAAAGTAAGCGCATCTACTTGGAAAGGTCTGTAAGCGATGTGATATCCACAAGTCAGGCACACTGCTTATACAATCTTCAAAGAAACCACTCTGGAAGCATGTGATATTAAATTCCCCATCAATGCATCTGACATCCCTTCGACTGATTTCAAAGTGGTCCTCTTGTCGCTGTCTAAGCTGCAGTCCCAAGAAGGAAAGACACGCGTGGAAAGGCTTTTTTTGATGAACGGGGGAGAACACGTCGCTGTGATATTGCTCTTGATTGGCAAGGGTTCGATGGTAAACTTTTCCAATATCCAAGCTGAGTATGTGATTCATCTATGTTTTACTGTTGGGGTATGTACTGACTGATCTTGAGGTGGCTATATTGGGATTTTGCTATACCGATAATCCCTATTACTTCAATTGAAGCATTGCCGGGCTATCTCGAATCATTTCAACAAGACTACAATAAAGAAAAGCCCCTAGTGGATGCCAATACAAGCATGGTTCAACAAGACCTGGTACGTTGGTGTGTCCATGGTAAACCGCTATCGAGAGATCAAGTCAATATATTGACAGAAATCTCATCCGGGTTCAAAAACCTCGCCAACCTTTCTTCCCTTCAACACGGCCAGGCTACTATCCGTGAATACCTGGGTGACGAAGATGGCGGACGGCTTATATCATTTCTTACCAATGATCTTTCCAAGGAGCCGGGCTGAAATTCTGGCCATAAAACGCACACGGTCTACTGTATGAAAGCAACAAAGATGCAGGGTAAGTGTTGGTTGGTATCTTACCCAAGATACCGGGCGGTAACGATGAGCATATGTACCGGACGCTTGGGATGGGTCGATGGAAATAGTATGATCATCACAATGCAGATTAGAATCTTCCCAACAATCGTTCAAGTCGATCGTCCACCCATGGACTCGGGCCATGCACCCACCCATGCCTGCCTGCACCAGTAGTGTTGTGAAGTTATCTCAGGCAAGAGCGCCAGGAACAAGCCACAGTGACTGCAAGCTTAATAGAGTGCATGGCTGACCACTCGTAGTTGCCAGGAAGAGTCGGTGGAGGGAAACAGTCCCAGGCCCAAAATCTTCGATTCGTCAACCATTCTCGGGACAGACAAATCCACCTGGTAACGCGGAGTGATGCGTGGGGCTGGCTTGGTAGTGGGCCGCTCCGCCAACCAGAGCGACTTTGCAACCGCCGGGCGAGTTCAACGACACTGTGAATTGGGCTCATGCCGGTGGCAGGCCTCAATCAAGCTTGATTACTGTGTAATCGCGCACTATCGGATGAGCCGATACCTTCGCTTGCACGGTTGGGGGCAAATCACACAGCCAGTCTTATTGACTGATACGGTGACTGAGTGAAAAACGAGCCGCTACTATCTGAAATGGCATGAGCTTAGTGGTAAGTGTCAATAGTTCGGTGTTGCGGTCAAGAAGCAGACACGACGCTATTCGTATCAGATGATGAAGGATGATGTTGGGGCGATCCAAATATTCAGGATATCTACCAGCGAACGAACAGAGTAAGTTTCGAGAAGCGCTCTCATATGGGGCGGAGTGTCTCATATTCATATATCGTCGGACTGCCGACCAACGTGTTTTTGAAGCCGACCAACATCAGATCTGCCCTAGATCTTTATCGCTCAGAGTTTGCTCCGAACAATAGGGTGTATAGTCCTGTGATGTATATCATCATTGGGGCAAGCATCGGTGGGTTAAAAAAAGAAATCCATCCTGCAAGCAGCGGTTACATGAACAGGGATTAGAAAGAAATGGTGGGCAAGAGGGAAGACCAGGGGTCGGGGGTCTTGATTGTTCAGCAGCAAGCCAAAACAATGCAGGCCTCAGTTGTCCCAGCAGGTGCTTCATGTGCTCTCTTCTGTCTCATAAGCTACAATCGGTGTCAACCAAGCATTGGAGCAACTCGATATTCTGCAAAAAGACAGGCCAGCAGCTCTGTCAAGTGGGATTCAAGCTCATCAGAGGAAACAGCAGAGCCATATGGTGGTTGTCCCTCTCAGATCGAGTTATTCACTCGTTTATCCAGTGCATACTTTAGCTTCCTGCACCAGCCCTCGACCCCTGCCCCCATTTCTCTACCCGCCCATGCTTCTTGATCCCACATGGCTGCTAAGCACGCCTATTGGCTTTTGCTCTGGCATCTAACCGCCGAGGTCGAGGCCAATCACCAGCCTCCGCACTACTACGACCGGTGAGGTTATCGTTATTTGACCACACCTACCACCGAGACGTCCAATCACCAAGCTTCAGAGCTGGTAGCACCCGCTCTAGCTCCAAGATGATGGTGTCGGACTGTGTGACGAGCCGCTGCATCGCATAACTTAAACACCCGCTAACTAGTTCTTTCCTCCCCGCCTTTCCAGCGCACCGCCAATCTTCAACCTGGGCGCTTGTTCACCCATGAGGCGAATACTTCAGAAATGGTCCCAGGAAATGGCGTGGCTCGTGGCCCGATGGTCCATGTAGACCCTGGTTCAGCTATACATGATTGTCTTACATTGGTCTAGAGTGTTGATACTAAGAAAGAGGCGCATTTTCGCTGTCGTCGTCCATTTTCTTGGCCTTTTCTTAAAAGTCTCAGGCTGCCCTCCATGCTACTTACAGCCTCCCCTCCCCTCCCCTTCCACTCCCCGGTCCATCTTGAAATCGTTGTAACGTCTCAGAAAACTCCTGAGTATCAGCACCTCAAATACTCTTACAATCTTGCAACTATAGTACCCGGGACAAGACGAAGCCGCTGCTTGATGAGACAGATCCGGCCTTGAAACTACCGCCACCGTCGTTCCTAGAGACAACCAAATCGGACATACTATACAATGTTGTGTGCATGCTAGAAGGTCGAGAGCGTGGATCTGCCAACCAACTTCCGCGACATCATCGGCTTCACAACCATCCGTTCACATAACGTCTCGCGCCAGCGTCTCAAAGTTCAAGTATCCGCTTGATCCACATTATCTTGGCCAACTTCAGCCTTAACGCATCGTTATATCCATCAAGGGCCCCTTCTCTCAGTTGATATTGCCCGCCCTTCGCCCTCTATCGTCTTTCTCTGATCATTCGCTTCTTTTCTGTCTGCTGGCCTGACAGTTACCTTTCGTTTAATAATTTTTCTTTCTTTCGTTTGTTAAATCTTTTTCGCCGCTGGCCGGTCTGTAATACCACAACAAAATCGACTCCCGGCAGTAGCAGTGTTGAAGCAGCACACGAATAGAAGACGAATCAGCGAGAGGAAAGACGGCTAGTTTAAATTTGTCTTCAGGGAAACGGGCAATACTCGAAGAAAGAGCAAGGCAACTTAATTTGGACTCGACAATCATCCATCCATCATGGGAAAACTCATCAAGAACCACTGGGCTCGCCTCATCATCTTGAGCGCTGCAGCTTGTAAGTTGATGCTTCCTTATAACTCAAACGTCTACTGACTTTGTTCCCCCAGATCAAGTTGTGGCTGCCATCGAGTGCTTCTTCTGGCCCAAGATTTTCTGGGATTTCCTCACACGCTCTCTGGACGGCGCAGTAAAACCTGTTCCGGCTTTACAGATAATAAACTTGATCATGGGACTGGCCATGTTATGTCTCGAATGGCCTCTTAATTTCGTTGCTGGTTCAGCACTTCACCGCTCGCTCGAGTTCCGACTGGCCATTATCCCGCTCACGGCACTTAGTGCTGCTCTCATCTATCAAGGCACGAACTCCGCTATCTACTACCTCATCGGCATGGTTATATACTTCTGGGGTTACAGCGAAGGAGAGGTGAGTTCGGAGAACTATATCAATAATCTCAACTCGAACTAACATGCTTTACTCAGATGATATGTGCAAAGCCTTGGACGCTACCCACACGTGGACGCAGCGGCGGCGCATCTCGTGCTTAGTCGCGAGTTCCGATTATGAATGTATTATAAATACTACAAAATACAGATGAGATACAGAGAGAGTTCTTTGGCGAACATTTTCTGGGTTTCAATTTTCTCAGGAACGATGCATTACATATATACCCTTTGCGGCGTTTGGCGATCTCATGACATATACGACTACCAGCAGTACTACACGTTGTACGAATGATTCTGCATCGATGGGTGGGCTGGGCCTTGGTTTAATTTGCGACATTACATTGGCATGGCTAGCGTGCTGACGTTGGTGGAGAATACTGGGATAGGAAGACATTATTCGCCGTCAATTCTAGAGAAACGGCGTGTGATCGGAAGGCAAGGAACTCGAGAGGGCACCGTATTCACCGGTTCCAATGATTCCTATAGAGCCTGTAATAGCTCCTGGATTAAGATGGATGGAAGCCTACCGAGAATAAAAACAGAACCTAATGCTACCAAAATATCTTCAGGGAATTCCTTACGTGTACATGAACTTTGTTTGGTTGCCCAACGGCTGACAACTGAAGCCAAGCCGGAAAGATGCCAGCCGTTATGTTTAAAACTCAATGAAACAGCCTGGGGGCCCTCTTAAACAAATCCAGTTTCGATTTGTTTGTAGATTTTGCTAGGTTGTTATATTGGGTGTAATTTCCGAAACACCCTTGTCGACTCTTATTGATAGGGTTATAATACTATACCCAAGTAGGTACTAGAAATTCGAAGAGGGCAAAATGCTACGATGACTTATAGCCAGGAACAAACATGGATGCAAAAGCTGCACTCGTGCCGCCAGCGAAAAGACAAATGTGCTTTAAGACAAAAAGGGGAGTACTATTGGAATACGGCCATGAGCCATTATACGATCTTGCACAAAACGGCTGCGCTCTAGTGACAAGTGAAACTGCTTGAAAAACAGATTCGATGATGTATGGGCCTAATGAAACCCTGCCTGTGTTGTCGAGCAAGTGCAAATGCACCATATTGAAACTCCTGATGAGTTTCTTTGTGAACAGCCCTTGTTCCAATTGATTCATTTGCGTGATGTGAAGAGGAAAAACATGTAACATCGCATCACTTTAAGTCAAAATGGAAATAAACTGACAGGCACAATTAATAATGGTCAAATATAAGGCTCGTTGTAATTTATGAGGCGCTATCATCAATCATGCCCGTCTCTCAGAGCATCAGATCGTCGAGATGCTAGTGGACCAGATCACCTATCACTATGATCGTGGACCAAAGTACCTGCCCAGCAACAATTGCCAACCATTTCGGATAAGACTATCGTTGTTGCTCAAAACAACCGCCCAGTTCGTCGTACTTGACTTCGCGCTAAACATGATAAAAACCCTAACGCCCGCTGCCCGGTACATCGCCTGGCACCTTGCTTCTTCTAGTGGGCGATGAGAGGACCCTTGTTGTCGTTCTTGTTGCCTTGACGCTCGGGGAACTAGATGCCATGTTAGTCAACAAGTCTGTTGAGGTATACATGAGCAATGTCTTACCTCAGTGTTCTGAGTCTCGCCCTTCTCTAGGATCTGCTTAATGACATCGTCATCGACAGAGGTGCCAAACTCGTTCTCGAGAGCGGCCTTGGAAGCTGCGTCAAGTGTTCCCTGGACTCCTTGTCTGATAGAATGTTAGCCTTGGTAATGCGTATTTGGGTTATGCCTTTTCCGGCAGCCACTCACCCGTGTGTCAAGAAGATCTTGAAAGAGGAGATGAAGTGAGCCAGAGGGATGCTCTTGTCGGTCTTCCACTTCTGGTAGGTCTCGACATCGTCGATGAAAATGACAAAGTCATCGCTGCCCTTGTAGTGGACCTTGGTCTGTGTAGTCTCGCCGCGAGCCATTGTGAATGATGGTATGGATTGAAGTTGTGTTGGTGGTAGGGGGTTGTTGTGTGATGGACTTGAGAGTCGTTGGATGCTTTTGATGATTGAGTATCGAAATGATGTTGCTTTGAAGGATGAAGATGAAGAGGGAAAGAAAATGAGGGGGAGAGGCGCGTTCTGAGGTTTAAAAGGTAGCTCAACGAGGGGAGCAGTGACGAGTGTAGCTTGGTGAAAAGAGCTACCTACGTCATAGCCGTGCTTTACAAGGTGGGCAAGTGGGTAGGTACGTGCTTGCACCACCGCGGGGCTTTTCAAGGTCCTCCAGCCATAAGGAGGAGCCTAACCAATCAGAAGAGGGAATCTAGCTTCCAAATGCTTTGCCAGGTCAGAAGTTGCTCGTCTTATTCCTGACGTTCCTGCATGTTTTGCATCCACCACGTACGTCACCGCATTTCGACGAGGTAGTTAGATGCGAAGCAAAGAAAAAAAGACACCTCATCACGAGGAAGGTACTTAGGTACTAGGTTCCATACATTTAGCAATGGAAGCTTTTGGTTTACAGCCCGGTCGCGTGCCCCGCGTCAGCACCCAAACATGGAAGCAACACCTCCTGTTAGCATTGGCTGTAGTGGAACCCAGACCCGTGTTTTGTTCTTCTCCCGCCTTCTACGACAGGTACAGATCACTTCGTGCCTTTGGAATATCTGATTGCCTTGGCATGGATACATATGTATGGAGGTGGCCTTCATCGTGGCCTCATTTGTCTGGCGTACCAAGATGATCGAAGCTACTCGTTGGTTGATGCATACCCAGTTTCTAAATCCGTGGTACGAGTTGCCTGAGCATCATGATTTCCACATCCACCGTAATACATGGTTGTGTCTCAGTGTCGTCAAACTTTATACAGAGTACATCTCCTTGGCATTGGACTCGAGTCTGTACAAGCAGTAGATGGACATTCGTCATCTTCAAGCATCGGCTTCATTTGTAGTACAAAGTTGCATTGGTATTGATGGACTTTGGCCCTGCTGTTGTACGCAATGCCATGTTCATCTTCGCTACCTGACTGAAAACAATGATACAATGTAGCTACCCAGAAGCTGTATCCAATGCCACCACAGGCCTTGGAACAACCTTTCTTAATGGAAGAACCTACGAATACCGGTGTGTTTTCTTCCACCAGCTGGATTTTTGGTTTTCGCCCAAGAAGTATCTTGTGTTTGGACTTCCCTGCTCGTCCAAAAGGCAGAGCTTTCTTTCCTGCAAGGAATGTTCTCCGACATCTGCGTTTGCGATGAGCTTGTTGAGAGCTCGTTAGCAATGGGCTCCCTTCTGGCCGTCGATCCCGCCAGTCCACCCTGAAGCTGCGTCTTTGATATGCCATCTATCAGGTCAAGAGACTCAAGTTCGGATATTTGTGTGAGCTCGAGTCTTGAAGATTGAGTATCGGCAATGTAACACTCCTCCCTGAGTTCTTGAGTCTCTGGGCAAAGAGAGCTTCTTGTGTAAGAATGTGAGCTTTCTTCACACAAACTCTTATCGAACATGTCAATACCACTGTCATTTGAGATACGGGTATGCCGGGCTTGCTCTCCACTTGACAGGTCGTCGACAATTTTGCGTTTCATACTCCCTGATCGTCTGGCCATGTTTGACACGCTCAACTTCCTCATTACTGTTGACGCCGATCGCCTGATCATCTGTTCATTCCGCGCGATATTCGTCATACTAGGAAGCGGAAGGATGCCATGACTCCAAACGTCTGCCACAAGTATCTCGAGCCGAGCCCTTTCACTTCGAGATGGGTCCAGGACTGGGGTCCTTGCTTTCGTCGTCAATAACGATTGTGAACGATTGAGTCCATTTCCCGCTACGACAGGATTACCTGATCTCACAGCGTACGTGTTTTTGAGGATAACATGCATCGTCAACGATTCATACTCTCTAGCTGAGGTACGACGAGTCGACAAGCTTCGTGCAATCGTCCCTGGAAGTATTAGTAACGTCGACAAAGTTCGCAGACAAGCATAAATATACCTGGTCGCCCAAAAATAGCACCCAAGCTCATAATATCAATTGAAAGGAACAAATTGAGACCTGGAGCTCTTGTGCTGGAATCGGAGCCAGATGGTTGGCATAGTCGGCTTCGCCATTCGCTTTCCTCCGTAGATGTGCAAGCCGTCATGACAATTTCGTACAGCTGATGGTCAATTTTAAAGACCAGTTTCCACGAGTAGGGCGCCAGGTGGCATTGCAAACCTGGGTAAACCCCATGTCAGTGCTGAACTTTATTAGAAGAGGGTATGACCTACCACGCCCATTGTCGACGTTCTCAACAGTTGTGCTATGTATATCGATGCAGGCTACCACGGTGTAGATCGGGTCATACCTCCCCCCACAAGCAAGACAAAGGACGTCTTTGTAGAGCAAGCAGATCATGTATTGGCCGTCTACACCCGTTGATGTCTGCCAACAGACATGCAGGACACCGCACAACTGGATGTACCCGAATGAGCGCACCTGGTTTTTCGAGTTCGCGTCTAGTCTCTGATCAGGCGTTAGCTGCATGAGACAAAAAGATGCCTAGAACAAACCCTGTTGGGAAAGACAACACGATCCTGTAGTAACCAGGTCTTCTCAAGAGTCTCCTTCATCAAATTGTCATCGGTCGAACGATTGATCTCGGATGTAGCTTCGCGAAGCCTCATCAGTGCAGTCTCAACTTCCATGTGAGAATTCGGACAATCTGCGACAGGGGTACATTTCAATAACTCGGCAAAGAGCAGAGGATATCTGCAAACCCTTTGGATAGGCTGACGGCAGAATGTCAGTCTGTGAAGAAGGAATGGCTGAGGTACATACTTTGACAAGAAGGTCTCCTATAGTACGTGACTTCCGGTTCTTAGACAATGGTGAGGCTTCAATAGTGAAAACAAAAGCCTCTAGACCTTTTTGATGCGCTTCCCACTCAGGAAGACTCTCAAGGGCCGAGGTAGCGTCCTTGATCATTATCTCATACTTTGCACCATATTCCCTATACACAAAAAACCGATGTATCTTGTGCCATTGGATTAGCCAATAGTCTTATTGAAGTTTTGGTCAAGATAGCTTACCCTTTTGCCAAAAACCTTAGCTACTTCTGCCGCGACCTGAGGCTCGGAGAATATACCAGGCTCGTTTTGGAGCCTCTGAAGGTTGACCTCATCTTCCGGAAGTGCGTCCAGACTGCTCCACCGGCGATGTCCTGTTTTAGGCCCGACCATCTTAGAAGATACAACCAGGTGATCGGCTTGGCTGTACTCGGAGTCAGGAACTGCTCGATGCAACTCGCCTAGGATCTCCTCATGTAACTGAAGGATGCGGTCTAGGTTGTGGTTGATGGATGAGCGTAGCCGTTCGGGTAAAGCAGGAAGAGCGGCAAGTATGTTGATATAAGCCTAGAGGTTGTCAGTAACCAAAGACGTATATAACGAAGAACCAGCCTACATGAATGAGAAAACGAATATCACCGATGTAGCCTTCCTCTGTACTTATAAGCTCCTCTAGGATTTGTCGGCGCCGCAGCGAACGATGCATCGCGGCGACATCTATATTTCCCTTTTCCAATGGAATGCTGTCCTCAGAGAATCTGGGAACAGACAGAGAAGCTCGACTGCTTTGCTCAGCTCGTGAACGGCAACGCGAACGGCTATGATGTCGGCGCGAGCGCGAGCGCGAGACAGCACTTCCGCTAGCAAGGCTGATACTGGCACTTTGAACTGCAGCTATCAAACCAAGCGAAGATCCAGAAGATGAGAGTCGGCGGCTTAGTTTGTGATGGAGAACCTGTTGATAAGTTTGGTTGGACTCGAGGTATTGCCATCCTGCATCAGAAGGCCATATTGCATCTTCGTGATCCCTATGACTAACTCGACGATGCAGAGATCTCATCCATTTTCGAAACGGCCGTCGATGGTTTCTATCGTTGCCGGGACAGGGGTTTTTATATGAGTAATCTTCAGGGAGGCTGGTTTGTGTTTGTGAGTCTGAAGACGTGATCTCTGGATTATTTACTCCCCCAGGAGCCGTGTACTTGGTGCCTATCCTATCCAAGGTAGCGAAAGTGCCCGTGCCCTTTAGGGGTGAGTTTTCCGTAGCTGGAGACAAATTGGTGCCGTATAAACTGGGTGGACTGGCGTGAGCATCGAGACGTGATAGATATGGAGAACCCGCGGTCCAGCTGAAATGCCGTGTACTATGAATACTGTGAGAAACACCAGGCCAAGTTGTAAGGTTCACAATGGCCATGGTGGAAAGAGAGTCAATAGGTAAGTTCCAAGAAAACAACAAAGTACTGGTTCCAAGAAAGCCAAACAAGACTCGAAAAATCCAGCTTCAGACCGATTGCTGATACATGGTCGTGACGATGAATAATGAAGAAGAATTGACAAAGCGTATTCAAATCTTAAGCAGATATCAAAGTCGAAGTAGATCTGGGGTGATTAGGTAGATATTGCCAGGAAGCCACGATATTGAGGCGACTACCTCCCTCGTGCATACCGGGCTGTCTCCTTGCCTACCTACCTGTACCTACCTCCTAGGTAAAATTTCCAAATGGCGTTTCAAGAATGGGCAGGAAGGAGCGGTCCGGCCATGACGATTATTTCGACCGAACATGTCGCCCGAAAGCGGCGAATGCTTAAACTCTACAATGAGGCTGTCTCACACGGTCATGTTGACTCGGACGGAAGTCAATATCCACGAACCCAGGCAGGACTACTGTATTCGGTACAGCCGGTGATGATCAGTCCAAGCATCACAGCTGAGATGCAGTGTTGCAGAGAGGCGCCTGCAGGGTCTTATTGGCTCATGATAAGGTAGGAAATACTGGGGATGACAATGTCGATTCCCGGTACTGACAAAGTGACGCAGCAAGTCCAAAGCCAGGACTTGTAATGTCTATTGAAAGGCCTTGGCCGTTCCAAGTCTGATTGAAACTGCATTCATACGTAGACACAGAAGAGCTGAAAACTTCGGCCGCTGTAGTTTTGATGTTGGTCTGGTGGCTTGCAGACATTTTGCAGCATTGGAAGCCCAATGGCGGCCATGCAATGCAGTATTGTCGTCTATGCCGGAAGTACAATATGAGGGTCACATCACTACCCGTCCGGCGAAGAGAAGCTTTCCGGCCTAGAAAGCTATGCATATAAAAGGCTGGGGAGGCTGGATTTGAAACGTGGAGTACGGTATGCGTGACCATTATTTGCCGGATCACAATTAGATGTTGATCGTGTATGCAGAAGTGACGATAAGGTTGGGGATTCAGAACTTTTGTCGGAGAGCTAATCAAGTGAGAAAGTTGCATGTGCTTAGATGATTCTGTGGATTCATAGTTCTGAACTTGAATGGGTTGTACACATGCCTTTGCTTTCTCTTCATGGCAAACTTCGTCCTATAAACTTCTACACCCAATCTCAGTGCTTGTCAAAACTGTATGGTGACCGTTATAAGAAAGATCAGGTTTCCTTATGCGATCAAGAGTCGATGAGACTGTTCCGGAGCTCCAGAATGACCTGCGACAACAGAATACCACGACTTATAGAATCAGTGGGGGCTCCTCTTGGCACTGGCCTGGATGATTCATCGTCAGGTTCGTGGACTTGATGCTCATAATAGATGACTATATCTGTGCAGTAGGATGTTGATCATGAACGAAGCTTATGACGTGAACTGAACTTAGGCTCAGTGCCCACCTAGATATGCATGTAAGAACTTCGCCATCCGTGCAGAGATCTCACCAGGGAGTGAGTCCTATCTTGTTTTCATCTGAGTTGGGTTTGCGCACCATGATTGTAGCCAAGCCTGATCCCGAGTCAGTCAATTGTGCCGGGCCGAAGTCACGAATTTTAGAGAAAGAAGCTTACGAGTCCTCAGGCTGTCAGGATAACTATGCTGTGGTTATTCTCCACAAACTTCTCAGTTACCCATAAACAATTTCAACTTCCATTGGAGAGAACGGCATGTCGGCAATCGTCAACTTGGCGTATATGCTCGGCAAGTCAAAAGCCAGGTTCTTTGTTGTGTTGATGTGATGTTCAAGCTAACCGGTTTGGCAAGTCTGGGCATCGTGGCGGTGCAGGTAAAAGCTAGGCTCAAAAGAGGCAAATCGAGCCGGGGCAGAGTGCGGGCGAGTATTCTTAAATCGGGTTTCAGGGGATTTGGTGCTTGTCTGGACTTGTTTCCAGGGGGTTACAGTCTCTCTAGCTCTTCCACCTCGTCGTCTGCCCGCCCGGATTGTGGGGATGCGCTACTGTGACGCTAGAAGACAGGAGAGACATGCCGACTGCCCGAGACGGAAACGAACACGTTGAGCCTTTTTGGTGACCAAGCTGTTTGACAGTCGAGGTTTCAAACTGACGATAGAGGCGGAAAGGAATGTATGGTTATGCGATCAAGATGATGCATAGTTATAGCTTTTGTCGTTTGTGATTCATGTATCTAGCAAATCAAATTTCTGCCAACTGCCTGGTGCCTACTGATGCAGAAATCCATTGTTAGGTAGGTAGAGATAGTAATTCCATCTTACAACTAGTAGTAATGTCCGGTCCTGAACAAGGTTGAAGGTTGCCACGTGCGGGCCCTTCCATTCTGATCGCCTTGCCTTTCCCGTCTTGACAAATCTCCATACTACCACGACAGGAAGTCGGTGATTGTTGCCTCCGTGTCTTTTCTTTCTTTCTCTCACGCACTTTCTTTTCACTGTCCCTTTTAACTTCTGCATACTCTTTTCTTGCCTTGCTCTAAGGTGTTTCTTCACATTCCTGAGGTATATCTTTGGCGCAAACGTATCGACTCGCCAGCACACGAGCTCAGCTTAGCATTGTCTCGAGCGCCCGCCTCGCGCATTGTCTTCGTAATGGAGAGCGCCTTCGCGAAGCCGGTTGGCGATGTCCTCGCCAACTTTAACGTGAACGAGAATACAGGTCTTAGTGACGCGCAGGTAACCGAATTGCGCAATAAACATGGGCGCAACTGTATGTGAACCCTCTGATAGCTGCCCGCAAGCCCCGCCATGAACCCGGATTGTTCTAACATCTGATAGCCATTCCCGAGGAGCCTCCTACTCCTCTTTGGGAACTCATTCTCGAGCAATTCAAGGACCAACTTGTCATCATCCTTCTCGGTTCCGCTGCTGTGTCTTTTATTCTGGCCCTGTTCGACGAGGAAGAAGGATGGAGCGCCTTCGTTGATCCTGTCGTTGTATGTATATTGCTTTTGGAAACAGCATGTTTCAGTCTGAGCAAGCCGCTGACCTAGCACCAACAGATTCTTACTATTCTCATCCTCAATGGCGTCGTCGGAGTCTCCCAGGAAAGCAGCGCTGAGAAGGCCATCGCTGCCTTGCAAGAATACTCGGCCAACGAAGCCAATGTGGTGCGAAACGGTGGTCAAGTCTCACGAGTAAAGGCCGATGAGCTGGTTCCTGGTGACATCGTCACGGTACATATTGGCGACCGTATCCCTGCCGATTGCCGACTTGTCCATATCGAAAGCAACAGTTTCTCCGTCGATCAGGCAGTTCTTACTGGAGAGAGTGAGAGTGTTGGAAAGCACGCCTCTAAAGTTGTCCAAGATGACAAGGCTGTTTTGCAGGACCAGGTCAACATGCTATTTTCCGGAACAACAGTTGTTACTGGTCGCGCCCGAGCCGTCGTTGTCCTCACTGGTTCCAACACCGCCATCGGAGATATCCACGAGAGCATCACTGCTCAGATTTCCGAGCCCACTCCCTTGAAGCAGAAGCTCAATGACTTTGGTGACAGTCTAGCCAAGGTCATTACCGTCATCTGTGTCCTGGTCTGGCTGATCAACATCCCCAACTTCAACGACCCCAGTCATGGTAACTGGACCAAGGGCGCTATCTACTACCTGAAGATTGCTGTATCTCTTGGTGTCGCCGCTATCCCCGAGGGCCTGGCCGTTGTTATCACTACCTGCTTGGCCCTTGGAACAAGAAAGATGGCCGCCAAGAATGCTGTAGTCCGAAGCCTACCCTCTGTCGAAACTCTTGGAAGCTGCAGTGTCATCTGTTCTGATAAGACTGGTACCTTGACTACCAACCAAATGAGCGTGAGCAAGGTTGTCCACCTGAATGAAGACGGTAGCGATCTTAGTGAGCTTGATGTCGAAGGTACAACCTTTGCCCCCCGTGGATCCATCAAGGCCAGTGGTGTCATCGTTCGGGACCTCCACAAGACGTCCAACACAATCCGTCAAATGACCCAGGTTGCCGCTATCTGCAACGACGCCCAGCTTGCCTATGATCCTGAATCTGCTACTTTTTCCAGCATCGGCGAACCCACTGAGGGTGCCCTTCGAGTTCTCGTCGAGAAGATTGGACCCTGCGCTCCTACTGACACCCGCCCCGAAGATTGTGTTCATTATGCCAGCGCTACATATCAGAAGGAACTTCCCCGCCTCGCCACATACGAATTCTCTCGCGACCGCAAGAGCATGTCTGTTTTGGTTGGCACTGGCAGCAACAGGAAGCTTCTAGTCAAAGGTGCTCCCGAGTCTGTCATCGATCGTTGCACAGAGACCCTTGTTGGCTCCAACGGCAAGAAGGTACCCCTCACGAAGCAGATCTCAGACCGTCTGATGACTGAGATTGTACGATATGGCAACAATGGTCTCCGAGTTATCGCCCTAGCCAGCATTGACAATGTGCTCGAGAATCCTCTCCTCCAGACCGCCAACTCTACAGAGCAATACGCTCAGCTTGAACAAAATATGACTTTCCTCGGCCTTGTGTGCATGCTTGACCCTCCTCGTGAGGAGGTTCCTCACGCCGTCAAGCAGTGCAAGGAAGCTGGTATCCGTATCATTGTTATTACCGGCGACAACCGTAACACTGCCGAGAGCATCTGCCGACAGATTGGTGTCTTTGACCAGCACGAGGATCTTACTGGAAAGAGTTATACTGGCCGCGAGTTTGATCAACTGTCTCCCAACGAGCAGCTTGAGGCAGCCAAGCGCGCATCTCTGTTCTCCCGTGTTGAGCCTAGCCACAAATCCCGATTGGTTGATCTCCTTCAGTCTCTTGGTGAAGTTGTTGCCATGACTGGTGATGGTGTCAACGATGCCCCTGCTCTGAAGAAGGCTGATATTGGTGTTGCTATGGGTTCTGGAACTGATGTTTCTAAGTTGGCTGCTGACATGGTCCTTGCTGACAGCAACTTTGCCACTATTGAAGTCGCTATTGAGGAGGGACGTTCCATCTACAACAACACCCAACAGTTCATCCGTTATTTGATCTCTTCCAACATTGGCGAAGTCGTTTCCATCTTCCTTACGGTTGCTTTGGGCATGCCTGAGGCTTTGGTTCCTGTTCAGCTGCTTTGGGTAAACCTTGTCACTGATGGTCTACCCGCCACCGCTCTCTCTTTCAACCCCCCTGACCACGGTATTATGAAGCGTCGTCCTCGCAAGCGAGACGAGCCGCTCATTGGCGGCTGGCTCTTCTTCCGTTATCTCGTCATTGGTACGTACGTTGGTCTTGCTACGGTTGCTGGATACGCTTGGTGGTTCATGTACAACCCTGAGGGCCCTCAGATCACTTTCCGCCAGCTCACCCGGTTCCACCACTGCTCGGCTGAGTTCCCTGAGATTGGCTGCTCCATGTTCTCCAACGACATGGCTAAGTCGGCTTCGACTGTCTCGCTATCCATTCTTGTAGTCATCGAGATGTTCAACGCCGTCAACGCCCTGTCATCCAGCGAATCCCTTCTCACTTTGCCCCTCTGGAACAACATGATGCTCGTCTACGCCATCGCTCTGTCTATGGCCCTCCACTTCGCCCTCCTCTACATTCCATTCCTTCAGGGTTTGTTCTCCATTCTTCCTCTAAACACTCTGGAGTGGAAGGCAGTTGTTATCATTAGTGCTCCGGTTATGTAAGTCTCCGTTCATTTTCTCCCCTACATATAGTACACGCGACTAACTCTACGTAGACTCCTCGACGAGATCCTCAAGGCTATTGAGCGACAGTTCTTTATGCAGACAACAGCCGACCTTTCCATTAAGACAAAGAAAGAGCAATAGATAAAATAGTGTATATGAGCGACGATGGCGGCGATGTGGTTGAAGCTAGGATTAACTAGAACTTTATGTACCATATGGCAATCAGTTGAGAGCCGTGATTAGAGCTAGACGGCCACATTGGCCTCCGATACAACAGAATCCCACGTTTTGTTTTCATGCGGCAGATGTTCCAACTAGGAATGTGACGCAACTGATCTATTGGGAAGCAAATATTGAATATGTATTTGTTGATATTATGGTAAAGGTAAATCTATGACTTGTTTTACGTCCACTTCCAAACTCTCATCATATTTCTTCGTGCAGCAACTCACCTAGAGCCTTACTTTCTTCCATAATTTCCCTAGCCTTGCCGGCGGACACGTCCATGTCCTCGATTATCAGCTGCACAGCAAGTTCAGCAACCAAAACAGACTGGATGAAAGCTGCTGAACCGCGCCCAGCAATGACACGATCCTTAGTAGCCTTCTCTTTCAGCAATTCACCAAACTCTTCCACAAGGTAGTCACACATGACTTTACAACCTCGCGGACCATAATACCCTGGATTCAAGTCCCCTTCTTTCTTGAGCGACCTAGCTTGACCTGTCTGAATCTTTTCTGCAAGCATATCGCGGTAGTAAGACTTTTTGCCGTCAACGATGTTGGCTAAATACTCTTGATGGTCTTCAAGCCTTTTCTCAAGTCGGCTCCAATCGATGTGAGGATAGCCCCTTTCCCGCCACGTATCCATGGCCGTTTCCTTCTTGTGCTTTGCACAGAACCTTGTCTGCATTCGCACATTCAGCCTCTTGCCTTTCGAGTAGTCCTGAAGAGCCTGTTCCGAAACGGTATCCCCACACCATGGACATTTGGTTACTATTTCTTCAAGACTTTGCTCATCTTCAGGCAGTATCTCAATCGATCCCGTATCGCTGAGTTGATCGAGATCCGACAGGATAGGCGACGACACGCTATCTACATTGCCGCCTTCTAGAACGAAATCGGAGTCGATATCAACAGGATTGACGAACATTGCAGGCTTATACTCGGGCGTGGGAGATCGCTCTTTCTTCTTCCTTGGCCTTTTCCCTATTAGGCTAGGATGAGGTGGTTTAAAGACGCCCCTGTTTGAGAAGGTTGACTCTTGTGAGGCACTGATAGAGCGCCCCTTTTTGTCTTGGCCAGAACCAGAGTGTTTACCGCTTGGCAAAATTATGGTTGGTTTGACTTCCTTCTCGGGGGTTTCCATGTCATCCGCTGGTACAGCCAATCTACGCTTTTTCGATTCCGGTTTTTTAGGGCTGAGAGATTCACTTGCGATAGGTTTGAATGTTGGTTTGTCTTGGGACGGAGAGCTGTTCAGAAGGTCGTCTTCATCCTCGTGCCCTTTGGCTATAATCTTACGGTTTGGGCCGTTTCCATTGCCTGCCAGTAAGTTAACGCAAGGACGAGAAGAAGGCAACTTGACAAACCTCTCTTTGTTTGTGAACTCTGTGATCCTCTCGAAGACTGTGAGCCCCTGCCGTATTTCGTTTTGGATTTCAAGGGCCTGGGAAAGCCTTGCCTGCTCACAAAATGGTTGGGTGAGTCGTTCTCCGACTCGGAACTGACCCTCATTCGTTTTGAGCTTGAAGAGGATGCCTCCTCGATAACCTCGGCCACTGATTGCTTGCCCTCCCCGCCTTTTGTCTTTCTTGTTGTCTTCTCCCGAGACTTAGCAGTGCTCGAAGAAGGGAAGCTTGTCCGTTTGATATTTCCCCGACTTGATCTTTCCGACTCAGAATCATCAGATTCCGCATACGCCTCTTTCTTGGAACGGGATGATCTCGCCTTCAAATCTGTAGCGGATGGGAGTTCATCGTCTTCCTCGTCCTCGGCCCCAGAAGACATCGGCGGAGCGTTGACATCTTCAGGTTCCTGCTCAAGCTTCTGCTTTTCCTGGACATTAAAAGTGCTGAGAAGGGTTGGCGGCCTGGATTTCTTGCTCATTCCTATTACTCTACTCATGTTTTGTTGCAAGCTTTCCTCTATATACCTTGATAAGATTGAGATGGGGTCAATATGGGATGATAGATTCGAGAGTTTGAGTTGCAATTTGCCCGTAGAGGGAGAGAGGAAAGGGAGGCATTAAAGCAACTCCATACAAGAGGCCAGATATAGATCAGAAATGGAGTGAAGTAAAAGAAGGGGTTTAATGTGCTGATCACTCGTACAATGACCCTAGCAGCTCTGTTTGTTGATGAAGCTCGCTCAAAGTCCGCTGAAGTTTGGTGTCAGGGTTGCAACGACGTTTACCTACGCGTAGGTACATCAAGTACCTACCTAGTACAGAGCACCTTAGTAGTACTAATGGATTGAACCCCATAATAAGCACCGGGCAGGGTTAACGGGCTGTTTTGATACGCGCTCCTGCCACATTGACACCGCCCCGTGGCCTCCAAGGGGGAGGTCTAGCGTACACAGCCCGGGCAAGACATCGGACATTAGCGCTGCAAGTCGCCCACCTGCATTCATGGTCAGTGCTTCAGTGCTCAGAGGCAAAGGGGACGCCTAGTGACGATTGGAGTCGTTATCTGAATCCAGTCGTTTTCAACCTTAAAAAGTCACGACGAACTTTGAGGCTGCGTGTAAGCTCTGTAAAAATAGCCTGCTTGCTCACGAGTTCAAAAAAAAAAAACATTACTACCCGGCCTTTAATAGCAAAATGGCCCTCAACCGAAAGTACGCAGCGTTGCCAGATCTGGTGGGTTTGCTGTAGCTACAACAAAGCCAAACATTCAATGCTAACTACATATTTAGGATTCCGCTCCAGACATCTACGAAACCCCTGAGCTCACAGACGACAACTCGACCGTCCCCGTAAGCTCTGTCAGACTTGGATACGCCACACCTATACTCACACAAGCTACAGACGACCGCTGCTCGAACCCATTCGGACGATGAGTTCTACGACGTGGAAGATGAGACACCTGGCATTTCCAGGTCTCGTTTGCGAATAGACGAGGCTCGCTCCCGGTTTCTCCCCTCGAATGTCGATGCGAATGGGGTGGACTTCTCGGACCGCGTTGACGGGAAACGCAAATCGTACAAGGCCTCCAGTCGTAGACACCGCATACTGAAGGATGGAACTCGAGAACTTGGGGACCTCTCCGATGATGACGATGACGAAAGTCTGGAAAGGCGAATTGCTCGCTTGAAGCGCGAAGTAGAAGAGGCCAAGAACGAATACGCGAAGCGAAAGGCCGAGTCTCAGGCGCAGCAGGAGGACACTGAAGCGACCGCCGGCGATGATAGGTTGACTTCCCTCAGCCAAGTGCTGGATGACATCTCGAAGCCCACGGGTCGTCCAGTCTCAGTCCGGAAATCAATACCGATCACACCTTCAAACCCTGAAGAGAAGCCCGAAACAATACCAGGAGACGATGCAACTTACACAGTGACATATGCGCCAACATATGAGCAAAGTCATGCTTTGGCCAAGGCTGCTGACTTTGATCGCCGATTGTTGATGCTGGAGAAGGGCTTGGGAATTAACGCCTCATTGATCCCAGAGGCTGATGTCAATGGCCTTCCTCGTGCTATTCTACCGACTTTAGATTCCATGAACAAGCAGATCTCGACCCTATCGGAAGCTTCCACCGCAAACTTAGATGCAATCAGCCGCCGAGTACGCACACTGGCTCAAGAACAGGACAAGCTCAATGACTCTAAGGAGAAAGCGAAATCCTTGAGAGAAGAGCTCGGCCGGAACGGCTCCACGGCTCAAGTCGAAGAGTCTGAACAGGAAGCAAAGATCAATGCGCTCTACGGGATTCTACCTACAATCGAAAACCTTACTCCTATACTCCCACCTCTTTTGGACCGGTTGCGATCACTCAGAGCTATTCATGCAGACGCTGCAACTGCGAGTGATACTTTGACCCGCATCGAGAAACAGCAGGCAGAGATGGCTGCAGAATTGAAGCAGTGGAACGAAGGTCTCGTGAAGATCGAGTCTGCCATAAAGGAAGGAAACGTTTCCATCGAGAATAATAAGCAGGTCATGGAAGAATGGGTCAAGGACCTTGAGGAGAGGATGGAGGATTTATGATTAATGATGCGTTGATCAGATACCCTAGCAAATAACCCGAGTCAGTACGGAATCCTTCTTGTTCTAGTGTGAACTACAAGACCTTTATCAGTTCATCCTCGCTTTGTGTATGAAAATATCAATCGGGTCTCCTGTTTTCGAACATCAACATTCATTAGAGTTTCAGTCCTTTAGACTCATGATGGGGCACGACGCCACAGCACACTAGCCACATGGCTGTGCTGTACGGTCTGACAGTTGATCCGATACCGAGTCCAACCACATGCGCCTTCGGCTGCTCGGGTGGGGGTAAGGGCTTTGGCACACGAAAACCCTGACAATCTCACCAAAAAAGTTGTCCCAAACAAGCGTCAATCTACAGCTCACGCCCGCGACCACCGCCCAATCCACCAATTTCCCTACAGTACGGCGATACTCCCGATCCAACGCGCATTTTACCATCCAGCTTACCATCATTCAGGTCGCAACAATGGACGCCTCCAAGCAGCCCGTCAAGCTCGTCAAGGTCACCCGAGTCCTCGGCCGAACCGGTGCGTTTTACACTCCCCACGAAACTTGATGATGGACGGAGCAAAATATCAAGAAATCCGTCATGAAACGATGGTTTGAATGGACAAATTTCTGACTTGGTTGGATAGGTTCTCGAGGTGGTGTCACCCAGGTCCGCGTTGAGTTCATGGACGACCAGACCCGATCCATCATCCGAAACGTCAAGGGCCCAGGTACGATTAATTCTCGAAAATCCCTCACTAGAGACCCCACGGGAAGGGTCAAGAGTAAGAATGTCAAGAATTGCGGATGCTGACTTGTGAACGATACAGTCCGTGAGGACGACATCCTCTGCCTCCTCGAGTCCGAGCGTGAGGCCCGACGACTACGATAAATGTGCATTCTGGGGAGCATGGGGTTCTTGGAAGACGGTCAACGACGGATGGTCTATGCATGCTGAGGCGTGCGCGCCTTGTATTGGGACATTGACCTGGAGCTGCACATCACCCTTCTGGCACTCCAGTTTCATTTGTTAGAGGAGTCATACGGACGGGTCTGGGATAACGAAAAATTCCAGAACAGTTCTTCTTCTGCAGCATTGGAATCCGACGAAAAGTGAAATTCATTCTTGTTTTCTCTCACGCACGGCTCTCCCTCTCCCTCTCAAACACACGTCTCGCGCCCTCTCGAAGCTCGGACAAGAAAACAGACATTTGGGAGGGATATACAGTCAAGATGTGCCACGATAATTCAATGACCTCGGTTTCGATATTGACCTAGCAACAGGAGAATTCATGCCTCTTTTATGACAAACTGTTCTCCATAACTAACCTCGCTTCGCATCGTGAGAATGTGGTCACGTGCAGACTTCCAGCCTCAAATTGGGCGGGGCGGCCAGACGAAATCTTCTCTTCTTCAACCTTCAACATTTCACAATATTCTTCAAAGCCTCAACAACTCTATCGGTAAGTCAATACTATTGCCTTTACACACAAGCACACATTGGGAATGATGCTTTTTAGCATGTATTACCTGAAACATACATTGATGTACCTTTTTATCACCAAGATCTCTGACCCAAAATACCTATTCACTATTCTTGTCATACTTTATTCTCAGGCCAGCTGGCTAACATACAAAAAGAACATTATAGGCGTATCACTCTTGCAATGTCGTCAGTGCCCCAGCCTCCAGCTGGTCACTTCAACGTCCTTTTCTTTGCCAGTGCGAGCTCCTTCACAGGCAAAGAGCATGAAGCTCTCCCAGCCACTATGTCGCTCAGCAAGCTCTTCACCGAGCTAGAGAACAGATATCCTGGCATCAGGGCAAAAATCCTTGATTCGTGCCTTGTCACTGTCAACCTTGATTATGTAGACGTGCCCAGTGAAGAGGGTGCAGAAGACACGGTGATCCGGGAAGCAGACGAAGTGGCAATCATCCCTCCTGTCAGCTCTGGTTAACGGATATCGAGTGCCAGTCGCAAAAATCGCTCAATGTCCGTATCGTAACTCGTTTGTATCCCGTAGCAGCGTTGTAAAGACCCTTTAAAGACCTTGGTTGTCTGGCCGATCCTGTGATAGTAATGGTTCACGCTCTCCATGCTGTGCCCATGCCCTGCCCCAGCGATGGTTCCACAGACGCAACCAGCCAGGATTCTTCCTGCCATAACGTTGGACCCAGCGGGCAGTTACTGCAAGTAAAACCACGAGCAGAACGAAGGCCAGGGTTGAAACAATGGTGACGATGGCTGTGAGGCTCGTTATCGATGACACTTGGCACCCTAGAGGTCGCGACCGAAGCTCCCACCGCTCTGCCCAGTGTGGACAGACGTGCTCATCATATGCTGGAGCGAGCAATGGGATCTTGTCCACGTTGGGCACACAGGACCATGTCTGTTATTTGATTAGATCGAGTATGTTACTTTTAGGCTCTCCTATAGAGTATTGGGACCTACAAAAGGACACCAGCTGCATTGCGAAGTTGCAAGACAGCCTTTGCACGTTTGATGTTTCCAACATCGTTGGAAGTGCCGCCGCTGATAGTTCCCACTTGAAGTAAAGTTGGCTCGGAAGGCCTGGACATCACTGGGGGAGAGCCACAAAGGTTCCATGATTACATATTAGGATGCGAGTTGTTGTAAGGAATATCAATACGAGTACAATGGTGTTTCATATTGGCAAACGGATTGGCCGCCATCACATCTGAGGTCAGAATGAAGCTGAGCGGGGAAGAACGTCAATCATACATCGACCCCCTGCAGCCACACACCATAAAACAAGGCCTCATACAGAACTCTGTTATTCATCACCAATTCGAAACCATCATTCGGTTCATATAAGGCTCTTAATCTCTTTCTCCTACCAATAATTGCTGCGATGCATTCATATAGACAAATAGTGGTTAAGCTTCTAATGATACATCGCCACGTATTGTATGTTGCATCTCAGAGCATGGCTCGCTCTCTTGCCTGTCGAGACCTCCTTACTCGCCGCTTCACCTCCCTGATTTCTGCTTTCCTTCTCTTGGCCCTTCTCTCCTTTATGTCCCGAGGTGGAATATTGCCCAAAGCCTCGAGTGGCGTGAGGTCGGATAAGAACTGCCGGATGTGCAGACCAGTCTCCTCACGAATGAAAGCATCAATTTGCTCATTGCAAGCTGCCGAAGCTGCGATATGTAGCCCTCTCAGAACATCACGGTCTAAAATACTGACTTGATCATATTCTCGAGTTTTTCTTCGAAGAGTTTGAATGGATGACATTCTTTTCGGAACGTTGGGCCGGCCAATCCTGTGTCCAGAAAACCCCCGTGAGCAGACAGTGATATGATTTGGTGAAATTGAAGAAGTTTGACAGTTATTATCTTTCTCATGCAGCGCTTTTCCCTTGCCTTTGTCGTGGCAACCCTTCTCCGGAGTAGATCGTGAGGTATCAGCACCAGCAGACAGCCGGCAATCTTCTCCTACGGATGTTGTTGACGAGGACTCAGGCTGGGGTGGCTCTGGCAAAGGCTTGTCGTATCGCTTTATTGACTGCGAGTGTTGAGGAACAACTACATCGGCACTCAGGCTGTGACAGCGTCTCGGATCGTTGTATGCCAAAACGGGCTGGCTGAGAATTTTTGACAGCCGGAGTGATCCAGCACCTGGGATCTGGTCTTGGCCGAATTTTGTCGAACGCGACACATGTGTGCGAATGCCATTTCCGGCACGAGATCGATGATTTTCCAAAGATTCGTCTGCACCATACGGGACAGTCGACCTTTTTGACACGCTTGAGAGGCCGGCGGGTGTCTTTGGGCCCGAAAAGAAAGCTGCCGCGGTTTGTCCCTGCCTCTTTTTGCCTTGGAAATGCCGCGAAGAGGGTTTTGCTGCCTGTTTCTGGCGGTCCTTTCTCTGGCACGATTCTTTTTTCTTCAGGGGAACCATATCAGGCCGCTCGGGAAAGGATTGCATATGGCTTTTGGGGATTTTTGAAGTAGGTCCAGTCAGTGACTTTTCCTCGGGGGCTTCAGAGTACAGGGGTCTTGGTTTCTGTGCAATTTGAAGACATTTCTAGTCGCTACAATGGCACAGATCCACAGATTGGCATGAGTCGCAATGTTTTCTGGGTGCTTGGTTTTCAGCTTTGGTTCTCTTTCGTGAGCGCTCGTCGTTATCGACCATTGCATATCTCCATTCGTCCATGTCCTCGGCGGCGGGGAAAGGAATCTCTGTACTTGAGCTTGGACACCGAGTGGCACTATCCACTTGGACAAGATGCGGTTGTTTGGAGAGTGAGGTTGTCGTAGCTCGATGTTTGAGAGAACTAGGGCAGAAAATCTGGTTGGCTTGGTCCTTTGAAGTAACAGCTAGTCCGGCAGCTTTGAACTCGGAACGAAAGGGGAGAAGAGCAGCTATGGTCTGGAGGCTTGCACTAGACCGGGGTGCTGTCGGGGTCATGACTGGTAGCTTTCCTTTGGCGCCTGTCTGCTCGACATACTGCTGAAGCTCATGCGTGAAAAGATCAAGTGCTTCTCTTTGACTTGGAGTCCTTGATTCATTTTCGGGACTGCCCGATGCTGGTGGTGTCGTATTCTTTTGTTTATGCTTAGTTTGAGAGGGTTCATCCTTGAGTGATAGCAAATGGATTTGATGTACAATATTTCTCGAGATAGCCTCCACAAGTTCATGATTCAGATCAGTGTGGTTCATTATGGTAGAGGTGCCTGCAAAAACATCTGTATCAGGAACTCGCGATGGCGTCCGACATGTCTGCGTCTCCGTCATTTCAAAGCCTTCTCCATGACTCGAGGATGATACTTTTCTTGGGGGTGCCAGTACATCCATTTCTGACATTTGCCGCGGGCTGACAGGCCAGTGTTCGTTCTTCGGGGTTATCAACCTAGTATCTGAGGTGCAATCAGGGTTGTGCAATATCTCCGGTCTAGGTTTTGTATCATAAGCTGACTGAGTTCGGTTTTGAGTTGCTGGATTACTTGTCGAAGTTCTGCTAGTGGCTTCAGGTCTCTGGTACGGACCGTTCGAGGAGCTTGTAGATGGTCTAGTATCAACCGGCGATGAAAAGGGCCGCCGGGTGTGGCGTTGACTTGTGGATGTTCGACGACTCGCACGTACATGCCGTCGTGATAGAAAGATGAGTCGCCCTCGACGTCCTGCGTTGTCGCTAATAGAGTGAGATGCACGTGCCTTGGTTAAGGGCGGAAGGTGAGAAGTAACAAGTTGAGAAGATGATGTGACCATTCTGTGATGTTCAATGTATGCAGTTCCCATATAATTCAGTTGGCAGCTAAAAGAAAGAAGTTTGATTATGAAGTCATAATACGATGGATGGGCTGGTTGGCGATGAAGATGAAGCGAGTTTGCGAGATTCCGTGAACCGCGCTGCTTGGTATTGGAATGTCCCTTTCTTTGGAAGGCGACGCAGGTACGATTCCTTCCATCTGAACTGGGGGATTGCAGAAGGAAGGAGCGAGCTAGGTATTGTTCACCTATTTAATATCTTTTATACCGGGTGATCCGTAGACTTCAAGTTGGCGTCGTCCCTTCCTTAAGAGGAATTCGATGGCGGCAAAATCCCGTTTATCGATGCTCAAGTTCCGGGCAAACTCATTTCTATTGGTAGCCATAAGTACCCATTAGAAGAAGGGAACACTGATGCGGTGTTGGTTTATAATAACGAACCTAGCAAAGCTCTCAAAGTGAGGTCGAGTAGCCTTTTTTGTCATTAATGAAATTGAATAGCCTCGGCATTCATGGATCATTCATACCTGTGGCTTCTTTCGCGTCTCTCTCAGACAACTACGGTAGAGGGCAAGAACCTCTTTCTGAAGTCCTGATAGGCGTGCCATGATGATTTGGTGAGACCGAGGTCGTGAAAGGAATGTTTCTGACACTTTATGAGTGTTGATGTAATTGATGAATTTCAGTCGACCAAAGAAATATGGAGCATTCATTCATTCCTATTGTGGGGGCATTGTCACCTTGGAAGCATTCAACAGCAACAATTGCTGAGTCTTGGTTGTTTGGATGGCAAAAATCACAAATATGAAATGATAACAAAATGGCAATTGAATATCATGTTTACTTCTTCTCTGATGGAAATTCTCATAACGCGGTGGCAACGACATAGTGTTCATCTCCAGTACCATCTGACTCTGGAGCGAATATACTATCAGCATCGCCTTCAACCTCCTCAAGTTCCCGTTCGCTAAGCAGCTTTTCCCTCTCCAATACAACAGCCTCGAGCCATTTCTTCTCAGCTGCCATGCGCCTCACCATGTCTCTCTCATTCTCTTTGCAAGCGTCGTCCAGTCTGTGCTTGGCGCTGTACATTAGCTCCTCTCTGTAGGTCCTGTTATCTTGGAGTTTGGCCTCCAGTTCATTGAGCTGCTCATCCTTCCACTTCTGCCAAGCATGTTGTTTCTGATCCATGCGCTTCCTCAAATCTAGCATCGCAGTTTCTATCTGTTGATCACCATCTTTCTTATCCTTCCAGTACGCTTTAAGTCGCTCATGGTAGGCTTGTTCGAGGTCGTTCTCTTGAGCTGCTCGGATCTGGAAGTCCCTGTTCAAAGCTTGTTCCTTCTCGACAGTCTTCTTCAGGATAGCAACACTGAGCTCTGATCTTTCCAAATCGTGCTTCTTTTCCAAATCGTCCTTTGTGGATTTAATGCTGATGATCATGTTCTCGCCCTCTTTTTCCTGGTCGACATCGAGCAATACTTGTTGCAGTTCATGCAATTGGTCGAGAAGAACCCGTAACTCTTGATACTTTATTTCAATATCCCTGCGGCGAATACTTTCCTGTCGCACTCTTTCCTCGAGCTCGCGTTGCCGACGTTCTTCTTCTAGTCTTTCCTCTTCTTGCCGTAACAGCTCAGCCTTGAGAGCTTCTTCACGCTCGAACTCTTCGATCTGCAAAAGGGCCTGCCGTATCTCCTCAGCTTCTGCTAATTCGCTGGCCTGTCTTTCTTCACGTCGGGCAGCAGCTCCGTCTTTCACTGCTTGAAGTTGCTCCATCGTGCAATCGCAAGTTCGCCAGCGCCTCTCGCAGACGTAGCAGAACTGGTTTCCACATCGACAAGTCATATGCTGGCAGGCCTCTCTGTGTTCGACCAGAGCATGGCATTTGGAGCACCTTTTCCAGCCTTCGTCTTCAGCCAGTTGATTTGTAAGGTTCATGTCAACGTCCTGAGGACATTCTTCTCCGTCGTGAGCTCGCCCCCGACACAATGTACATGTTGGATGAGATCGATCACAAACACCTCTACGCCTGCTTGGGTCAATTCTCTGAGGCTTTATCCAGAGACTGCAGTTAGGGTCGCTGCAATACACCCGTTCGCTGACAGGTAGTTCCCACTCCTTTGACCGTTCCTCAAACGTCTTCTTGAGCTTAGGCGGGATAAATCGAAGGACAGTTCTGGAGGGGATCTCGTTCAGACAACATTTGGGTGGCCATTGCTGCTCATTGTGGCATGCAGCGGATACCAGACGGATGAAGCAATCGTGGCAGTAACTATGGCAAGGTACTTTTATCACATCCTTGGGGTAAAAGTCATCAAGACATGACACACATTCACTGCCGCTTGTTAGTTTGGGGAAAGCGATTGATGTGGCCAGGACCTACACTTCATCCACGGTATTAGGCTTGTTCGATAGACTGAGGCTCTCCCTACCAGTATCGGTTCCTCCAGCGACTTTTTGCAGAGTGCTCAGGGTCGCACCTATAGCACTGCTCTCTCCTGTCTCATTGCTACGCTGAAAGAACCGGCGAAGTGCAACGAGACGTTTCTTATTTGCCTTGACGTCGATCGTTGTAACTTCGACGCTAGGACCAAAGGTTGTCATGAGTATATCAGGTTTGGTCTTGGGCATATCTTTTCTTTTGTCGTCTTGAACGAGATTCTCAACCGGAATTATTATGGGCAGATACGGCTCCTTGTTCTTACCCTTCTCATTCTCTTCACGGTGCCGTTGAGCCTCGGCTTCTTTTTTCTGGCGATCATACTCGATATTCTTGGCTTTGACGTTGTCGATTGATGACTGCAATACATCAAGGAGGACTTGAGAAGTTATGTTGGGAGCCTTCCTCAGCGTACTAGGTGGATCGTATTTACGCCAGTCAAAGTCAACATCGTCAAGGGCTGGTGAGTTGTTGATAGACCATGAAGTTCGGGTTTCTCTGTTGATCCAAGCAGACTCTAGGTTTTGGAGAACTTCGAGGGGGCTCTCGTAGAAGTCAATGTAATCCTCAGGTCCGAAAGCGCCAGGCATGAGGGGCTGGTCTCGACTTAAGCCCGCCATGCCTCTTGCGATTCTTTATATCTTAAGTGGTTAGTAAACACAGCTGGCAGTCTATATCCTCAACACGTAAATAAAGTGAAGATATGGTTGAAAACTTGAACGAGTAGATCATATGCACGATAGGTAGGATACGGTGGCATATAATAAGACGATTGGAAGGGTGTGTACTATGTAAGATACGGTCGATTGTTGGGCAAAGCCTCAAGTTTCAAGCTGAGTCAACAGGTCAGTCCTCCTTTGGCTGGTCAGGCCGGGCTATGTAAGAGGCACACGGAGAAAAGATACGGGCGGAGGATCTCCAGGCTTGAGTGCAAACGAAAGCTCTCTCTAGAAAATGATATGTCTCAAGACATGTCCCTTGCCAACTCAGTAAGGCGTTCTCCAAAATTTAGAGTCAGCCCTGGACAGGGGGCATTGTTAAAGCGAGGCTATCGCGCCTTGGAATGCCTTGAGACGGTGCATGGCCTCGGTGAGTACAGATAATTGACCAATAAGACGTCGTATTCCATAGCACGCACACATCCCCTTCTCAACATACCTGGAGTATTGCTGCAAAGGCGGGCGAAGTGGCACAGGTACAAGCTGCTAATGAAGTGACCATTAGGAATGGGACCGAGGTTCAGCTGAAGTTTCTAGCGCGTCTTGGGAGTGCGCGTGGTCTAAAGCGGATCATTGTAGCCTGATAAGGGCGAAACGACATCAGTAGGGTAATAAGAGGAGCGATCACATTGCACTACAAAGCGTAGTACTATGTAGGGTGCATCTCTACCAGGACTGTATTCATCTACCCACACATGGGTCTCAAGCAGTTAGGAACTACCTACCATGTGCTATAGCTTAACTGGCCAGAAACAACAAAACAATATCTACTGATATCTCTGCTTCTATTTATTCCGACGTTTTGTCTTCATTTCGGAAGTTTTGAAACGATTTCCAAATTGTTGTCTATAGTTATGAGCACAACATGGACATAAAATGTCCTGAAGGCTACCCGGTAGGATATTGATAAACTTGATCCAAACTACCATGTCCCCAAGTTTTATCCGCATTATCTTGATTGCTACGTTGTTTCCCCCCCCCAGAGTTTAATCTTCATTTGTCTATGAATGAAATCAAGGGCTATTGTTGACAACAATAATAGCAGCTCAGAATCATATTGGTAGGTAGGTATGTGTATTCAACAGTGTACACTGCGCTGATAACTTCAAATTCTTCATATGACGAGAAAAACTCCATAAGCCATGGGATTCCCTTCCAGTAGTCATAAGTAACCAGAAAATATCAATCATGACAAGAACATACATTATCACTTGATCTATGTTCATCAAAGGCATCTTTTGTCTGATCACGTGCTCGCGAATTGCACAAAAAACCTTCCCAAGGCAAATCTACCCATGATATTCGGGTTTGAGAATAAACACCCAGAAGTTACCTACGACTAATAATACCATAGACCTAATCTGTCAAAATTCGTCTTGCAACATGTCGACCGGTGAGAAGGGCGAGTCCGCCCAGTAAGTTTATGCAATGTGCAAAGTCCAGGGGATGCCTTTCTGACAGGGAACTAGTCCACTCAAGATTTTTGATATCACCAAGAGACAAGATCGTTTCTTATATGCTCTGGCCCCCATGGTTCGATATGGAAAGGTGTGTAAAACTTTGCTGTGCTTGAGGCACAAATCGCTAATTCGTTAAAGCTTGCCTTTCGACAAACGGTTCACAAATATGGTGTTGATCTCTGCTGGTCCCCCATGATCCTTGCCAAGGAGTTCAACCGTAGCAGTTTCGCTCGAGATAGTGGTAAGTAATCCTCACCCAGGGCGTGAAGCAGAGATTGACGTATACACAAAAGATTTGACCATATCCACCCAACCCAACCAACCCCCGACTATCATCCAGTTCGGCGCAAATGACCCCCTGGAACTCGCTCGTGCGTCGGCACTCGTTGCTCCTTTCAGCCAGGGTGTTGATCTTAACTGCGGGTGCCCTCAATCTTGGGCCTGCGCTGAGACTTTGGGTGCTGCTTTGATGAACCATCGCGAGCTTGTCCGGGATATGGTTGTTGAGACCAGACAACGTCTGGCAAGTGACGGATGGGGTGTTGGCCTCGAGAAGGACATTGATAACCCCAGAGGTCGAAGCGTAAGCGTGAAAATTAGGATCCATAATGATCTCAGGTATGAACCCCCCTACTCGAAAGAAAATAAACATTTCTCACATCTCAAGACAAACTATGGACTTCATAGATACTGTGATAGGTCATCCTCAGAATCGTCACATCGACTGGCTCACCATTCACCCACGAACAAGATCAACCCCATCAACTACCCCAATCAGGACCGAGGCTCTCGAAATTCTGACAGAAAAATACTCAAAGACACTTCCCATTCTCCTCTCTGGAGACGTCTTTGACCTCTCGACCCTCCCCTTCCAGCCCACCATCACCACCAACAATGACACCCCTCTACCATCCATGGACAGGCTAGTTCTCAACGACACAGACTCTGCTGTAAACATGCCACGCCCCAGTAACACCCATCTCTCAGGCTTCATGTCTGCTCGCGGTCTCCTTGCCAACCCCGCCATTTGCGCCGGCTACTCAGCCTGCCCCTGGGAGGCTGTCGAGACATTCATGTGCAAAGTGGCACAGGCACCCGTGCCGTTCAAGCTGGTTCAGCACCACATCATGGAGATGACAGCGCCTGGAATGGGTCCCGACAAGACCTCGCTTTTGGAAAAGAAGGAGCGTGCGGAGATTATGAAGCTGACCAACACTTGCGAGATTATCGATTTTCTCGACGAGAAGATCGGAGAGAAGACGGGGAGAGTTGGCGGCATGAGACGGGACCTGTGATTGTTTCCTGGTTACGTCCTACATCAAGCGCGGGTTACGAAACGACAAGGGTATGGTATCTCATTTAATGCATTCATGACCATAAAAACCCATTCTCTTCTACCTGCGCTGCAGAGTTTCCCACGATCCGCCTCTTACACCAACGCTCAAAGACCGCTCAACACGCTCTGAATCCCTATTGTTCCCGAATCGTCACGCCTCTGTACGAATGCTCTGAAATCCGCCCTGGACAACTTGCCCCTCACACCTGTGGCCGCCAGTGTCCTTGTCTTTTCCCGGAGCGCCTCAGGCCCGACAATAAACAACGAGCCAATCTCTGTGAGCATCTCGACAGCTGAGCCAACCTCTTTGGTCATAGGCCACTCGCGCATGGTGGACACGTACTTCGCAATATCCTGCGTCACCATGAGACCGCCTGTCGCGTTGACCTGGAACTTCTTGAAGTGCTCAAAGAGAAGCTTTAGAAGCACCAGTGCTAGTTCGGTGAAGAACTTCTCGGAGTTCTGGCCATCGATGGCTTCGCGAGCGAGACGGTGGACACGGGCCAAGAATGTGCATATACTCAGACAGGTTTGTGTCTGAAGCGAGTCGAGATCGACCTCTTTGGGTCGGAAATCCTGCTTTTTCTGGCCAGCAAGTGACTTGATCACCCAGTTGGACACGACGTCGATAGTGCCCTTCATGACGTTGTTTGTCTTCTTTTCAATGTTACTAATAGCCACCCTTTTCTGCGCCTCCATGCTCCGCCTGACTGTTGTGTTTGATTCCGCAAGGCGGATGAGAACGACTGTGATGAATCGATCCATGAGACTTGTGATTGTGACAGCGGGATGAATCGTCGGTAAGTATGATAGATCAGGCTCAGTTTTTGTGTTTTCTTGCACAGAAATCTGGTCGAGAGCAGCGTCGAGGGTTGTCTCGATATAAACTTGGCCCAGGCTCGTCAGGAGTAGGTTGAGGAGAGTATTCACATCCTTGGGGGTATCAGTCTGGGAACCGAGCTCAAGTGTACGCTGAACGCTCTCGGCCAACCACTTGAGCATGCGTTTGGCATTTGCTACGCTCAAAGCACCGTCTATTTCCGAAACCTCTATTTCGTTCTTGTTGTCTTTGTCCTTATCCTGGACGCCAGCAACACGCAACATCATGCGCTTTTGTGTAGGCGTGAGCTCTGAAGAGTCAAGACGCTCGATGTACGCGTCCTTTGCTGATGCAATCAGCTGCGTACCCTGCTGAGCAAGCGATGCCATAAATCCGGTAGGCGCTTTCTTCCGTCTCGAATGGTAGATACTGTACTTGAACAACAGAGAGCTGTACATTTCTTCCAAACTCTTTCTTTCTCGCTCAATGTACGAGTTGCCGATCATATAAGGAACAAAAAGCTCTTCCATTTGCTGGTCGAGGGTATGAGATATTTGAGCTGAGCAAGGCTCGGGATTTTCTGTTAAGCCATGGGACTTTAAGTCTTCGACTAGCGTTCCGAGATACGTTCTCGACGAGTGTAGAGCTCTGAGGAAAGCGAGTGACGAGATTTTGAGAGTTTCATCCAATACCATTTCGAGCCTCTGTTGGATTGACTGCTGAAATATTCGTTGAATGAATTTGATGAGTACTGTTTCGTAATATGGGAAGATTAGCTTGATCTGGTTGGACTCATCCTGCATGACGATCTTGATCTCGTCAAGCAGATTTTGCAAGCTTGGCTCTACCGTAGGTGGCTCGGAGTCAGGATCTGCCAGCTGTTCCCAAGTGTCGCTGTCCACTTGAACTTCGTCAGCGAGGAGTTGGTCGCGATCCAAGAAGAAGGCATGCTGGTTGACAAACGTCGCAATCACACTGGCGCCGCCGTTGAAGTCGTATAGAACCTTTGCACACTCCATCATGTCGCCGTAGTTGCCCTTCTTGTTGCTATTTTCGAATTGCTGGAGAAGATCCTGTTCGAGCGTTTCGCAGAACTTTTCCAAGACCTCTCTGGTGTTATGTAGTCTCACACTGCCCACAACACCATTTGTGATTCCGCCGTTTCTCTGACTGTTCGTCTGCCCCCATGATGTCGGGTCCAATCGTTGACTGATGCGCATGAGTTGACGAACGATCATGGCGCATCGCACTTTGTGTTCAGAACCGGCTTGCCGCTGGACATCTTGCAGCAGCGACAATTTACCCGTTTCACTGACTTCTGTCCAGCATTGAATTAGAAATATGGCGTCGTTGGCTCGCCTTCGCTTCTTGTCCAAATCCTCGAGCTTCTCTCCGATCTGCAGCGCCACATTACCGTGTGCATGGGATTTGACGCCAATGCCGTTCTTGTATGAATGTTCCTGGTTGAGAGAGAGGTCTAGCTGTTCGAACGCACGCATAGACTCATCGAGCTTCTGTCCTAGTGTTTCGAGAGTTGAATCGTGGGCTACCTCTGCGCGGCGCACGTGCGACATGAGCTCCGATTCCTTCTCCTGGAGCTCTGCTCCCAGAGAACCGAGCTGCTCGAGGGCATCTAAGATTCTAAATCAGCATGGTTGGCTCCACATCGACCTGCCAAAGAGCGTTCGCCGTACTCTCGAATGTTCGAATCAGGGGTTTGGGATCGAAGGGCGCCTGCGCATTGCCAGATCGACGGTTCGAGGGTACGGCGCTTTCAGCGAGACTATCGACAAAGTCACGAACTATAAAGTCCTTGTTTGAAAAGTCATCGAGAGTAAAGTTTGGTCCTCTTGGGAAGAGACTCGTTGGACCAGAAGCAGCGCGCTCCATGATGTTAATGCTGACGAGGGTAGAGACGCTACATGTGGAGAGGGATCATCGATGGTCGATAAGTATGGAGGGAGCTACGGAGTTCAGATTCGTGATGAGGTGAGTCTGTAACGAACTGTTTGCCAAGTCACGTTGTCGATATAGTCCGGGTGTCGTTCAAGGAGAATGTTGAGGCGATAGGCAAGTTCAAGATAGATTGCCCGGGATACCTTACCTCAAACGTGGGTATGCACTGGCTGCCTTAGTGCTGCTATCGCAGCTTCAAAGGCTCAGCTGCAGCGACCAGCCCCGCTATCAGCTCCCGAGTTCCAGTGGAAAGAGCTGAGCCACAGGCACGTACGTGAGGTTCGTCGACATAAATGGATGGAAGCCAAGAGCTTCAGTGGAGAAGCGACGTAAGTCGTATCGCACCGCCACAACTTTTCCTTGCTGTAACACGTCTGTCCACGCTCATTGTTCAAGCTCCATCAACTTATAAGCCTGTCCATCCCCGATTGTTGCGCTATCGCCATTTCCAATTCCGAGTGTTTATCAAATTTCGAGACCTGGTCACATACACCCGGACAATTCGAGTACCTTGTTGCAACTTCGAAAGTCTGGTTGACAGCCTCGAGGCTGCGCACTTACTACCATGCCTGTCATGACAACTCGTGATCGTCTGGCCTACAGGGCCGACGAGTCTGGGAATCACAAAGTCTTGCCCGAGAATGAGAGGGAACGGATGCTCGAAGTATGACCAAAACGCGTGCAAGGCTGTACCATTAGGGCCAACTGACAATTTGTAGTCCTATCTCCCCAAACCCAACGATCTCCCGCCAACTGTTAACTCGGGCTGTCGACCTCATCGACGATCACGATTGGGACTTCGTCGTTTTCTCCTCCACCAGATTCATGTTCTACTCTTTGCCATTATGCACGGGATCTTCTCTCTTTATATCAAGGTGCGCCAGACATGGAACGTCGTCGGCTACCAGGTCTCATCTGTCGTCAAATACCATCATGGCACACCGCAATACATAAAAAAGGACTTATTGGGTCTGTCAAAGAAACCCAAACACCTCAGTGTCATCCTCAAGCTCGAGGAGAACCATCGAACAAAGGCCGACGTCGAACGACTACTTGATGAAGTAGCCGAGATTGCGACATGGTGCGCTTGTGCCGAGATTCCAATGCTCTCCGTTTATGAAAAGACAGGTATGTGTTCTGGCATGTGATTTTCTTCTATTCATACCAACATACGATAGGGATCCTCAAGAAGCACATGCCTCGAGTCTGCGATGCTGTCAACCAAAAATTCGCCTTCTACTTTGGCTCTGAACATCCTAGTCTTACTGTTACATCACCCCATAAGGATGACTTCTCATTACCGTTTGGCGAGAAAACCGAAGGGCACCTGCGCCTCCACCTCATTTCCGAGCAGGATGGCCGCGATTCTATGGTTGATCTCACCCGTACCCTGGCCGAGATGTCTCAGAGAGGCAAGCTTTCTCCTCGCGACATCTCCACCGATTTGATTGATGCCGAGCTTTCAGAAGGTATTATGGCTGAGCCTGACCTTTTGCTCACTTTTGGTCCTTATCTCGAACTCTCAGGATACCCTCCTTGGCAGATCAGGTTGACCGAGATCTTCTGCCTACAGGACAACGAGAGGGTCGGATACGAGGTTTTCCTCAAGGCCCTACAACACTATGGCAGGGCTGTGATGCGTCGCGGCAAATGAGCGCCCGGTCATTTTCCCCTCCCGTATTTTCTTGTCGTCAATTTCCCTTTGTATTTAGAACAATTATATCCCGTTTCACGATTTCCATACCAACATATCCCTGGCCTCCCTATTCCATCTATACACTGGTCCTGTTCCAACGTTGTAGTTGTAGTAATTCTCAGTTCCTCCCTTGACCATTGCTCTTCGAAATGTGATGTTTATTCTTCCACCGTCTTCTTGGTTCTTTCCTGTCCGCTTCGGTATAGAATGCAACCAATTCGACTGCGTTCTGCCTCTCATCAAAACCATGTCGCCACTTCCTAGTGGCAATTTTAGCGGTTTCGCGTTCACGGGAGGAGGTTTCGTAACATTTGGAGGGGGCGGCTTGTGTTTCATGATAAAGTCGCGTCGTGCCCCAAGCGAGAAGGAAGCAATAGCCGGATCCCGACCCAGGAACTGCTCGTCGTCGCTATGGAAGCTGATGCTGTCGGAGCCGGAGGCGTAGTAGTTTACAAGGCAGAAATTGTACTCGCATCCCGTGGCCAGCTCAGTCCGACGACGAAGCTCATCGAGGCATTTTGGAATAGGTCTGGGAGGATACTTGGCGTATCGTTTATCAAGAGCTCTGGAGCCAGTCTTGGCATCTACCGGAAGGCCTCTGTCATCAAACTTTGATGTCTCGTCGAGACCAAAGACAGTCGTCCATCTACAATATGTGTAAGCTACCAAATTCCAAAGATCTATTGTTCTTACCTCGGGGTTCGTATTTGAGTCTCTATGCCGCCACGCTTGATCTTGTACTCGACCCTGTAGAAGGGGAGTTCTGCACGGAGAAATTCAAACAGCCTTCGAGATATAGAAGTTGTTATGAAAGGCTCGAAGTACAAAAGATCCAGATCGGGTTGGTTATTTATCTCCCTACCAGGTTGATCTGGCAGAGTGGCCAACTCCTTACTGAGAGATGCTGGCAAGTCCTTGATAGGATGAGGATAGAACTGGTGCTTCGAATACGTATACTGGGGTCTTTGTGTTAAAGTATGCAAATTGTGACTGTCACGTAATTTCTTACTTCCTCTGTAATCAAGTCATCAGAAGTTATCTCCCCAAGTTCGGTTCTGGGTTTCTTCACTGTAGGGCTGAAGAAGGCATCAAGGGTACGCTTCTTGGACATGACGATAGCGTGTGTAGATCAAGACTTGTCGAAAAGATTCTGAGTCAAAATTACATCAAGTAAACAAGTGACCTTTTCTAAGATGTTATATGTGGTATCGTGAATTTGTACATGGCAAGTCGTGACATCACCTTCGAACTCCCTCCCCAGCCTTTGCGTCTAAGTCAAACCGTGGCGCTCATATGTGGCTGTGCACCAGTAGCTTTCCAGATTCTGCAAAGTGCAAAGCCCTAAGCAAAGCTCAAATCAGCCTTACTTCCATCACTTCAAAGACCCTTGTTTGACTCATGTCAGTCAAGTCGGTGCATTTTCGCCAAAATTTCAACGATATCCGAGGAGCAAGGCTTCACTTCACGATGGATGTTAGTCCCCAGATCCTTGTCACTATAAATCCGTAGAAACATCATGACCAAGGAAATAATAAGTAACTAACTAATGGATCTTTGAAACATATTCAGAAAAACTCTCAACTACGAGAAATGAACCTTTTCCGAGCACCCGCCGCTCGTGCGGCAAAGACTCTCGATAGGTCACTCTTCGCAAAGACACTCAATGCTACGGCAGCGTCTATCAAAGAGAATAAGCTTCTCTCAAAATATCGCAAAGAACTTGAAAAGACAAATGAAGTTCTCTTCATGGAGAGATTCAACCCAATCCTGCCCGACCCTGACCCTTCACTTGCTTCTCAGGGCAGGAAATGTATAGTCTTGGCTCCTCAGATCAAGTCTGCATGTGAGTAGTGACACCGAGGCTTGTGTGGAATACAATGGGAGAAACTGACAAAAGAGACAACAGCTCCAGAAACGTGGAGTTCTATTCTGCAAGAAGCTGCTAAAGTCGGCGATATCAAGGTGGTGCCCTACGACGTGGAGATTGGTTATGAGTTTTGGTCCTACAGTGAGTCAAAGACTACGTTCTATCACGTTCAGGAGACTGACAAAACCAAGTTGATGTTATGAGATCGATTCTCCCTGAAGAACTCCATGAGGAGATCCCAAGTGGTTTCAACACGGTGGGACATGTTGGTATGTTTCTGAGTCCTTGTTGAACTGACAGAGCCCATACTAACAAAGCAGCACATCTCAACATTCGGGATCAGTACCTGCCCTACAAAAACATTATTGCCCAGGTCCTTCTAGACAAGAACCCCCACATCAAGACTGTTATCAACAAGATCGATAATGTGGGTTCAGAGAACGAGTTCAGAACATTTGCCTACGAAGTTCTCGGAGGTCCCGATGACCTGAATGTCGAAGTCAGCGAAGCTGGCTGTATTTTCAAGTTTGATTACTCCAAGGTTTACTGGAACAGCAAGCTCGACACTGAACACAAGAGGATCGCAGGCTTGTTTAAGCCAGGAGAGGTTGTAGCCGATGTCATGGCTGGCATTGGGCCTTTTGCTGTTCCAGCTGGCAAGAAGGGCGTCTTTGTCTGGGCCAACGACAAGAACCCAGAGAGTTACCGCTACCTTGAGGACGCGATCCGTAGGAACAAGGTGAGCCGTTCTTATTTTCATTTCGCCGTGATCCCGTTAACTTTGAACTGCAGGTGTCGGAATTTGTCAAGCCTTTCAACTATGATGGCCACGAATTTATCCAAACATCCGCAGATCTTGTTCTCGAAGCATCGAAGCGCGGCGACTGTGCAGTTATCAAACCCCCAAGGCCGTCAAGAAAGTCCACGGCACCGCCTCCGGAACCTGTCCGAGTGCCCGTGCCACCAACCATTTCACACTTTGTCATGAATCTCCCCGCATCCGCCATCGAGTTTACTCACAATTATCGTGGACTGTATCATGGCCACGAGGAACTCTTTGAGCCACACACCGAGACCAAGCTACCAATGATCCATGTCCACTGCTTCTCAGTCAAGGCTGATGACGAGACACCGTTGAACGACGTTTGCGAGCGCATCCGTAAAGAGATTGGTGTCTTGCTCAAACCGGGAGATGCCGAGAAGGAAGGTGAAGTCCTCATCTACGATGTGCGAGATGTTGCTCCAGCAAAGCGAATGTTTTGCGCTTCGTTCCGCCTCCCGCGCGAGGTTGCCTTTGCTGAGAGGGCTTAGACGAGTTGAACTATGCCAATATCTCCGGCACATGTCGGGCCCCGAGGTGGAACGGTCGGCCGGGCGGACGGACGGAAGGCCGGAGGGCTATGGCCTACTATATTGGGTGCACTGCTGTGCTGTAACGTATCCGCACTGCAGTTGGATATTAAATGACCGACCTGATGCAGTACGAATTCGGAAACTCAAAAAAAGAACAGAACAAACCAAGGCACTTAGGCCTGCAAAGAATGCAAGTTTCTGTGCAATCAAAGAACAGCGTTGTATTGGATTCTTGTCTGGACATGGCTATTGATAGTAAAGCGCTTACTTATCGCCCGATACTGTATCTTGTCCGGGTGGTTTATCCCGCGGCCCGCCCAGGCACGATGACGCTTTCATGATAACTCAAACTGGGTATAGTTAGCCGCGATAACGGGGTCGCGGGGTCCCTTTGGTCTGTGAACGCAGCCGGTCAGCGCAACTGAGGGGATCGACGATACATTATACTCGGTTGCTGCGTTTTGTTTGGTCTTGTTACTAAAACAAGCTCACAAAATACCAGGCGTGGCTGACCACACCCATCAAAAGCATGAACCCACGCAATGGCATCCCTGCTCACACTCACACTCACTCACTCATGGGAACGGGTTGGCTGTCCATCATCGATTGCATCTTATCTTGGAGGACACCCTTATGAACAGCACCTGACTCCTTCTTGAACAACGCAGACGCATCCATTCCAGATCCCTCTAGTGTGCATCCTCGCATGGTTTCACGGCATCACCGTTGCACCTTTGTATGCCCTGCACCACATTTGCAGCGCGTTCCATGCGCATGCATTAGAGCGAGCTGACGCACGCCCTGTTGTGTAACCGAAAGGAACCGAGCGGCTAGGACCAAGAAAAGACGAGACTTTTGTGACGAGACAAAAGTCTTGGTCCATCATAGATCGGAGGGACGAGCCGATTGACTGAGACACTTGGAAAAGTAACAACAAATGAATAAATACAAGCAAATTGCTGCACAACCTTGATTCGATTCTCGAGGCAGCTGTGTGATGATGCTAATCATGTCTTTATGTTTCCCTTGTCAATTCTCATTTTCATAAACCTGCTGGATTTCTCTTCTCTCAGGTCTCTTTTCAAGAAGTCACCGTTGTTCTTCCTCTTTTGGCGTCCTGCTTCATGGCCTCTTCGAGTCCCTGGCCCTGGCCCTGGCTTTGGCATACCCGCCATCCCGAGTCCAGGGTTACCTCGAAATCTAGGTGACCTCGGTGTGGTGTTCCGTAACCCTACGCGCAGCCAAGGGTGCTGCCATCCCACGCAAATTCCCCTGGCCGATCTACGGTATGTGCCTCAGCCAGAAATAAGGCCTGCAAGCCATGTCTGCGTTGGTGCGCTATCAGTGAGATGAGGCACAACACCATTTAACATAGTGGCATGCGAGTTTTGCAGCATCAGTTGGGAGATTCAAAATGGCGACTCGCAGTGGGCCCGTAAGTCCTACTGGCTATCCATATTAGATTTTCGGCAAGTTTCAAGAACCCACAAAGAAACCGAGAATGAAAGCAAGCAAGATGGGCGTCAACGAGAGATATTTGGGGAAACGCGAGCTAACGTAACATCTGCAACATTATACCGAGAGTGGCGAGAAGATGTCGACTTGCAAAGTGACTTGTTAGTTGTTCCAGGTCTCGGTGCGGGTCCGGGGTTTCTTCATCAACCACAAGAGAAGCCATTTGCAAACAAGAACCATCAATTATAAACAGTCAGTTATAGAACACGGCCCTATCAACTTTTCTGAGGCCGTCCATCGTTGATTCCCTATCGCCTAAGCGAGTCTGCATGATTGAGTAGCAAGATGTCGTTGACGTTCTCTCAACAAGGGCTGTACAACGAGTCCAGAGAACGGGTTATGGGAACAGCAGCTCATGGAGGCTGAAGAGGGGATCGTCTGGCGCCTAGGTTTAGATGCAACATAACACTTCTGGTTTAAGAGAACGTCTCCCATCTCCAATTAAGCCCGCCTGCAGCACTCGGGGTGTGGGGTTTCAAGACAAGGAAACGAGTGGATAGCCAGTATGAGGCTGAGGATATGAGTTAATAACAAGCGCCCTTATCAAAGCAGGGTTGCAATTAAGCTCCCATGGGTGCTTGGGTAACAAATTCATGAGGGGACAGTCAGTGCAATAAGACGAAAGAAAAACATGTTGTAGGCCAGCGATATGTGAAAAGATTCACGGATTTTGCAGTTGCAATTCTTTGGAAGCCCCGCTACTCCAACAACTCATTCATTCTGCTGGCTGTGGTATTATCTTCAAACTAAAGGATGCATATCATCAGCCAGCCTTCACATGCTAGAGTGTGGCTTCCAGCGTTGATGTTGATTCCTGTTGGTCAATCCCAGCAAATGGAGCCACACTGCTAGGGAGAATCGAGAGTCGAATGCAGGAACTTCAGTGGGCGAAGACGTTCAATTACCACAAATTTACCCTTCTCAATTCCTTGTTCTCTCTTGTCGTGCCGTTAACTAACATGTCAGCAAGTTCCACATACTCGGACCGAAGTGACTTGCGCTCACTAACATTTAAGTCTCGGCCGATCCGATATGCGAGAAACGAGGGGCGAATGTGAAATATGATTGGTTGTATCTGAATATTCACTAAAATGCGAGAATAGGTTGCGAGGTTGAGAGTACGGTAACGTTTGAAGGCAATAATATCAGCACCGTACCTATATGAACATGTTCCAGTGACGTATCGATGTATCATACCTTAGTACTTAGGGGAAGCATCTTAAGCAATATCAATACCAAACTAGGCAAACGGCGTGCTATTACATGCCCGATAGCAGCCGTGTTTGTTGATACATCATGGAGTGTAGCCAATTTTATGCATCATCTTATCGTGGTGCTCGCAGTACGTTCGGGGCCGTGAATGAATGGTATACAGGACTCGTTGAACGCAACCCCAAAGCCAGCGCTTCCGAAGCATGCTCCACAAGGGCCATGGCGGTGATGACAACGGACTGCTTGCCCAGAGTGGCATCCCGAGAGCTTCACTACGAAGTGCCATTCTGGTTACTGCTCTTGGCACAAGCGTTGCCTATGTTAGCTTGACCTGGAAGCCAGACAAAACGTCTAGAAATAGAACATGTCACGGAATATGCAGCCTGTCGCTGTTGGGGAATCCGAACATCAAGAGATATCAGGAGGTTCAGGAGTCCCTCAATGTATGCATTACGTACTATGTATAAACACTGGTCGGGGATCGTTTCTCTTTGTAAATAATGACGCTGTCCTAGTCGGCGCCAGTGATGCTAGCCAAAGCTTGTGTCTTTACCAGTGCGGAGATCTCCAAACAATCACAGCCCACCACGATATAACCAAGGCTCGAGTGATGAATTAAAAGCTCATACTGCATGATCAAGTATCTGTGAGTGATTATATCAAGTTGGACGTGTGATGGGCTCGCGTGGGTTTGTTGAAGTGAATATCATGTCTGAAAAATGACCTTGCAAGCCTGACAAGCAAACATCACTAGAGAAGGCAAGATATATGCTTGGTAGTTTTATGAATATTACCAATCCTAGCAAGAGAAAGAAAAAGGAAACATCTCCATGCCGATCAGGGTCCTTGTAGAGTGGCAGCTCGAGAGTCCCGTAGCTAGGCCCTGAGATCGGCATTCAACTAGGGAAATTCTGATGATGAGCCAATACAAAGCTATGATATTACACGCGTGGAAATCTTGACAGGTTGCGTAATTGGTGTCCAGCGTAATAATGTAGAGCCATGGAACCATATTGTTGTACTGTGCAGTACATAGCTGACTAGTTTCGTTAAACGGATCCGTGAACATATCAATATCATGTACCTAGGTAGATACGCATACCCAGCTAGCATAATCGGGCGAATTCAGTCATCTCAATTCCATTTATAGACCGGAAACTATCGAATACTATGTAGCAACAGATGAGCTGTCGGTTCTCATAACACTCGAAGAGAGCCACCAACAGTGTCATTCGATACCTAGCCTATGTATGGAGGAAGAGGTTTACTTGTGGCTTAGTGAGGTTGGGAGATAACGACAAACCTTATTGTATAGTTTCTCAGCTTAAGTATCTTGGAGAAAGGACACCAAGACGTGTCGAGGCAAAGTGTCAAGACAGCCAGTTATCTTTTGATAGTGGCTATCAAAGCGGTTGATAGTGGGTGTACAATACTGTACTCGCGGTTGGCAAAAACTTGCCCATACGTCGGGTATCACCAAGACAATGCTTAGGGACATAAACTCCAAAAGCAGTACTTATGAGCGTTTCAATGCCTGAACCAGCTTGACTGTTAGCAGGTCTCACGGTAGCCAAAACTACGTCCGCCGTCCTGTCGCCAAGATCCCTTACTTGATCTTATGTGAAAGAAGTAGTCTACATCTGTAGGCACAGCCGCGGATGCGAATCAGATTAGTGCAAGCCATAGCAGCCGATGGGTTGAAGCAGACTAGCAGAGACAGCACAGCGAGCGGTCTAGATTTGATAGTGCAGCGACCCTCGAGATTGCCTGCAAAGCATCTCGCAGCAGAGCAACAGCATGTCCTCGGAAGGCCCACTCTCAAGAGCAACATATAATGTATTTAGTTGTCAGGAAAATGCACTTATGCCAGTCAACAAGAAGGAATGGCGACATTGACAGGTCTGGTGGCCAAATAGATGTGTCATGGCGCAAGGGACCAAGAAAGAGAACCTGATGTGTTCGTTGATTTTCGGGTTTTCACGGATTGCTCCAAAGCTGCTGGGTACGTGTGTAGCGATAAAAGTCATCGGAAACCGCCCGAGGTACCAATAGAACGAAACGACTGGCATAAGAGAGCCAAGTCGAGAGGAGAATCATGGCATCGTGCGTAACATATGATAATGATAAGCATGATTGTGTTACTCGGCAAGGGAGTTAAAGACATCCATTTGCTTGGAGAGGAAGATATGAAAGTCAGATAAGGAAGATAAGCAGTCGTTAGAAGGGTCTCGCAGTCACTGTACATGACTGTAGCTAGAGAAGATATCGAGATGGGGTGCATGGTTAGTGATTGTACGATTGTGTGCTGTGGGCAGGGTGCTTGGCTAGGTTTGCTTGGCCTCCACTGTGAGAGAAGATGGATCTGTCTATGTATGTCTGGGGGAGATTCCGGGGTGAGATGAGGGGGTGGATTGGATTGGGCTTAGTGTTGTGGTTCTGGCTGGGGCTGGCAAGTGCAGTACAGTACAGTGCAAAGGTAAGTGCAATGGAGTGCAAGTGCTAATGTGGGCGGTGGCTTCCAGCTAAGAGTCCGAGACAGAAGGAACGACTGCCCATCAACGCCCGCTACTAATCTTTGTCTAAGATACCCGCGATGTTAAGTTATGATTTACCTACTACCTAATGCATACTAACCATTACAAAAGGGAAGCACATTCGGCTACTTCTTGGCCGTCTTTAACTGAAAATACTTCGCTAGTTAGTAGGTGCTTGGAACAGCTAACTATCATCAGATACAGCCAGTATCATATCAGCCTTATAATTTTATAGCGAGGCGAATAAGTGACGAAGCATAATAATAATCGATCAGACTGGGCCGCCCAGGCCAGCAAGAACGTTGTAAAACAGTACGTCTGACCAATAAAAAGGGTCAATTGAGCATTCGGTGGCATTCAGACACAGGGGGTACGATATCAGGTACGACATAAATACAACGGTTGGGAGAAACCACATGGTTGTTGTGTAACAGACAGATAGACAGATTGTAGGTTGGTCAGTCGTTTTCAAACGATTGTCTCATTGGCACCCCCTTTGTTCGTTCAGAACATTCAGGGTAAACATGCCATGCGTGCATACAGTTGGTAGGGTCTTGGATATTTCAAAGCCATACAACCTCGAAGTGTCACAAATCCGAATTGTGACACCAACTACTCGACAATGTACTTCCGTTCCCAACCACGGGTCTCTGTGTTTTAGAGATAAGGCATACCACATTATCATGGCATAAGTGAAGCTTTATTTGTTGTTCCGACGACGTACCTCCAAGAGACTGGCTACCCTGTGCAACTACGAGAAGCCATCTAACATGACCAAACACCCTCAGCTGGCAGAGCCCCAAATGCTAAACCATCAATTGCGCAGCCATCATCAATCTTACCCCTGGATCTCTTACACCACCAAACCAGTCTAGATAATTTTTTTCTTACCGACGCTTATGGTAGGGTTACACTGGTCGAGGCCGAGTCACCGATGAAGGATATAGCCAAGACGATCGGAATGTCATAATGACAATGCACGGGTGGAGTTCAATACCAATGTTGTGCGGCGGCCCGGGAGAATCAACCCTGAAAGTGAGCTGCATTTCGCACAGCTGCTCATAGCCGAAAAAAGGGACGAACAACACGCAGGGCGCAAAGTAGGTCTTCCTAACTGTCACAGTATAATACAGTATCCGCAGGCCACAGTCTGTCTCTCCAGACTTCTGCTATAGAGAAACGTCGATCATCGAGGCAACTAAACGTCGATCCCAGCGACCGCACAGACCGTGCCATATGTAGAATTACATCAATAATATAAAACAGCCTGGTAATCAGGAATGTCGTAACTTTGTCACGATAGCCACATCACTACAGGATGGTGGTGCATTCCTTTCCTGTGAGGCGACGAGTGCTCTGGCAGCTCTGCCCTGTCTTGAGCGCGACCAAGGAAGCAACGAAGCCACATACGGTATCGGGGATGCATCTCGACTGATAATGAGACCTTCTGTTGTTGGTTTGAGATATTTGCTTACAGGGGCTGGATAGAATTGACTTGACACCGGCATGCAAGCGAATTAACAAGACCAGATACAGAAGCTGGACGTGTAATTGACAGCAGAAACAACACGGATGACGGCCTGAGATTCCAATTGGCTTTTGGTCAGGGATGCCGAGTAGCAAATTCTTGCCGAGTTTGAAAATACAACCATGCATCTTGAGAGTTGAGACCAAACTAGAACAAGAAGAGATGAGACGAGACGAAATAACCTGCACAAGTCTGTGCCTACTCGGAGAACTCTACAGCGCCCGAAACACTGGCTAAATGCCACAGCTGGCGGTATGGTGTCGTGGAAGTTGACCCCCAAAGCAATTGAGTTCTTTGGCGTCAGCAAAGTTCCGGGCTGGTGTCTAGTAGCATTTATCTCCCCGAAGACGCAATCGAATCGATGGTGGGGGCCATCTCTAGTTCTCTGCAGCCTCAGCCAGCATTCGCTGCCGCGCCGGCTGATGATCGAGACTGAGGCTATGGGGCTTGGATGAACTGATGTTGATGTGGGGGGAATTATTCAACCACGGATGAAAGCGAAGACTTACTACCATCATCTTGCTCCAGAAGTTTAGGTTCGTATTTCAACCACGTCGACGATGACAATGGCCGTAGGCACGTAACTTCTACGATCCATTGCAATAACTCCGAGTCTGTTTATTGGAGCTCGCAACAATTCTCTCATCCCTGTCTATAATCACGTAGGATGTACAAGATCCATACACTTTAGCGGCCGAGGGACACGCCCGAGGGACACGCCCGAGCCTGAATTGAAGTCCTGAATAGGACATTTCTGCCAAGTGATATTAAAAATGGCAGAATTTTGTGTACGAGTTCCGTGATCAAGGGTAGGGCACAGCGCCACGCGATGAGAGTTGCTTTTACGTAGAGAAAAAATGACAATTGATGACGTTAGGTAAGTCAATCAAAACGGTCAAGACAGAGCCCTGCATTAGAGTGAGACATGTCATAGCGGGAAAGTCGAGGGAGGAGGAAAGAATAAAAATCTTTTGCTGGAGTAATTCATGGCAGAGCGGATGTTGTTATGGAGTGGATCTCTTGAAGGAGGCTTAAAATTTTCATTCTTATTGTATCACGTTTGGTCTTGGAGGGAAACACATTTTGTTGGCAATGATACCCTAATCACCCCAAAATGCAATTGGTTACACTAGCACAAAAGTAAAATAAAACAGAATGAAATGAAATGGTTCCTCTTAATGATTAAAGCAAGAGGCTAAATTACAGTAAAAGTCCGATCAACAAGAAACTTCTGGAACTTATTCGGTCCTTGATAATCCTCGCTTGACTGTCGGAAGGTTGCGAAGGAGTCCAAGCAAGGCCAAGCAATAAACTAAGAAAAAAAAACCAGAGAAAAAAAATCATTCAAGATCCCACGATGTCCCCCTGTAGTGGATATGGACCCTTGTCAAGTTTTAGGGTGTCGCCTTAGGCCTTGGCTATTTCTGCTCTCCCCCCCGCTCAGGCCCCAAAAGTCAAAGAGTTGCCCGTCCAATCTCCTGGGTTCGGTTTCGTCGGGGGAACTAGCCCTGAAGCCCCGGAGGACAAGACAGGGTCGGCTGTCTAGGTTGGACCGTTCCGCTGGGCCCCTTTCCATAAAGCACCCCCTACCCTGGTTCACTTTCTCCAAATACTGACTCTCTTTCGTCCTTTCAAGACCTCCGCTTGCATCCTCGGCTTCATGTCTCGAATACACATTCCAGTGGAGGATGAGGCTTGATCGGGTTACTACAGGAGGCTGATAGAGGATTATATGGCTTCAAACTTTGAGCACCTATGGTCTATAATCCGTAGATTTCTTTATCCATGAGTCGGGCTCGACAGAGTTGCAGTATCATCGTGACTCGGACATTTCCCGTACATGGCGTCCTGTTAGCATTCACCTCCTCATCCATAGAGCCATGTCGCGCTGCTGGTCAGAATTTACGTCCTTTCTAGACCTTTTTTTGTTCTTCTCTAAAAATCACGAGACTGAGACTTAATCATGGTCTCGTTTGTCTCTGTTCCTGGCACAGAAACGGGGCCCAGACTCTCAATTCAGCCGAAAGAAGAGCCAGGCAAAATCTAAACGCCCGGACCAGCTGAAAGCGCGTACGTACGAATGTCGTGATTATCTTGTTGTTCGGCTGTCCGGGGTGAGGCTTTACCTGAACCCAGACGGTTCGTCTCAGCGGGCTGTCTCCAATCATTACGCACATTGGTTGCCCTGCAATGCCTCTGCTGTCAGTCCAAATCCAAGGTACTTAGCATCAAAACCTTCCCTTGTTGATCAGGAGACGACCTCATGATCACATTGTCACCGTCGAGGGCGAGAGTTGTATTGTATCGCATCGCATCGCATCGTTCGCTACCACAGAGTAGGTAGGATTCTCATCCTTCCCTGCAACGGCCAATTCCGTGTAGTGAGTGGGTTTGGAAGCAAATTGCTGACAGAGTTTGGGTTATGACCCCGCAAACAACCCGGTAATTTCATCAAAAAGGATTATTATTATTGCTATGGTCCGTACGGTTCAAGATTATAACATTTCAGTTTACACCATGGTCATGGGGTTACACATACGGACCGTTCGATCAATTGCCTTTTGGTTGTGGAACCTGATTGACATCCATGGATGCTAGGTTGCTTACTATGCAATGCGCCAGTTGTCGTCGTAAACCAACGAAAAGATGGTAGTTATGGAGCAGGTTTGGTTTCGTCTACTACACTGTGGGATTGAGCTTACTGGCATATAAAAGATCAAAGGGCTGAATCAGTGGCTGGACGGCTCGTGAACCAAGGGATGAGTTGTACTGCGTATTAGGTTATTGTGATGTTTGAGAAATGCCACACCATCATAACAAAAACTGGGCTGCAAAGCAGATAGAAAGAAACATCTGCACATGCTCATAGTCAAATGGGAGTCATGCTACCACCGCATCGCCTCCTTTGAACTTGACCTGAAGAACAGCCTTGACCAACGCATACTGTAGACGCGCGGGCGCGGTTCTTACCATGGTGTTATCGCTGTACGGATACACAGGATGCCTCTGCAGAGAAAGCTCGCTACGTTACCTATCTCGAGATCCCTATTACGGTAAACCCGCAACACTGAGGCTCGCTTGCGCCCCCATGCTGGACCTCCACGCTTTTCAGAGACACTCCCCCACACCCTCCCACACTCCTTCTCTGACGCTTCTCATCTTGTTCTACAGAGGAGGCTGCTGTGATGCTTGATGAAGATGCAATTACAAAGCGACCTTTTGCAATTGCAATGGCGTGAGTTTGTGTGCTACCTACCTCATAAGAAAGTGCTTGTTGGTGTATGAGAAATATACGGTTCAATGTCGAATTGATGCTCTGTAACATCGAGTCGAACCCTACTTCCGGAGAAAAAAAGCCATGGTTTTTTCGGTTGTCTTTCTCTTCTACCATGCATCTTTGCCTCGACAACCGTGACCATGGCTTCAATGTTACCCTTGTCGGCCGGTTGCTGATACATTCACAGCTATAGAATCGGGGTTCGCATCAAAATCGCCTGGGACAAACGCACGATATGTGCCGTCCCCTCAGGGTCCCCAAAACGACGCGATCGCTCCATAGTTATCTCAGTGGCTCATCGCTGCAAGCCGACCAGTCAGTATTCGTAACAGCAGACGCCTTCTGAAATATCTACCATGTAAGACATAAGCCAAGGGCAGAATCCGTGGGCTAGATTCAGTTCGACATATCCCTTGGATTCGTCTAATTAGAACGAATGTCTGTCTATCAATGAGCCTCTTGCCAGAACCTTTGTCGCCATCATCATCATCATCAGCATAACAAAACGTACCTCACATATGTGCAGCATGCATATACGGCAGAGAGGTACGTACACCTTATCAGCGAAGGAAGAGAAGTACAGTGCCGTAACTGATTAAACACCGAAGGGGATTGATGTGCTGCTCGCCAAAAGCATAGAAACTTGACCGGCCATGCAAGCACGCTCTCTTGCATTGATTCCATAGCATATCTGACTCTGCACGCATACATACGATGCTGGACTGGGGGGATTGCAGGACCCCAAGATGGAAAACGGGATCGGAAACTAGGTAGGAAAGTATTGGATCCGAGTCAAAACATGGATTTCTTCTTCACCCACCCACTCATAACGTAGATGGACACACCTCTGACCTCTATTGTGTGCTCTTTTTTTTTTTTTTTTTGTTGCCCTAGCTGAGGACAAGAGTTGAGTTTGGGAGAGTTACAGTGCAGTGCAACCTCAGAGTTGCGACACTCCCTTCACCGTGTGGTTTCTCTTGATCAACAACTACCGATGATTTTCTTTTAAAACGCAGGCTCCTTGATATGGATGAATCAACTAACAGATGGTTGGTTCTCTAGTCGTACGCCCTCAGGCGTCACCTCATCGGTCCCTCATGTGTATAGACTTTTTGATAGGTATTTTCTGGTCTTGGCCTTCTTCTTTGATGGTACCACTGTGCTGTAAGTTTGCGTGCAGTTGACTTCCATATTTGAATCCATTGCAGGTAGACTCAACCTAGGAATAAGGCAACGACGTTTGTGGCTTCTTATCTCCCCCGCTCTCCCTTTCGACTTTAGATTGCCCTTCCATCGCTCAAGCCCAAACTCAAAGTATATTTTAGGTATTGTACCTTCCAGCAGCCCTTCCTCATTTCCCCTCATCTCCGCTCTTTCTATTTATCTAGGTCCTCATCATCTTTGCATTCGACCTTGAATCATTTTGTCTTCAGTCACCTTTTGATTCTCTTGATTCCTGTTCCTCTCAATTCCCGTTCCTCTCGATTCCCGTTCCTCTCGGTACCCGTTCCTCTCGGTACCCGTCATCCAAACTTCGGTGCAAAGCAGCAAGTCCAGCAGCCATCTCGCTATACACCCACTGTACAGATCTGCCCAATACAATTGCAACGGGCGCAAGCCTCCGCTATCCGGCCGGTGACCGAAGTGCCAGTGCAGTGCAGTGCAGCGCAGCAGCAAACCACCCAAGAGCGGAACCAAGATCAAAGAGACCCAGTCCCAGACCAGACCAGACCAGACTCGTTTGGCCGGGCAGTCTCTCGTCGGGTCCCCACGATTTTCGTCACCGCAACTGGGTCTGGGGAGGTCTCAGTCGCTCCAACGCCACCACGCCTCGACCAGGTTTAGATCATCCCTGGCCTGCCATCCATTGTACCTTACCATACACACCCAACCAGAACCAGAATCCGAAAGCCCACACCCACAACACACACCAACAAGCACCGGGTTATGCTACGTACTCCTCCGGTACGCTAGAACTAGCCCCAAACAGAACCTGTCCACCTGCCCCAAGCCCAAGGGCCCCCGGCTATCGCCTGCTCTGCTTTACATACAGTACATGCCCGCCGGCTGTTGACTTTTAGTGAGGTTGACTCTGCGCCTGCTATAAGCCTGCCCCCACCCACATTGCCAAACCCATTCTCTCTATACTTCGTACCCACGCTGGATCTTCACCTTTGCCTTGACTATCAATATATCTCCTTCCACAGCATATCTCGAGCATCTGGTTTTGTCTCGTCTCGCCTGTACTCATGAGTCTCTTACCTCGACTCTAATCATCCCACCTCTTCTTGGTGCTGCGGCATTGACAAATATCTTAACGGTTCTCCTCTAATTTCCATCATGGCTGTCGTTCTTTCATCCGACGACAACGGTTACTTTACCGGGTCCGGTCTACGACGCTCACATTCGCAATCCAACTTCATTTCCTCGACCTCACCGTTTTCCACCTCTTCTCATTTAAGCGATCATTACAGCCCAGCTCCCAAATCCTACGCCGAATCCAACTCATCATCTGCTCCCTCGTCTCCTCGAACTGTCCACGCTGACTCCGTTGATCTCTCCTACGCCTCAACTCCCGCCACCAACCTCTCTATTGCTTCTGATTACGACGACCACATCAGTCTTGCTGAGTCGCCTGAAGATCACTTCATGTTTCCATCTTTTGCACAGGAGAAATTCTTTGTCCACCAAGATATTCGCCCTGAAATTCACCATGACGATAACTTAGAGCCACCCCCAAGTCCTCGAACAGGCGATTCTTATACAGTGTCTCCTGCAGAACATGAGAACTCCGAAGAGGCTTCTGACGATACATCAAGACCTGAAACGCCCGAACATGAAAAATCCGAGCATGCAGAGGATGATACCGCAGTCTCGACCAGGCCTTCGCGACAAGTCGATTATCTGTCTCACGAATGGAGAGAAGAGGATATCTGGTCATCATGGCGATATGTTGTGACCCGCCGGGGAGAATTTCCCAACAGCGCGCGATTGGAAAATGCTTCTTGGAGGACATGGATGAAAGCAAAGAACAACCTCAAGACCATTTCTCCCGAATCCCTCAACTGGTTTGTCCCCCTTCATATGTCTCTTCTGTCTCTACTGGAATACTCACATCTATCAGGCTCAAGGACTGTGATGTCACCTGGCTTTATGGCCCTCTCCAGTCAGGACCTAAGAACACCCACCCTACTCACACGGAACCCTCCAGTGTATCGCTTTCCAAGACCGACTCACTTGTCAACCTCAATAAGAAACCCATATTGAAGAAGAGAAGTATGTCTGAAGTTATGCTTCAGCGGTCATTATCTACAGCTTCATTATTGAAGCAAGCCACCGCAGCCGTCAAGGCTCAAGAGACCCGAGGAATTCTCCGACCCCACCTTGGCCGTTCCAACACAGATTATTTCGCCTACCCTTTTGCGTCTCGCCGATTGAGTGGAGACAGCAGTAGCCTCGCTCCTTCTGTTGAGTCATCAGGAATTATTTCTCCTAGCGCTGAGCGAAAACACATTCACTTCAACGAACAAGTCGAGCAGTGCATAGCTGTTGAAATCAAGGGTGACGAGGAAGAAGAAGCAATTGATGATCATTATGGTTCTGACAGTGACTCGGACGATGGAGTCATGATGAAGCGGGTCCAGACAAAGAAGAGGCCCATATCTCGACGCAAGGCTTTGAAATCAAAGCCAGTGACTGAAGGGAAGACAATAGCCATGCTTCCGTCCACTACCCTCAAATACCGCGAGGACACTCCTGAACCACGAGAGACTGCCATGAAGCACTCTAGAAGTCCGCTCATGTCCCCTTCCTCTTCACAGGAGACCCTACGACCTGCCAAGCAGTCCGGAAAGTTCTTTTTCGACGAGGAGGATCATGATGACAGCCTTGACAGTGCGTTGTTGAGCCCCCGCTCAGGGTGGGCTTCACCACCCAGCGAGGGCATCAATGGCGGTCTGAACAGATCCGTCTCTTCAGGTAGTCTCTGCGAGGAGCCTGCGGGTATGCGACGCACACCATCAGGTATGTTTATGCCTTACGAGGAAGGCGAGATACAATCAGGAGACGGCATTTTCGGCCGCGTTATCGACACGGTGAATACTGCTCGTGACATCGCCCATGTTATCTGGAACGTGGGATGGAGGAAGTAATGGTTATACTGGCGTTCGACTTTCATTTAGCGACGCAGTGGGATTTGAATAAGCACAAATGCTTGTGACTCACAGTTTGTGAGTTGAAACGACGCCATGACAAAAATCGACAAAAGTGCTTCTATATAAAAGGATTTCCGGAGGGAATTGGCATTAATCTGTCATTATACTGCGACCATCATATGTCGAGGTCTTGTTAGTCAACAACCTGGCATAGTCACGACGCGTTACTGGAAAGCGGATAGATTTTTTTCTTCATCCCATACACGACCTGCGACTAGGAAACGGGCAGCGATGGAAAAAGCCAACCAAAAGCAATGTGGTCGTTGTGGATGGGTTCTGGGTGGCTGAGAGGGAATCCTCTGGACAAGGGAGTCATTCACGAGACTTTCTTAGGGAAGCCTCAATTATTGGATTCCAAGCCTGTTCCCAAAGGATCAGCCGGCCCCGTGACACCCCGGCCCCCAGACACTCCAGCTACAAACTCTGGCAATGGAGACGGACGATTTCAGAGGTCACAGGCCCGGTGGATATTCGGCGTTATAATTTTTTCGTTCCTGTGTTTCTTTCGTGGCAAGGGCTTTTTTTTTCTTCATGATATCCCATAAGCAAGTGGGTACTACGGATCACAGGCGGCCTCGGGCGGCTACGGGCGGATCAGGAACGGCAAGGGCAAAGGTATATGGGGTCAATTGATTTTTATTTTTGTTTTTGGCGACTATGGCGACGTTACGGTATGGGCAAGGCCATGGAAAGGACGGGTCAAAGAAGAAAAGAAGAAGGACGCAAATGGCGACAGCGGATCTTCAGTGCGTTGGTGTATTTGTTGTGCATAAGGACGGGGCTCGGATTTCGACATACACACGCGGACCGGACTGAATCAAGACGAGTAGCAAAAAACAACACAAAAGCATGTTAAAATACAATAATACAATGTTTACATCATGTCGTCAATCATCGGCTTTGGCCAAAACGGGTCAGCTGCATCACGTCCTGTCATAGGCATGAATGGCATCTTTGAAGCTGGTTTATCTCAACTAGTAGGTGGGGACAATTCGACGAAGTCAGATTGCCTGACGTTTGGGTTCGTACCTTGCTGATCATCTGGGCCCTTAACATTTTTCAAGGTACCCAAGCTAATTCATGTTTTACAGGCCGTCGTTTGATGCGTTTGCCACATCTCAAGCGCAGGCGAAAGCTTTTCGCGGACGAATGAGCGTTTCGTTCACGGCGATCGCCAATTGAACATGTACTGCAATGCAAGCCTCAAAAATTGTTGGGGAAACGGGACACGGCCTGGTCTGTTCTCTTCAGCCCGCGTGACCTCATTCCGCGTGCCCTAGCAAATTGCCGCAGATTGCAGACATCAGAGCCGCGGGTAAAGACAATTGATATCACTGACTGACTGATCGATGATAGGAGCCTTTTGCAGGCAGGGGTCATGGCTGGTTGAAAGAGTATATTTGAGGCCATTAGCCGAGGATTCTGTATTGCTTACTCCCTTGTAGTAGCAAGCAAGAAACGTTTGACGATGGTCACTTGCGGCATGCGACATTAGCATCGATGGGTAGGTGGTCGAGAACCGACCTCTATAATTGGATGATCTACTGTCCATCTAATGATTTTGTATCCGGGAACGCTCCCCAATCTGAACAGGTACATGCAAAACGTCTATGGTACAGTGTAACATAGTTGGTGACGTATATCGGGCAAGGGGAGATTTACTGTCAAGTTCCAGTGCTTGGGAGAGGGGAACAGAAAAATGAACCTCTGAGGTTGAGGGAGCAAAAACAAATGATCTGACAATAAGACCTGAAGCGACATAGCTGACTCATTAATTTCGTCTCTTGTACTTGCAGTAGTCAAGTTTTCTGATCCCTTGTGGAGTCCCCCCTGAGGATAGGTAATTATACAGTGGATTTGCAGCACATGACCCTCATACACTAACGTCAGGGTTCTGTCAATCAATCCTCTAGAAGGAAACCCCATGCTTCTGGCGCAGGGGGTGTGACACGATGAGATGTGCAAAAATGCGGGGGAGAAATGAGCGACTCCACGTCAGTCGACAGCTAAGTGCTGTGCTGTGCTGCGTTCTGTTGTAAGCCGTTGAAAAACAAAGGCGGAGATGGGTGGGATAGGATGCAGCAAGTGAGACAAATCCACAGCCAATCTCACTCACGATCCCACAGGGCATGCTGTAACCTTCAAGGCGGTGACGCTCAAGCCTGGAACCTTTTCTACCCCAACAAAGCCACTGTTCGAGAAAGACCCTGCGGCGTAGCTCACGAGGCCGGGGTTGGGTCCGGGGAATCCGGGGAAAGTGCCAGCTGGCTAGTATCTGCCTGACTATTGCCATTGGGATTGTGCTTGAGCGCTTTGACGAAGATCTGCCGAGAATGAACATTGATATCGGCCAGTTCAACATCAAACTTATCCCCCACTCTGATGTCTTTGACGAGCACGAGACCATCGAGGCCATCAATGGTGAGATTGGCCGATAGGTCAAACAGGTCTATCCTACCAGACACACCTTGCTTCCAACGGGCATCGACTGTGAAACACAGCTGCTTCGGCGCCGTCTTCTCAAACTTCCAAGCGCGCACAAGAGCCATCAGCATCCACTCTTTGGTGCCGCGAGCTACAGTACGGGCCATCTTCTCCCTCATACGTAACAGGGAAAGTGTATTGGGGAGTGTCTCGTTGGTGAAGGGCAGAATGTCGTTCAGGTCATCTGCTTCAGGGTCTATGCTGCGCTTCGTCTCGCGCTCATGCGCTAATGCCGCATGAATTTGCCAATGAACAATGAGATCAGAGAAGCGGCGAAGAGGGGAAGTCGCTTTGGTGTACATGTCCAGGCCAAGCATGAAGTATGGGCCTGGCTCTGTAGATAGTTCTATACCGCCAGTCATGCGAGATAGTTCCTGGCGCTGCGCGATCGATGGCGAGATGCCCTTGTACACAAGAGGATACAGCTCCTTAGTGGCGTAGTCGAGAAGCTGGGGCATGTTTCTCTCAGAATGCACGTCACGTCGGTAAGGGACAGGAATTTTGCGATCGTGACACCACCGAGCAGCAATCTCACCGGCGAGTACCATGGTGTTTCCCACGACAGAAGCACCGTTAAATGTGTCGTGGCTAACCTTGATGTAAGGATCGGCTGGCAAGACTGCGGCACCTTCCTCTTGCTCCGAGGGGACATCTCCGATTTTGACGGTGACGGAAGTGCCCCCTATGAAGATTGGCCATGCTCCTTTCCGGAGACGCTTCTCTCTAATAGCTCCAGCAAGACGGTGCAGCGTCAGAAGGTCTTCCTTGCTCTTATCATCCAAATCATTCGCTGATATCATGGGACGGTTTGGTGGATCGTCTGCTTTGTCAGGGAGCTGGCCGACAACAAGAACCTGATCAGATGTGGCAGGTTGTGGAGGATCATTGCAAAACTTGCTGATATCCTCCGGATCCAAGTATTTCACGTTGTGGACGGTGCCTGGCTCGATCTTGTAGTCAAGCAAATCTCCCTTCTCGTTTACCTTAGCGCTGAACGTGAGAGTAGGTCTGCCTTTGGCAAGAGAGTACTGATCGACCAGACTCTGAGATTTGTAGTCTCCTGAATGATCGAGGCCAATTTCATGGGGAAGCATAGCTTGAAAATGACCAGGAAGATATATGTTCTCGGGGATCAACTCCAAGAACCGGCCCAATTCAGAATTAGGTTTGATCCCCGACGCTGGGTCAGCTGTATGAATGTGAAGCCAGTACTCGTCAGGCTTCTCTGTACGCTCTAAAGAGATACCGTCGTCAATGAGCACCGTCGAAGGAGCGTCGATGCAGAAAACAGTGTCCTTGGTCCACTCTCTTCTTGCGCCCTCTGCAATATCCGACCGTATCGAATCTTCGAGACTGGTTGGTGCTTCTCGAATGAGGCCACCTCCGTTCTTGATCTTGACTTCCGGGAAGCGGACCTTGTATCGAGATGGGATCTCCCATGGGGATATTATACCCAGTTCCTGTAGAAATGTCCAAGCGCAACTCTGATCTAGCCTGGCACCCTCGTACAGGTCTAGGGCTCGAAGCAGAAGAGAACCATCTGCATGAAAGTGCGAGGAGTCCTCGAATAGATGGTAGCTAGCCCACCATTCTAGAAAACGGATGAACTCGACATGCTTCCTTGACCAGTCTGTTGTTCGGATAGTGACTCCTGAAGTGGGCGCAAGAATTCCGTGCGGCGTCCACGAGCGCTTTTCTCGATTGGCGAGAACAATTTCTCGTGCTCTTAGGATGAACGTGCCGAGAGCCGTGTTGGCCAGATCTTCCTTGGGCATTTTACCTCCCGTCTTTCCCATCAGGTGGATATATTCACGGACCATAAGAGTCACACGATTGATCATCATGAAGTCCTGGTATGGAAAGATCTCGAAAAGGTGGTCTTTCCGATGGCAATCAGGCGACGGGCTTACTGGCCGAAAGATGAAATCGTTACGCAGGAGAGCTGTATGGACAGCGTACAACGCAGGAGGGGGAAAATGTCTGCCCTGCTTGAGAGATTGAGGGAGTAACAGGTTGGCCAGCTCAAACAAACTGAGGTACTTAGTTCTCTTTCCATCTGAGACCAAAGATCTAGCTCTGTCCAGGTTATTGAGACTTGCTTGGTAGACCTGTTCTGCTTCCAACGTGAACTTCTTCATTTTGGCGATCAGATTAGCGCCAACATTTCGGCCAGGACCCTTTTCTTGGTTGCGCCATTCTTCGTACTGGTCGGCAGAGGCATCTGTAGGAATCAGGTCGAGAATTGGTTTTAGTTCGCTGACGGGAACGAATTTGGAAACAGAAAATATGGCAGAGAAGCCTAAGCTAATGACCCATCGGCCAGAATTCGTATAGAAATGGTGCCTGTTGCCAAAGTGCCCCAAGTATATACCGAACAGAGGTGTCCGGGAACCGGGCTGTCTCATTTCAACAAGATCGCCAGGCGCTTGGCCCTTGTGTCCAACGGCCGGAACTTTGTCGTAGTCCTCAGCGATAGTCTCGACGCCATCGACCATGCCTACTGACTCTGCCTTGAAGTTGTCAAGCTCAGAGGAGCCTGTGGATTGAGGGCGAGTGATGCTGTTGGTTACGTTTGACCAAAATGACATATCAGGAACGATATGAGTGACCTCTCTCTCAGGATCATTGGTGGCAGTCCAACTTCGTAGTCTTTCCCGGATCGGCCTCTTATCTATGGTGGCCAAAGGTTGAGGCAGAGAAGTGGGAATATTGGATTTTCCATATGCTTTTTGAAGATGACCCTCGTTGGAAGAGGTGGTAGAGTACTGGGATAGTAGTCAGAAGCCGACGCTTTTGCAGTAGTATTCAGGGTAACAAACCTCACGTTTTCTGTTCAAAGATGGCACAGACGATGGAAGCGAGGATCGTAAGCCATTGCGGCTGTGCGAAAGACACCTCCAGCAAACATAGGATTGACTTGATGATCTCAACATCTTGTTTCCCTCTTGGAGGTATTTTATGAAGGCCTTTCAAGAAAGGTAATTTCTTCAATCTTCTTACGACACAAGGCTGAAAATTTTGTCATTGCGTGTTGGCGATTTCAATAGTCGCGATGTCACATGACACGGTTCTTTCCACTTTAATTGAGATCGATCAGCCATACATTCTAGATAATTGACAACAACACAACATCTACGTCTTCGTATTGAATGGAATCCAAGATGGTTGTTCAGCGCAATCATCGTGGCCAAACCACGCAAGCTTTCCTATCCGTTGATGCGCACTACAACACCGTTCGAGTACTCGTGACAACAATAGCAAAAAGAGGTCTAGCTTGACAAGGTGTGCTGGTTACTAGCCATTTTGACCAAATCGACAAACGATTCTAGCCAAGGGTTCGCTCGCTATCGGCGAGTAGTCCCCTTTTAAGGAGAGTCTCGATTCGAGACCTTCTCTAATGGGAAAGGTACTCTGACCGCCCAGAGCCAAGAGGCGCGTGAGATTCTCTTCATTTACCAACAAGATGAATCTGAAAGGATCGACATAACAACCCCCTCTCCAAACCACCAGGCTGCGTGTTTGCTTATTGGCCTACAGTTTCAGCGATGGCCAGGGCATGAAAGCACATGTCGGTTAACACGGTGGTCTCAAAATGATTTTGCGAGAAACCCGCAAACCCCATGGCTTCTGGCAAGTCGAGAATATCACAGAGTACGCGATGCGACAATAAATACGAAACGCAATCTGAGCTTTGAATCCAAGGATCATATTATCATAACGCGCGATATTAGGTCTGGGCTAAGCTGTTTCAACCAGCGCAAAGACCCGAATGACAAGCTTTCGCCCCTAGCTTTGTCAATGGTATACTCTGTAATCATCGAGTTATTTCCCCGCAAATGACAGAAGACGGGCCTGTTCAAGGCTTTGCGTTGTGCTTGTCGGGGGTGGCTTGCGAACCTAACTGGTCTAGCAGAACTATCACCAATACGATGCCCGCTACAGGTGACGAGATAGATGAGATGGCTGCTAATTAAACCAAAACTGGTGGGCAAAAACCGCTGCACGTCACTAACAACCCCTGGACGGGGTTTCCCAAGCGCGAAGCCACCCCCGCTAAAGCAAATTGAGGGACTATTTGGACATTCGCAGACGCAGGAACAATGCTGCGACCCCACTCGCCCGACGAACCGACTGATTCAAGGGACTATGAAACCCCAAAGAGACGATTTATATGAGGATCATTATATAGGCGGAACTTTGCATATCAACCCGCAAAGTCAAAGCGGTACTCGACAGACTGAGAAAGGCAGCAGAAGAAGGTGTCAGAGGGCGAAGTGGGAAAAAGGATATTTCAGGATACCCATTTCCTGGCGGGGTCTCTCAACGACTATCCAATTCATCTATCGAGGTTTATTCGTCTCCAATCCCCTGGTTGCAAATCAAGTGACCAACCAGCGGGCAGAGGAGTCTCGGTCTTGACATAATGTCGCTTCGTGACAGTTCCTTCAGTAAAGGTAACCTCAATCACCAGCTGATTGGTCTATGTCCATTCAGCTCATCAACAAGGCGGTGACCTTATTTGACAGAGTAGACATGGCATCGAGAACCCCCCGGAACCGGTTGAAACCACGAGATTACATGGTGCCCCGTGCTCCACACCGTTCTCCTTTTCGTCCAGAAACCCCGGCTAGATACTGGGGTTCTTGAACTGTCAAGGTAATGATGTTCGGCATTGCACCAACGGTTCTTCAGTTTCGGGACTGGGCAACTCCCAATCCCAGCTAATTTGATGAGGCACAGGGCACCACAGTCCACAGGGCACCTGACATGGGATAGACGGGTACCTGAATTTTTGGCGTTTGGCGCCGATATCCTGCATCGCCTCAGGTACCATCAAAACCACTTTTCTCGGTTAGGTCATCTTGTGTTAATGCGATGGCCGTCTAGGCACTGCAGCCAAGGCTCAGCAGACCAGGCCGCAGGTAGAGGGGATATTGACATGCCCATAAATGATCTTCCTTTAATACGCTGCTCTTTCCTGTCCCTTCTTCCTGGTTTCCTCCTCACGGTTCTATCCTTCGCGAATCTAGAGAGCACCTTGTTAATTTTCGCTTTCGTCCTCTCGTTTCCGTACAATCCTTTACCGCTTCACTCTTTCAGCGGGCATTCGTTTCCTATACCAACTACAAACCAACTAGTTTTAAGTTTTTGAATTTTCATCCTTGTCTTCAAAATGAAGGGGGGAATTGCTGCCGCTGCCGTTGCGGCCATGGTCACTGGTGCCCACGCTGCTTACCCTCACCACCGACGTGCTCACGAGATGTTCCGTCGTGGTGGAGAGGTCTGCGTTCCCAGCTGCACCACCATCTGGACAACTTACTATGGCGAGCCCACCCGTAAGTTCCCCTTCGCAGGTTGCTCTTGTATCCAAACAGGTACTGACTGATACAGTTGTTCCCAACCCTCCTTCGCCTCCCAAGCCCACCAAGCAAGCCGTCACCACCCAGGAGGCTGCTAAGCCTGAGCCCACCACTGCTTATGAGACTCCAAGCTACGAGGCTCCCGAGCCTGTTGCTCCCACCACAACCAAGGTCGTTGTCCCCATCCCGACCCCTGAGGAGTACAAGTGCCCAACCCCCGGCACTTACACCTTCCCTGCCACCACCATGACTGTCACCGAGTCGACCACCGTTTGCGTTGGCGAGACCACCAAGGTCCCTGCCGGCACTCACACCATGGGCGGTGTCACCACCATTGTTGAGACTGCCACCACCGTCACCTGCCCCTACGCCAAGGAGACCGAGCACGACGGTGTCGTTACCAGCGTTATCGAGACCACCACCTACGTTTGCCCCTCTGCTGGTACCTACACCATTGCTCCTATCACCAAGACTTGTGAGGAAGAGACGGTCATTGTCTACCCTGTCCCAACCAGCTACGTTCCTGGTACCTACACTGCTCCCGAGCAGGTTATCACCGTCACTGAGACCGATTACGTTTACGTCTGCCCCTACTCCCAGTCCGGTGTTCCTGCCACTACCCAGGTTCCTGAGGCCCCCAAGCCTCAGCCTCCTAAGGAGACCAAGCCCGTCTACGAGGCCCCTAAGCCTCAGCCCGAGACTACCAAGGAGGAGAAGCCCACCGCGCCCGCTTACGATGTTCCCAGCAAGGTCCCTGAGGTCCCCAAGCCTGTTTACTCTGCCCCTGAGACCACTCACACCAAGCCTGCCGTCGAGAAGCCCTCTGAGGCTCCCAAGAAGCCCTCCAACCCTGGTAACCTGAAGGGTGGAAATGACCACTACGGTATCACCTACACTCCTTACGAGTCCTCTACCGGTAAATGCAAGTCTGGCGACCAGGTTGACAAGGACATTGCCTCCCTTAAGGAGGCTGGTTTCCAGATTATCCGATCTTACTCTACCGACTGCGATACCCTCGAGACCGTCGCCCCTGCCTGCAAGAAGTACGGTATTGACATGATCGTCGGTGTCTTCGTTAAGGCCTCTGGCTGCACCTACGAGACACCCGAGATCAAGGAGCAGGTCGACGCTCTCGCCAAATGGGCCCAGTGGGATCAGGTCAAGCTCTTCACCGTTGGTAACGAGGCCATCATGAACAACTTTTGCTCTCCCCAGCAGCTTGCCGACCTTATTACTGTCGTCAAGGAGAAGTGCTCCGGTTACAATGGTCCTTACACCATTGCTGAGACCCTCAACATCTGGCAACGCGAGGACGTCAAGGGAGCCATCTGCAGTGTTGTTGATGTCACCGGTGCCAACATCCACCCCTACTTCAACGCCGAGGTTACTCCTCAGAGCGCTGGTGAATTTGTCCAGGGCCAGCTTGACCTCCTCAGTGGCATCTGCAAGGGTAACGATGTTATCAACCTGGAGTGCGGTTGGCCTTCTGCTGGAGAGTGCAACGGTTCTGCTTGCCCTGGTAAGAAGGAGCAAGCCGATGCTATCAAGTCCATCCGTAAGACCTGTGGTGATAAGACTGTCTTCTTCTCCTACGAGGATGATCTCTGGAAGGAGCCCGGTGACTGCAACTGTGAGCGAAGCTGGGGCTGCAAGTCTTCCTTCATCGGTGGCTACTAAGCCTCTCAAGGAGCATCTCCTGTTTTGAATATGGCATACTCAAGCGTCCTTTGTACGATTCAACTTTTGGAATGTTGAAATGTTGTATATAATTAATCCATGACCAACCCCGCCAGGCCATTTACTTCTCCCTTCGCAACTCTTTTCTACTTATCGCTATTGCCTAGTGACACATCCTTTTTGCCCGCGTTATTTTACAAGAGCTCCAAGGATAGATTTAAAAAAAAACAAAAACCTAGCGGTCAATCTTTCACCTGGCGCACTTTCAAGCATCTGTTCAAGGGGATATTGCCACTTTGAGCTGTCATATGCATAGCCACGAGGAAGAAAAGGGTGAGGCTGGGAGCGCAGGACGACTTTCCGGTTGAAACATGCATGCAATATATTCTTCACTTGGCGTATAGACTCTTGTTTATGACCATTAAAACGCCCTTTCGCGATAAGAATGGTTTACCACATGTGCGTTTCCCTGGCTCTCGAACAGAGGGGAAAGGAAGTGCTTTTGCATAATGCTGATATATACATATAATCTACCTTATAGCTGGGCTGTTATTAGGCCCTTGCTTCATAATTCTATAATCTGTTAGGCAGCTATTGCTTCGCCTTTACCTGTTTACTACTATGTTTGCGTATCGCATAGACCGCCTTTATGTCCAACCCCAACTGACGCCAATCTGGAGAGAATGGTCAAGCCACTTCTGACTCTTCTTGACTTAACTAGTCGAGCTCCTGTCTACCTATCCCGAGGTAAATATGTGGAGCAAAACACTGTTTTAAACCATTGTATTCTATAGAGGGACAGTCATGTCCGATGTGTGCTGTCCTTCTGAGTGATATGTTACGGGCACTACAAGGTCACTCTACTTTCAACGCATTGTACAAGATGCGCACTGTATGTATCGAGGTGTTGAAGCATCAACAGCGCGTATGTAAGTAAGACATCTCGTCAGCCCCCTTCCAGCCCCACGGAACTGCTGCTCAAAAGAGGATTTGTTTATGGTGACTGAACTGTGGCATATTGTCTATTTCATGTGCGTGGAAGATGTGCGAATGGAGAGCCAGTCGACATGATGCTAGAATTAAGAAGAGGGAATGGCATGCGTTTCATCTCATGATGCTATATGCAATAGCGCATCAGTGACACTGTATCTTCGATGTCCTGGTCATTATGACACACAGGAAAGGAGAAAAGAGGGAAGAAATGAAAGCCTGTGTACTTTAGTGGTCAAGTGGTAGACGAACGGGACATTGCAGATTCGGAATGGAGATGAAATCCTCATGTCTCGGAGCACGTGCTGATCGGGTTTGAGCCATCTATTTTACGAACCTCGTGTATGTCTCGGATTTAAACGTGTGAGGCGTGACCCATATGCCAGTGCAATGGGGCTAATCGCTTGCCATGATTTGTTCGGGGCATGACACTGAGAGAAGGTGAAATTATGTGGATAACGATACAGTTGATATGTATTGGCACTTCTAATCAAATCTCCAAGCTGGACTATGTTGTGTTGTGAACCGTTCATTCATCCATGATATTTGCGAACTTGTCCATAAGTCCCAAATCTTCCTAACCAGCCATGCGATAAACCCAAGACCAAGTGCCCACTCTATAAAACACACATCTCTCATGAAAAAGGGCATCTAGATACCCGATGCCACTGTACCTGTGTCTAATATCTTCCCGAACGATCGGCCTTGCTGCCGGCCCATATGATGCGAAACAAAGATCATGACAAAGAAAACCGTTATTGATAGCACGGTGAGCAACTTTATAGCTGAGGGGGCTACATTGCTTGTCCCCTTGAGTGCGCCATCGTTGCCTATATATAGGTGGCACGCCAGATGGGTGAAGTCGTAACAAAAGGGGTATAACGCTAATAGAAAAAGAACACCCCAAACAAATGGGAGCGACCACCGAGGTCGAGATACAATGATAAAGCTGAACCAAGGATGCACATTCCGGAGTGCCAAGTTCAACAAAAAGAGAAGGCAGAGTGCCTTAGAAGATAGGCAAAGCATCCGTTGAAATTTGCCTGCGCTGGCAAGGCTCACCGAGATGTGAAAACTCGTCGCTTCGATAGCGCCATTGATCTGTTACATGGTCGTGATAGCGACGCCAGGAGTTGCGGAAGTAAGGTTCGGGTCCTAGGCCAGATCGTTCGAGCTGGAGTAGACCACCACGATCTCGGTCGCTCACAAGCACGTTGAGGTCTTGCCCATCGTTTGTGAAAGCAACACCACCAATCTCACCAAAAATGTCGACAGTCTGCTTCTTGCCAAATGTTTGGGCGTTGATAATGTTGATATAGTCGGCCTCCTCTGCAGCGACAAGCACTCTTTCACCGCTCCCAACTGGAGAAAAGCGCAAGTTTCGTACTCCTGCCATCTCAGACCGGATAGTGCATAACGGGGTGCTCACGCCCCTCGAGTCACACCATCGACGGGCATCCCAAATCTTGACACCCTTGTCCTGGAAACCGGTAGCTACTGTCCAGCCGTCGTCAGACCAATCGCAAGAGAAACCATAATCACGATGCCCAGACAATTCTTGCTGAATCTCACCAGTAATGGCATCAGTGATGAGAACTTTGAAATCATCCCCAACCATGACTCTTAATCGGCCATCGGGGGAAATTCTTGAACAGTTGACCGGGAATCGGTACCTGCTCTGCATCACAAATCGTTGTGTGTTGAGATCCATAAGACGGAATCCATGGTCGTTGCTTGAGATGGCGGCAATGGGTCCAGAAGATTGCCGAGGTCTGTAAATCTGAACGTGATTGGTGATTCCTCCCAAGTGCTCAGTGATAGTCCCTTCGGAGTAGTCCTTCTTATCGTTGGAATCCAAGCTTTTGAGGTAGTACTCGCCGTTGAAGGTTCCTGCGAACATGGCGCCGTGATTTGCGTCAAGGGTAGAAATGAGAGCCCCGAGACCAGTTATATGATTGTTGTGAAGTGCAGTTTCCGTTTGCCCTGAAGCAAGGTTGATACGGTTGACTCCTTCACCGCGGGGGTAGTAGGCTTGCGACGTTGATGGACAAGCCAGGACACTGCGAAGCTGAAAATGAGCAAGATAGACATCCTGACGAGTGATGTATCGCTTGAATCTCATAAAACTTTCGGAAGAAGGGATGTCGACGTCAACCATGTGAGGCTATAATACAGGTTAGCGGTTGAAACATACAAAATCATGAACGCAGAGCAGAACAGCACTCACACTCCATCTGTCTGAGCCCTCTTTGTTAACGTAATTCTTGAAAGTGTCGTTGCGTCTCTGACGCGCATACCTCCGAGTGGTATTCATGGAATCCCAGTCTAGGCCCTGCATATCACATCGATCGCCGAGAAGGTCATCGTACCGTATTTCACGAGGAGTCTCATGTGCTTGACGACGGATGTCCTCTGGGCAAGGTGCATTCAGTCGTGGTGCAAGCGACGAGGAAGCAAACCGTGCCTGATACGCCCAGTGCCTTAGAAAATCAATCAAGCCCAAGTTTTCAGATCCGAACATGGCCGGATTAGGATTGCTGATAAATGGAAGCCCAATTGGAGTTGCCGCCTCAAGAGTGTGGTTCTGAGGCAGCTCAAACGCATTATCGCCAGGCATGATGCCCCATGGCGCCGGTGGTGGAACGGCATCCATGATCAGATCAGAATCAGCTATAGCGGATGGGGATAGGAAAGATTGCGAGATGTAATCGAGTGGACTTATGACAGCCGTCCCGTCATTGACCTCCTGGGGAAGTGAATGCTGGATATCTGTTTGGTGTTGAAATTCGCTGAGATTATCGTCGTTCAATGGGGCTCCTCCTTCGCTGTCGCTCATTTCAAGGTCATAGTCAAAGTTATGGTAATGGGGAGTATAGTCAGAGTACAAGTCAAAATGTGTAGGAGAGGTCCAAGGATCTTCTGGTTGGGGCGCATGGGTGGAAGCTTCCAAGTCAAGGTCGACGTCGTTTCCTTCCTCCTGATTTTGATCTTTGTCTAAGTCCAACTCTGAACCAGAATCGGGCTCGGGGGGTTCTGACTCAGAGTTGTAGACATGTGCATATGTATTTGATGTGTATTGATTGTAGTTGGTTTGGTGTAGGAACCCAGCTGTGCTAAACGTTGTAGAATCGGCGGCTCCTGCAGCGAAACAAGTCGTAGTATTGGTGGCGATAGCGGAGACGGCGTCGACTTCGGCGGGGAGCGCATCTGTCATGGGTGAATCGATCACGGGTTCCGGAACGGCGTAGAACTGATCGGGAGTGGAGATGGTAGGAGGATTGTACTGGGACTGGCTTGTATAAGATTGTGAATACGTGTCGATGTCGCGAGCGTTATCGTCAACAGCTACGGTATTGGCGAGTTGGTGATGATCAGTCTGGAAATTCTCATCACACCGGAGAGCCTCAACATTCGCAGGCGGATCAGCAATCGGTGATGTCGAGTTTGCAACCGGCGGAGGTATGTCGAGCGGGCGGTTCTTAGGCTTGCTAAGAGCGGCTCCGCGCATCGTGAGACCAAGGATCAGCTCGGCGCCAGAAAGCAGGGGAAAGCCGAAGTTTTTCTACAATGATAGCCCTTGAGTGACTGGCAGGAGGCTTCTGCATGTGGTATAGCCAATGTTCAAAAGGGGGGCTGAATAGGCCAGAGAGGCTTGGATTCGCTCGCGTGCTAGAGGCGTGTTGGCGGTCTAGTATATTGGCAGTCGTTGCTTTTTAATAGCGAGACAATTGTCTCTGATCCCAAAATGATGGAGGATGGAGGGGGGCGCTCCAGACTGGAGCGGCGACGGTACTGTAGTCAAGTGGGCTGCAGATCGTGGTGGACTGCAGTGAATTAGACTAGACAAGATAGCGCGTCAAGCTGTCCCGTGGTTGGCGTCAACGGTTGGTAGATGAGGCCGAGGAGCGGGTATTGTGTCAAAAGGATGCGTATGTATTGTACAATACTGGGGTTCTTGGATGTTATGTACTTTGTTCGTTAGATGTGGCCAATCGATATGCCGAGTCCATACAACACGGTATATTCAGACGTAATACCAACAAGGGTGCGTGGGATAAGAATATATGATATTATAGTAATGATGCGAAGGTTTGAAGCAAGGGTCCGTTAGAGTGCAGGCGAAATAGTCAAAGAGTCAGAATGTAAGAGTGACAAAATCATAGGCGTGATGTTTCTGGAGTAAGGAGCGAAAGAGGGGAGCCTGAGGGAATGCGGTATGATTTTATCAAATATGAGAAATTGAATGTTGACATGATAGATGATGAAACTCGATAGCGCGTGAGCCTACTAAAGTTAGAGGGTGAGCTAATAAGTTAAGCTAGTCCACGGTAGCCACAACAAAGAGATACTACCTAAAAAGGCTGCCCGCATCTAGGTACTAACATACGGAGGGATCGACTCCGGGAATCGCCGGGCTACCTTGGTAGGTTGAGAGAGCTACTTGAGAAGAAAGTCCCAGTGTTCCAGCTGCTTATCTTAGTATGGAGGCTTGACAATAAAACATCCATTTAGCTAAACCCAACGCCGCCGCCTCTTACCTCGTTATGATAATGATAATTAAAGGAGCCCGCCCGACTAGATAGTTTAGTAGCAGTGTGGAGTGCAGTGCAGTGCAGTGCAGTGCAGTGCGGTATTCATGTAGGTCCAAGAAGATATCAAGGTCCATCAGATGGGAGACTAGAAAGGAAGGACAGGCCCATGGGCATGGATTGGGTTCTAAACGAGACCAGGATGAATGACCTGGGAGGGTAATGTCGTTTTTTATTTTCGTAACTGAGAATGGTTCTATGCATAGAAATTCTTTTTATTTCTAGGTCAGTCAATTTCAACACAATACTCAAGAATACAGGTAAGTACACGACATACAATGCTGAGATATTATAACAAGGGCTGACTCGACTTGTTGACACTTATATTTTACAGCGAGTACGTCAACAAAGATTGTGCCTTCGATTTTCCATTTCCCCCTTCCCCCCCTAGACGGGCGCTAGTGACGGGGTCGATCTGAACGGCAGGAGCGGGTGAGCGGGTTGGCGCGCGGCACCAGATCAGAGGAGAGGTACCCAACTCAGGTACAGCCCAAGTATGGATGGATACTCTGCCATAGATGAATACCTCCCTCCTACCAATTGGATCCAATCTTGATATCCATTCAGTAAAGCTCAAAGGCCAGTTTTCTCAACTCCGAAGCCCCTGTCTCTGTTTGAACTATAGCCTAACTAACTACTGATCTAGCACGCAAGCCCTAAAGCAAGGCAAGTACCCCTATGCATGCACTTCTATGGGTTAGTCTAGTAGTTAGATAATACGTAGTAGGTATGTATAATACCCACCGAATAGCAGCATGCCATGGATGCATAGAATATCCGTATCCGTTCATTCTTTACACGAAGGACCAACAGTTCTGCCCTGGTCATGTACTGTACTTCCACGCCTTGCCCCGCCCATCGCCATCCCTGAACGCTTCTGCCCGAGATCCTAGTAATGAGATTCCCGATTGAGAGATGCATGCAGACCTACATACAGGGACCTCAGTCGATGCGAAGCAGAACATAACCTGGACCCGATCCTCAGATAGGTAAGCATTTATCAAACAATCTTGATTTCAACTCTTGGTCTTACTACTCGCATGCCTCTCAAGCAATCAATACCTTGTCTAAATATAGGCAGCTACCATTATGATATGGGGAGGAGCACAAGGCTCATGCACTTAAACACCCACGGCCATCGGTAGCAGAGATAATTATGACAACGCATCTGCAACAACTGTCCACACCGAGTGATCCGCATATCCAACCAAATGCTCCATCGTGCCCATCCGAAGATTCTTGATTACCTTGCCTACTAGTACCTAATACCCAGCTGATCAGTGGTGATTGTGTGTACCGCACCATGGACTACACCAGTATAAATCACAGCCTGGTTTTTGTGTTACCCCAGCCTGACTGACCTGTATATGGCTTCGCAAACCTGTGTCATTTTGAGATATCCGCCGTCACACAGCAGCTTCGAAACACTGAATGGTTGTGATTGGGCTCATACGATGTTCTGTATGACCAACCAAGAACATCAGCCGGAAAGGGTTGAAAAATGAAGACCAAAAGATGGATGGATCTCGGAAAATCTTGGTCCAGTGATTGCCACGATGTAAGCTAAACCCGCATAACAATAATAAGCCATATATGCATGTGTGTACATTTGATATCACTTATAAGACAACGAATGGTAGGTATCGGTCCACCTTCCATGTTTGAGACAATGTGCAGCAATTATTCTTGACCGGTCTTGACGTTTAGTCACTTATCATTAGAAAAAATATGAGGCCTTCTGCTTTATACCAACATACCCGTGCTTTGTCTCAAACCACAAACTACACCCTCTTTTCTCGGAACCCAGACTTGATCTTACTTGTCACCCATTGTCTTGTCTTGGCCAGGCCTTGTTCATTTGCCTTGATTATGAGCAGCGTCAGGCTGTCACCAGACCTGACAGACTGCAAATATGGATGCTTGACTAGTTGGACAGCCTGTAGATTAGTACTTTACTGGCCAGTAGGTACTAGAATAGTTAGGAAGTACTTCATTAGTGGTGTTACAGGAAATAACGAGAAACCCGACACCCCGCCCACAGCCTGACCGGTGAGCAAGCCCATCTCATTGGTCTTGTCTCATATCTTGTTATACCCACCAAGCCACAGGAGCCCCCACTGAATGCACCGCTGCAATCCCACGAACCTGGAACGTAACAGAGAGTGGAAAGGAAATGCTTGACGTAGCACAAAGACGTGCCTCCTCTAATTATAATCTAGGATAGAGCGAGAATAGAACAGAACAGATAGCAGTACAGTACATGCCGTAGAGTTGCAAGCGGATCGATCTGAGTCTGAGCTGACTGACAAGGCAATCAATCAACCACCTTTAGGTGTCTTCCTAGCCCGGTAGTATCTACTCAAGAAAATAATCACTGACTCGCGCTGACCACTGTGACTTGTATGTAATCGGAGCAATGGACTCCGTCTAGTCGGACTACCTACATATTTTGCTATAGAAATGTCTCGACCCCCACTATCAGTGATCTATCACCAAACCCACTCATCGGCTTAGGCAGTGCTTCATACAGAGTACAAGCATCACAATTCATCATCTTCTTCTTCCGATTACACTTTGCTCGGTTATATGCCAACCTCTTTGTTTGTTTATCCAAGTCGCTGTATGGCTGGCTGGCTGGCTTGGTAAAGTTGATACATCATAAACCTATCCCGTGGTTCGGTTTAGACGCGCCGCCTCTTGTCTTCTCTTCTCCCTTCATTCAATCCTGAATGGGCCTCTTTTCTGCCTCTGCGTACTTTAGTCCAGTCAATTTTTTTTTAAGTCCCTACCTCACCGGCTCCGCGTGTTTCCTCTTTGCTTTTTTTTTTTTCTCTTTCCAGAAATGATACATCATCTCAGGCGTTATTTCTCGCCTGCAAATAAGGCGGAGGCTGGCCTCCACTTAGAAGAACAGAAACCTTCTGTCACTTTTCTCGGGGCCCAGGTAGTTTATTAGCAGCACTGGCAGCCCGACTCAACCACATTCCAGGAGTCTTGTTTGCCATGCCAAAAATGAGGAAGAGCAAACTCGGCGTAAAAGAAAAGGACATATCATATCCAGTAACTTGACTACTCCTTGACTGTAAACTCCGATATCGTAGAATTTTGCTACAGTACCTTGTAAGCAAGTTCATCCCCTACTTACAGTATGAAACTTGAGATTATCTGAATGATGCCATTTGTCGAATCGCGAAAAAAGCAACGACTGGCATCTCATTTCGTCTCACCCCGTGCCCACAGGCTACAGCCAAGGAATCCCGTATTGTATTCAGCTCACACACCGAGAAGCGAGCTTCATGGGGGTTTGTGCATATCCTATCTTTCGTCGATTTTCAGCTCTCGCGTTACACAACGACAGGAGCGCCTCGATTTAAATCAGGGACTGCTCGGTCTTCAGATCTAGGCCTTTGATTGATCGTTGTCCATTTCTCCTGCCTTGTTTTCTCCTCTCGTCTTGGGGCTGGAATTGTCGTTGCTGTGGATCTTCGGCTTGCATAGCCTAATATCGACTCGACCTCTGTGATATGTCTCGGCTTTTGATACAGTATTGACTCAACCAGAATGCAGCCTGATAGCCTTTATCCTGTTGTTTGCAAACCCCCATCCATTGACCGAGTCGAGGATTTTGCCGGCCCGGCATCATCTATGCATCTTGCCGTTCTTGACACCTCCCATCTGGCTTGTCACATTCAGCCCCATTCTCTAGCTTTGGGCCGATCTCACAACTCCGATGCCAGTCACTCAGTCTTTCATACGACTTTCATAAGCTTTCCTTTCCTTGATTGACCGCTACTTACTTGTCTGGACTCTACACGACTATGGTGGTTTCCAGGCACGTCACTCATTCTAACATGTCTCATTTCATTGTAAATTCATATGTCCTCTGCTTTTAACCTCACCCTCCTCATACGCCATCCCCATGTTTTCCAACCTGTCACACCTGTTTACAGCTTGTTCACAAGACCTCGAGTCTCCTTAAGCTGCACCAACTTCTCAAGAGCCTCGTCGATGGCAACCAACTCACCCTTGGATTGGGTGGCCTGGTCGTCTCTGTTACGGATGTTGAGAGTGCGTGACTCCTTCTCCTCAGCACCGACAACTGTGAAATTTGATTAGTTCCTTGCATGCAGATATTAGCAATCTCTTAAACTGACCGAAAATGAAGTTGTACTGTTCCAGCTGACCAGTGCGAATCTTCTTCTGGAAGGTGTTGCTGCTCAAGTCCACGTCACTGTACAATCCCTTGGCCTTGAAGATCTTCTGGACCTCCTGGGCATAATCGTTGGCAGCAGGCATGACAGGCACAACCAAGACCTGTCGGGGGCTGAGCCAAAATGGCCACTTTCCACCAAAGTGCTCGGTTAGAATACCAAACATTCGTTCGAAACTGCCCAGCACGGCTCGGTGAATCATGACAGGGCGTGCGTATCCAGCAGGGAGCTCTTCCTCGGGGTTGCTGCCATCGCTAACTCCGGTCTCACCTTTGTTGGCAACGTATCGAAGTTTGAATCGTCGAGGCAGGTTGAAGTCGAGTTGCATGGTACCGCACTGGTGTTCACGTTTCAAGGCATCAAACAGGGCGATATCAATCTTGGGGCCGTAGAAGGCACCATCACCGGGGTTGAACTCCCACTTGGCACCGGTCTTTTGAGCAAAAGACTCGAGAGCCTCTTCAAGTTTCTTCTCGGCCAGATCCCAGGTGGCAACATCACCAACGTACTTCTCGGGTCGGGTAGAAAGTTTAAGCTTGAAGGTGAAGCCGAAGATTCCGTAAACGCTGCTCAAAAAGTCGAATGCCGACTCGATTTCCTCCCGGATCTATAATGCGTCAGTGAAGTTCAAGTATAGGGTAGGTGAAATCGTCGTACCTGGTCTACGGTGCAGAAAATGTGAGCATCGTCCTGTTGGAATCGACGGACTCGCGTCAAACCACTCAAAGCTCCTGAGAATTCATTACGATGCAAAGTGCCAAAGTCCGCCATCCTCCAGGGCAGGTCTTTATATGTGACATCTGAATGGGCAAAGATCTTGCAATGCCCTGGACAGTTCATGGGCTTCAAGCCAAACTTTTCTTTCTCAACCTCGAAGGTGAACATGTTCTCTTCGTAGTGGCCCCAGTGACCAGAAGTTTTCCACAGATCCGCCTTGTACATATTGGGAGACATGACTTCTTCGAAATCTCGCTTCTGGTATTCGCCCTTAATCAGGTCCATCAGGGCGTTGTAGATGCGAACACCGTGAGGAAGGAAAAAGGCAGAGCCAGGAGATGCCTCATCGAAGAAGAAAAGTTTCTGGTCTTGACCAATCTTTCGGTGGTTGCGCTTAGCGGCCTCGGCCAGGAAATGCTTGTATTCCTCGAGGGCCTTCTTGTCAGGGAACGAGACACCGGCAATACGCTGCACAGACTCGTTCTTGCTGTCACCGAGCCAGTACGCTGCCGAGTTCTAGGGCGTGTTAGTCACAGCTCAACTAACAATATTTCTAGTTGCATACCTTGAGGACAGAAAAGGCCTTGATGTTACCCGTGGTAGGGACATGGGGGCCTCTGCAAAGATCGATGAGGGGACCACATCGGTAGACAGTGCTCTTGGTGCCATCAGGGACCCGCTGTTCAATAAAGTACTTCTTGTACTCGCTGTATTCAAACATCTCAAGAAGCTCCTCCTTGGTCATTTCGAGACGCTCGAAAGGCTGCTTCTGCTTGACGATACTGTTTGACAGTTGCTCGAGAGCCTTCTTGTCCTCTTCAGTGACAGATTGCCTGAGAAAATATTAGAAACGCGCGTAGATTGAGCAGAAATGTTTTCAGCATACTCTCCCATGTTGGCCATATCATAGTAGAATCCAGGAGGATCCTCAGTAGGGGGACCGTTGCAGAGGTAGCATCCGAAGCGTCGCTCAGCAGCCTCTCCGAGAATGTGGGCAGACGAGTGCCAGAACACCTTCTTTCCTTCGGTATGGTCGAAGTCGAGGAATTCAACCTTGCAGCTCTTCTCGAGGGGTCGAGTCAGATCCCACAGCTCACCGTCAACTCGGGAGATGACAGTGCGCTCGAAGAGCGACTTGGAGATGTTCCTGGCAATGGCACCGGGAGTGGTTTCCCATGACGTGCCCTTCTCCTCTTTGCCGTTGGGAAGGGAGATGATGATTTCCTCGCGGGGCTTCGCTGTTTGTTTTGTTAGTCGATCGGATGAGGTTTGAGAGTTGTTATCGCGGAGAGGATTGCATCACGCACCAGCGATTTCGGCGTCTTGGCGGGCCTTGATCTTGTCGAAAATGTCAAGGCGGTGCTGGATAAACTGTGGAGGTTCGGCCATCTACGAGAAGCGTTAGGGATTTTGGGATTGGACATGATACTGTGAAATACATCGCGACCAAGGGAGGGGCACAAACCTCAAGCCCAGCAGACTTTCCACCCTTGGCGGACTTGTCCTTGGGCTGCTTCTCCTTGGGCTGCTTGGCAGGGCGAGAAGGAAGGCTCTGCTCAGTAGCACCTTCGACCGCCTTGGCGGCATCAGCTTGATCGGACGACATGTTGAGAACCTCGCACTGATGTTGAAGATTTGGTGGGAGAGTTGCAGTCTTGAAAGTGGTCTTGTACTATCGATGGCGGGGCACAAGGGGGGCATTAAACGCGAAGGTGGGGTCCATTGTACTTGAGTCACTCAATTCCGCCTGCAGTCAGATGGAAGGTAGTAGGTACTAAGATTTCCACTGGTACCTGCGGGTAACCTGACCTCAAGAAGCCTTCCAACGTATTAACTTAGATAGGTACCAATCTTCGATAGACTTCCGGTATCCATATCAGAATAAGAACACATTCGTTATTACCAAATAAATCTCGGTATTATCGCCATTCGAGCGACTGGCATGCTTTGATCTACAACCAATTCTGTCGTACCGCTCACCAATACGACGGATGACCATCACGTAGGCAAGTAGACTCACGATTAACAATGTGATAGACTATTGATACTCCGAGGTCGCAAAATTGACTTATTCGTAATGAGCAGCTCCTCTAAATCCAGGGGTATCATATCAGTTTCTAACCCCGACAATCCATAACGCCTCGCCGTAACAATCGTAAATGCACAGATAGCCAAAGAAGAGAAAAAAGAAACGCCAAAAGCACAGAATTTACAGACTGTTTATAGTCCGTATCGTGTGACACATTCTTCTTTATGCGCCTCCAAGCAGTCCAGTGCACAAACTCTAGTTCCACACTTCATGCAGCGCACTCGCCCCCAGTACCCGCAAACCTCGCAGAACGATCTGACAGGATATTTGGTGTCTCTGGAACCCGTTGCTTCACCGTAGTTGAGAGGAGGGTGGGCAAGAAGCTTGCGCAGTTCTTCGTCTGACGGCATCTCAGGTACACGCGACACGAGCAATGGATTATTGTCGCCCGGATGAGTCGCTGGCGGGGATCTCGACGGTTCGATCAGAACAGGTGGGAGGTTTGCGTCGGCCATCGTTGTGTCGTCGTCTTGTGGCGGTTTGGAGGATGAAGGTGTGTCTTTTCGACCGACAGAGGGACGCTTGTTGGTTGCGCCTGCGCGAGAGACCGACGGGTTGGACTCGGCGAGAACTTGCATTGCGAGAAAATCGTCCAGATGGTTTCCGAAAGTTTTCTGCGATTGTAGAATCTTGCGAACATTAGGTGTATGCTTGCCCTGGGCTGCTGATTGTTAGTCCTGTGCCGGGGCAACAGTAATTCAGCCATTCAACACACCTCTTCCACTTTTCACAGGCAACGATATCGTGTTGTCCTTTCCACCATCTTTATCCAAGGCTTCGACTTCCTTTCGAATCTTGTTATCTTGTCGGGCTGTCAAGTCACTATATGTAAGTCCCGGAACATTCCTGGCGCGTTTCCTGTTGGTTGGTGCTGTTGAGCGACTGATGGTATTATCGGGGACATAAGCCCATCCTGGCGCTGAAGTTGTCTTCGCGCTGGCGAGCTCGATGACCCCGAAGTTGTTCATTGCCGCGTGGTCTCCGATAGCATGAGAAGCAACGAAATGTAGGACGCAATGGCAGTGGAGGGTAAGAGTTCCAAACCTCAGGCTATTAGTTCGTTGACCTCGTTAGGGAACCCACCCTACCTCTAGGCCCGGAGATGACGCAGTGTAGCCAATCACAAGCCAGAAAGCTCAAGTACAGCAAACACAGGAGTGTGACTCTGCCGAGCTCAGAATATTCCGAGCACCCGGCTCCGACAAGCATCCAATACCTGTAACACTGTAGCTCCGATACCTCTGACGCCTATCGCTGTCGTTCGTTGTCGCCATCACGTAACGTAGCTAAACATCGCAGCCTCAATTCTCTCTCGCCCACGCGTATCCTTTCCAATCGCAACAATGTCTCTGGCCTCAAGAATCTTCTCTTCCAGCAGCCGCGCGCTCGCTGGCCGAACCTTTAGCACTTCTACCCGGCGGATGGCTGATGTTTCGCCTCTTCCTGCTCGGAAACCCTTGGGTGCCTTCCGTGGAGGGTATGTCACGACCTACAAGTCGTTCAAAAAGGGACTGAGATAGCTAATTTTCATGACCAGACTCTTTGGTTTTCTCCTCGGAAGCTTCCTCTCTGGCAGCGCAGCCTACAGCTATCTTCTCAAGGAATACAAGACTGCCAACGACCTGTTGACTGAAGATATCTACGTACGTAGCCCGAAGGATGAAGCGGTTGGCAGATTCAGCTCTGTTCGATCGCTCTTCCACTCAAGACAAAGCCGAATGCTAATGACATATCTTATCACAGACTCTTCAGGCTTCCATCACCCGCCTTAGCAACCACGTCCAGGCACTCGAGACCAGGACCCAGGGCAAGAAATAAACGGACAGGAAAGCACAAGCGAGGAAAATTGTATAAAATAGTTCAAGATGCGAGATAGGGTAGGCTCTCTTAGCTTGTCGGCTGGAAGCAATAGTATCATGACGCCTCTCACGATGCCCCGTTTCTAGGCTATGGGGAAGTATCATCACAGGAATCATTTGGAGAAATACGTATGATTTCGTGCTACGGTGTTAGCACATCTGCAAAAGCCTGATACCAATCACTTTGCAGCTTGCATGAGCGTGCGTAGCAGACCACTATTCGTTTCATATAAGACGGCAATACAGAAGTCAAGTCATGAAAGAGTCTCATTACTACGAGAACTAAAAACCTAGGAGGTGCGATTAAATCTTAGCACCATCAAAAACCCGCGCCCGTGAAATCAGTTATACCCCATTTTGTAAACTAATAAACATCAATCCTTTACAGCTCATCATGGCCGTCCTCCTCCTCGGCCTTCTCATCCTTCTTCTCTTCGCTAGCGGCAGGGGCAGCCTCCTCAGTACCCTCCTCCTTGACGGAGAGCTCGGCGTTGTACTTGCCATTCTCCTTGATGAAGTTGGCGAGGTCCTCGACAGTACGAGAGCCCTGGTAGGTGACGGGGGCGTCCTTACCACCAGCGGGGTAGAGCTTGATGGTGGGGAAACCCTCAATGGCGTCAGGGACGTCGTTCTGGGTGGCATCAACCTTGGCGATGACAACCTTGTCCTTGAACTCAGAAGCGGCGAACTGAGAAGCAAGGTCGTCGTACTTGGGAGCAAGAGCCTTGCAGTGACCACACCAGGGGGCGTAGAACTCAATCAGGACATCCTTGGTGTCGTCAAGGACGATGTCATTGTAGCTCTTGGCTACAACAACAGTAACGGGACCCTCCTGGGTCTCAGGGATGGGCTCAGACTTGATGCTGGGCTCGATCTTGCCAGCGTCGAACTCCTCAACAAACTTGGCGATGCTGTCGTGGGTAATCTCCTTCTCTTGGTCGAAGGGGAACTTCTGGTTCTTGACAACCTCCTGAATGGCGAAAGAGGGGAACTTGTCGGTCTTGAGGTTCAGGTTACCGGCGTGGGCACCGAAAGCCTTAGCATCGATGGTGGCAAAGTTGATCTTGCCCTTGTACTTCTCAGCGATGGGCTTGAGGGCTTCGCCGAGCTCCTTGCGCTCCTCCTCGGTCTCGGAGAAGATGTAGGCAAGGGGAATGCCGGCGGACATGTAGCCAGCGTAGGTCTCAGGACCAACCTCACCGATGAGGGGAGTAGCAGCAGTAGAGATGAAAGAAGAAATAGCCTCCTCCTCGAACTTCTCGGTGAAAGTGTTCTTGCGCTCATCGAAAGCCTTGTACACAACCAGGGCGGGGGCCTTGACGCCCTCAGCCTCGGCAACAGCGGCGTCATTGACACCACCGAAAAGGTAGGTGTCACGGAGGCTCTCAGCAAGCTTGGAGAAGGTTGCGTTGGAGCTCTTGTCGTCAGCATTGAGGTAGGCAACGACAACAACCTTATCGGCGGTCTTGAACTCTTCGAGGGTGTCCTTTGTGAGGATAGAGACAGCGGGGAGGGACTGCTTGATCATGTAGGAGGTGATGCTTGAGAATTGGCGTTAGTTGGAATCTTGACAGATAACGAAGGTTGACTTACCCAGCAGCCTTGCGCTGACCAGCATAGGGAGTAACGTTCTCAAGGCCACGGAAGACCTTGAGGGTGGGGTAACCCTCAACGCCATGGTCCTTGCAGAGGTCAGACTCCTCAGTGCAGTCGATCTTGGCGAGCTTGATGTTCTTCTCCTTGAGGGTAGTGGCAGCCTCCTCGTACTCGGGGGCGAGAGCCTTGCAGTGACCGCACCAGGGAGCGAAGACTACGCAGAAGTCATGTCAGTAGTCGGTCTGTGATAGGAGGGTGCCATCACAAGACTTACACTCAGCAAGGACGAGGTCGTTGGACTTGACGAATTCGTCAAATGTGTCCTTGGTCAGCTGGGTAACATCTGAGTCGGCAGCAGAGGCATAGGCGGCCAAAGCAGCCATGAAGCTGCAAGCGATCTTCTTGTGGTGCATGTTGGGCAGTCTGGTTATGGGGGTATCCTAGAAAACACAAAGAAAGAGCTTCGCTGGGACAGACAAGCAGACGAGATAAGAAGGAAGAGGAAGAATGAAGGTTTGGAGTGGAGGGAAGATGGAAGAGAGTTTTGTAGTTGGAACTTGAGGACAGGTAACGTACATCCAACCCACAGTGCTATACTGTACCAAACCGTACCTGCTGTTAAAGCGCCCGTGGTTCCCGCTCGGCTCAGTGGGCTGCGAGATGTTCCAGTGGTTGCCTTGCAAGTTCACCGGGCCCGGAGCCAGCTCCCGCTTAGAAAAGGTGGAGGAAGCGTCCGGGGGGTCCATCTTTCAATTGAACAAGTGTCCCTTTTGCTTGGTGGCAGGTGGCACTTTCACGTCTCCTCTGTGAGGAGAGCGCCCCGTTGATCTGGCTCCATACCGCCGGAGCTGTAGCTGCAGCCCAGCACGGCCCCTCCAAAGCGGCGGCGGAGGGGACTTGTCGCTAGTCTTGTTTTGGGCGTAGTGGTGGCTTGAGATCAACTCTCATTGGACAGAGCTGTCGTACAGGATGCGCCAAAGGCTCCAGGCGGCTGTAGGGACCAAGGAGCCAGGGGCACTGATGGGATTGTTCCATATCCGCCTGGCTCTGAACCTCACTGACAGGAAGCGAACGATGGATGGTTTCATCGGTAGGTAAGTATTATGTGTGTTCGATCAACAGGTGATACAAGCCTAGTGAACCTCATTCAAGTGATTACATTCAAAATAAACTAGAACAGTAAATACACGGGCACGATTTTGCATCAATCAATGCTCTTGGTTATCAATCATCAATTGTCCTCGGTTCTGCGTAGTATATGGGTTCCTTTGGAATCCATCCAATCCTAACCAGGACAGATTAGGGAAGTGCGATGATAGTTGCCCAATTGAGCCGCAACAGAACGGTATTTGACGCTCCGAAAGATTCGAGGGGGTATTCTACTATTCTTACTACGGTAGAAAACTAACATGACCTGACTATCGAAGTTTCTTTAGAATGTGGCAATGAATTCATTGTAGGGCTAAAAAAAAAAAAAAAGGCCACGTCTCTGGGACAGCTTGCACAGCCCAGCCTCATCTTACTGCTCTAGACGCAGGATTTAGCTGGGATCACACCCGTTACCTGCTTACATAGTATTGCTGGATTTGAATTATTAATCATGGTCTGTAGTTTTCTGCACAAGCCATAATAGGCTTCTCCTTTCGATCGTAGTGGTTATAGATCCTACTTGTAACTTCGTGGCCCTTCCTCACAGGCGCCCTATGTTAAGTAATTGTACAGCCACATACCAATGAATATATTGACAATATATCACTGACTTACCCCTCGGTTCAATTGATGGCTTCAACCCCAATTCAGGGCGTCAGAACCCGTCATCAAAGGAATTGAGGCGAAACTCGATTCTTCTTTATTCAACATGCCGGCCCCACATCAACTAACCACGGCCCCACCACATCAGTCTTACAACCCAACCTCACACTCCTTGATGACACTGCATGCCAGAGACCGAAGATGATGGTCATGTCAATCTTATAGGGAACCTTCAGAAGCATACGTAATTCAAAGGATCCTAGCGGCTCCTGTATTTCATAAATGATCATAAGCTTGAGGAAAATACGCTCCGAGAAGTTAAGTGGTCACTTAGAAGTTTGTATCAAACAAATAGTCTTTTTATTCATCTATACCTCCCTCCACAATTCTTCATATGAAATCAGTCTTATCCATCACTTGTTGGACGACTTACGGTTCTTTGGGGTTGCCCGTTGGTACTGGACCGGCCACTTGACTTCAACATCCACTTGTTCCGCGGCGCTGAGCACAAAGTCTGGCTCCCTAAGGAACTGTCTTGCAGCAAGTACGAGGTCAGCCTTGGGATCACCGTCTTCTTCGATCAGTGATCGAGCAAAAACACCATCAGTGATATATCCAACTGTTCCGATCAGAAGTTCCTTGCCATCAGCGCGTAATGCCTCGCGGATTTTGCCAGCAAGATCTGTTTGGAGTGTCTGGTGAACCTTGATCTTTTGCGCCTTCAGGTTGCCGCCGCTGCTGATGTCCAGAACGTCGACTCCTAATGCCGGGAGTTGTTTAGCAAGACGAATGCTACTCTCAAGGTCCCATGATGGTTCGTTGTTCCATTCCATCCACTCGGTTGCAGAGATGCGCACCCAGACAGGCAACTCATCGGGAACAACGGCACGAATAGCTTCAGTGATCTCGAATAGAAGACGGGTACGGTTCTCAAAGCTTCCGCCATATTGGTCCGTTCGTTTCTGCAGTCGCTTTAGTATTTGGCCATCTACTCATGAGTGACAGAAATGACTTACGTTGGTAAGAGGTGAGAGGAACTGGTGGAGTAGATAACCATGCGCTGCGTGGATCTCAATGACATCAAAGCCAGCTTTTACGGCTCGTACAGCAGAATCTTGCCATTGTTGCACAAGAACCTTGATCTCTTCTGTCGTCAACTCATGCGGCGTTCCAAAATCATCAGCAAATGGAATGACGCTAGGCCCAACGATATTATCGGGCCAACCTCCGACTTCCTTGGTAGCAAGTGCTTTATTCACAGAGCCGCCAATCCAAGGTGCAACTGTACTCGCTTTCCTGCCAGCCTTTGCCAGATATTAGTCTGAGCCCAAACACCGGCCTCCCCATTGGTAGATTGAGCTTACATGTGCGAGCTGAATGGCAGCTTTCGTATTCTGACTATGAATAAAGTCTGTGATGCGCTTGAGAGGCACAATCTGGCTGTCTTCCCAAAGACCCGAGTCCTCAGGACTGATACGTCCACGAGGCTCAACAGCGGTAGCCTCAACAAAGACAAGACCAGCGCCTTTGAGAGCAAACTGTCCGAGATGGACAAGATGGAAATCTGTTAGGTGACCATCCTGGGCTGAGTAGGTGCACATAGGAGAAACGACAAAACGGTTCTGGAGCTCAACGCCTCGCGTACGGAGTGGCTTGAAAAGAGTCGGCGCCGAATCGGTCTTGAGCGGGGTACCAGCCGGAGGTTCTTGGGCCGGGGTGAAGTAAGGAACCCCAGCAGCTGCCTTATTGTGAATTTGGCTACTCATGGCTACTGGCAATAGTGTTGAGTGACAAGGGTCAGTTCACCTGTTGTAAAGGTTGTGGGTTCAGCGAGTATTTATGCTAAGACCGGGTTGGAAAGTGACAACTCAGTCAGGCCTCTCTGGGTCTAGGTATAGAATCATGCGTCTGTGTATGGACTCTCGTCAGTTGAAGAGCATCCACCAACCAAGTTACTAATAGTATACAAACAGAGGTCGGTTGCTTGAATATATTCCCTTCTAGAGATTCGAGGGCAGGAAAGGTATTTATATACATTATATTGCACTACAAACTATTGGCCATTAGGAAATAGTCTCTTAAGCTTGTCAACGTATTAACAACTCTAGAATCAACCCTAAGCACCAAGCGCTGTTTGCTCAGATACGCGAACGATGACGTGAAGAGAAAAATGGTTCCTTACTAAGATCGTCGTGGCTATTATTCATCCTCCACTCGGCTTCGACATTGAGGGGACATGCTTGTGCTAGATTCTAGATTTCCTCGGAAGGCGAATGCTGAATAATCTAAACGCTGCCATTACGCTACGCCGCTGTTGAACGACTTCAATCGATAACGTTATTGTTCCTTCGATAACTATAGTACCTAGCGGAGGAAACAAAATAGGTATAAGACGCAAGTACAGGGTACGGGAAACAAAGAGCCTAAGGGTCTGCTCTAAAACCTAAGAGTCTACTCTAAGAAGAATGGACTGACCTAATAGTTTTGTCTCGTATGATTTATTACCAGTAGTTAAGTTTTCCTGCGCCCCGAGGGTTGCCTACCTACGCAAGGGTATCCATATGGCTACTGGCAATATACAGTTTTTTTTTTTTTTAAAAAATAAAAAAATAAAATAAAAAAATAAAAAAATAAACACCAGCAGAAACCTCGACTTTCCAGAATTAAGTGTCGGTCTACTATTGATATCATCTTGCCAGCCAAGTTATAAGATTCCAAACATGCTGGCAAAAACAAAGAAAGGGACACATACTAACTACAACACGTAAAGAACCAACGCTCTGGCTATTGTCACGAATCTGGCTGAGACAACGGGTTTCAAGATTTACGTGGTGGCTAGGTTACCGACTTGTTTGTTAACCATACCGATGTCTTCATCAGCCATGAACCGTTGCTTGTGCTGAAAGAATAGAAAACGGAGCCTTGCTTTCAAGTCGTTGGTATCTCGGATGGTCTCGGCAGATATGTTAATTATGCTCCGATACAACTGTTCTACACGAAGTTGAACGATGCCGCGATGCCCATGCTTCGAGATTGCTTTGTAGGCAACCATATAGGTAACACTAACTTCATCCGATGTACGTATCTAGCCAAAGTCAATGCTGGTGTAGCGGATGCAGGCACACTTTCACTGATCAGCAGTCCCTTGATTGAGACGCCACCTTTTAACGTCATGGCCACGTTCACGGCCCGTGCCGTGGTTGCGCTGAAATCCAAGTATGATGATGCCAAAGGCTCCGAAGACGCAAAGACCATAGTCAAGGTAAAGAAAAGATTATTTTGGTTCCTACTTCCTACCATACAAGATAGATCTACAACTAGATCTCAAGTCGTGGTCTATAAACAAGCTGACATTTTGAGACAGCATCTAGTGATCGCATCCGAAACTCCAAATATCGCGCTTCCAATTCGTCGGCAAACATGATGACCAAATCCAGTTCCCACGTAAAGTTCACAAGGCATTAACCGATACTCATCAGCACCTTATTCCTGGTGGGTGGGCTTGAAGGTCCATCGCTGGTTTTCGGTGCCCTGAGCAAAAGGAACACCAAGCTCGAATAGTCGGAGGACAACATCAGAGAAGTCCTTGAAGAAAGCATCATTGTCCTTAGCGTACTTCTCAACCCAGGGCTTGAACTTCTTGTCCTCGATCAGAGCAATGTCGCTAGGAAGCATCATGAGTGACTTGGTAGACTTGTCCTCATACTGAGCAGGGCCGTTCCACTTCTTCCATTGCCACTTCTCCTCAATAAGAAGTCGGAAGTAGTCGTTGGTCAGGACAGTGGGGGAGAAAGTCCAGGGGCCACTATAGCCAGATCTGTCGGTGTGACATCGACCAAGAGCGTGGGCACCGGACAGCGCAACGATTTCTTGATCATTGAAGCCCATACGGCCGAAGATACCTCGAAGATGGTCCTGGCGCTTGGAGGCATCAGGGAGACGACCATCAGGTGTGCAACCAGAAACATCGCGGTCGGAACGGCCAGGTCGGTAGGGGATAACGGGGCCTAGCATCTCCTGAATAGCACAAACACCAGCAAGAATCCATAGATCGGAGTAGGTGATCCAGGGGAACTTCTCCTTGACCGGCTCAAGGAAGTTGCGGGCAGCGGCCAGACCGGCGTTGGCACCGTGGTCAGACTCAGGGGCGAATCGCATAGTGGCTCCATTACTGCCACCAGTGCCAGTCTCTTTGTCGTAGGTACCACTGGCATGCCAGGCAAGACGGACTAGGACGGGGCCGTAGCTGCCATCGTCGTAGTCGTCCTTCTCCTCCAAGCGAGCGGCAATCTCGTTGTAGACCTTCTGGTAGTCCTCCTTGCTGGGATTGAAGACCTTGGGAGTGACAGAAGCGGCACCGTTGCCGAAGAAGTAGTAGCCAGCACCTCCAGCAACAGCGGCACCAGTCAGCCAAATCCAAGCTGACGAGGATTTCTGTGTAGGCTCGGAGGAGTAGTGGCGGCGACCCTGCTGGCGGATGACCTGTCGGGGAGCAATAGCGAAGCCATTACGAGTGGCGCGGGTAGCCGCGCGGGCAAACTGTCGGGTAGCAAAGGCCATCTATGAAATGCAAATGTCAATATCAACTTCGAGGGTAGGTGAGCAGAAGATCGAGGTCGACGGTTGCATGTGTGTATTGCTGGCTGCTAGAGAGGTACATGCTTCTAGAGGAAGTAGTGGGCTGAACGTACCTTGAATAGAATATAGGTATAGTAAAGCGCTCAAAGGGAGAGAAAGAATGAGAGAGAAAGGAAGGAAAGAAGATCGGAGACGAACGGTACCATACCTTCCTATAAGAACTAGGGATGGCGTCGGTTGAGTTCGGTGGGAAACCGAGGGCGAAACGGGGTACCAGCCGTGTCAGTGACCGTTAGGCAGCCCCGACCCTGACTGATAAGTTCAGTTCACCTGCCGCCAGAATACGATTCATGGAAGGGCAGTGGAACACGAACGGCAAAGCTAGGTTCCATGCATTTTCCTGTTCACTGTTGGATCCGTCTAGTCATTCTACCTTGAATGCAGCGGCTGTCTTGCGATCTCGCCTCATGTACAGACAGTAAAGAACCTCTTCTTTCGCGTGAACCCACAAGACTTCGATGTTCGATTAGTGCCTGTCCAAAGACCTGTGGGCCATGGATACTAATGATTCCTCACATCATTTCCCCAGGTCAACGCCTTCGGAGCGGTACCGGCTTCACGAACCGGTGCCACGTCTCAAAATTGGTCTCTTGCTATTGGTCAATTCTGTATCAGAGTCCCGATATTTTTCATCTCTGGTGGGGGATGACGCCGGGATACATTCTGTGGGTACGGTGGGGATTCTTGGTAATGGTGATTTTCTTGCCTCTGAGAGGATACTACTGTTGAGGCCTGTAGAGCAGTGACAGGGGTTACTACTGTGTGGAGCTTTGAACTGTTACAGTCAACTTATGCCTGCTTCTGATATCGACATCGCTATATCAGGAGGCTCATGAAAAGTCATCAAAACGGTGCCATGTGTCAGATTGAAATGCGAGACCTATTTCGGTTGCGAGCCATAAGGCGACCAACCATCGGGGCCCAGCTAGTCAGAATTGGATTCGAGTATTCAAGAGACCTGAAAATTCTGATGCACCAGGACCCTGAAAGTGACCCTCCATTCCAGGCTACGTACAGAGTTCTCCTCTTATCCGATGGGATGAATCATCAGCCCGAGCAGAAATGGAAGAGCAACCAAATCGAAAGGACCATTCTCGGGTTGACTTACACACACATTGGCCTCACTCTGTCTGCGACGCTTCTGGAACACGATAAGGTCAAGAATGACCGAGTTAGGTTTTGATCGTTCCACAGGAGTAATTTGTCAGCCAGTACTTGCCTCGGAGAAATACCATGAGCGGGTACATGAGTACAACCAGGTTGGAGTCTTTTCTACAGGTACAGTACATTACGAAACAGGGGTCCACTTGGTCCGGGCTTAAAGATTCCAAATCGTCTGCCTCACATGTGATCTATCGTCATATCAGAAAATTACAACCTATTCTGACTACTTGCTACATTATGGTTTACATGTAACAACATCCTGGACGCTGAATGAGCTGGGCAACCGTTACAGATCTTCCATAGTAGCCAACATATTATTCCGCGCCGCTTCCTCGCCAGGACTTGATTATTGAAACCAGAAACAGTGAACTAACCACCTAGTACTTTGCTTCCCCAGATTTCAAAGGAGCACGACCCAACGGCGAAACATGCCGAATCCCGTTGGCCAACATTCGCCGACAATGCTCCGGTTGAAACAGATCAGACTGAGATGCCAATGGGCTTCTTCAACAGCACTAATGCAAATGTTCGATTCCCTACATGCTCCACAGGATCAATACTAATACTGTACAATAAGCGGTCGTTCAACGCAAAGCTTCGTTTTCATGTTGGGCGTATACTGTATACATATATTTTTTTCTGCAGGCTCAAATTTTCTGGTCTCTATCCATTCGGAGATGAAAAGAAGAAGAAAAAATCGTATCAGACTCTGAAGACTTAGCAACATGTCCACAAGTGATTCCATCATTCCTTCAGCGCCATCCAATACATCTGCCATCTGCAGAACCGCTGCCTCTTTCATATATTAATTCCTCGCAGATTTCATTATTTGCGGCAGCTTTCGTGCCCTCTCCGTCGTTTTTCTGTTTTTAGTTGAAGTCCGCATTGCCTTGTGCATCAGCGTCTGGCTCCCCGTGTATCTCGTAGAAATGGACGTATTGAGCCTCAGCTTTCTGCTTGCTGGCTTCATCTAGTTCGCCTCTCACAGCGCCGTTCTCTTTGCTACTTCCCGTAGACAGCTTCGCCACTGACGATGGACTGTAAGTGGTTAGAGGATGGTTCTCGATATGAAAGGGAAAAGACAACCTACCCAAAGATCTCCCTGTCAATTTGCAAGAATACCTTCATGGCATCCTTGTCACCCCGCTCAACTAAGTAGTTGAGATAGATCTGGGCCAGATCCTTCTTCACTGGTGCAGAGAGTCGACTTCGTTCTCGAAGCTCGTCAAACACCCTCTTCATGCATTCGCCATGCTGAGCTTCAGTCTCGACACTTGTCGGCTGCTCTAGCTCAAACTGAAACCATCGGTCCCAGAATAGTCTGCTGTCACCATACCATGCTACGTTCTCGGTAAAAACCCCGCGCGCTTCTTCGGCAGATCCCTTGACCTTCCATAGCAACAGGGCCCATTCTGCAACCAATGCCGCTTTGGTATAGATATCCACCGTAGGGGAGTCGATTTGGTTCTTGTACACCTGAATAGCGGCGTCAATTCCGTTTTGTCTTCGCTCAACGTTGGCCCATGAAACTATGACCTCAACACAGTCTGGCAGCCTCAGGAGAATAGCCTCATGAATGTCGAGAGCAACACCGAGACGACCTGTGCTCTCCTCGAAGTAAGCCCACTGCAATCTGATGCCTGGCCGACTAACAGGCACGAACATTGTCGAGGCGCGCATGTAGATATTACGAACTTCTTCCTCCTTTCCATCCTGACCGGACATCCACCGAGCGTATCGAAACCAAAGATCGTCGTAGTACGCGCATGTAACAAGGCATCGCTCGTACAACGCAACAGTTCGTGCAAAATCTCCTTCGGCTTCTTCAAAATCCAGATACTTGCGCCAGTTTACCAAGTCCTTGTGTTCCAGGGCGGTGACGTGAAAGTAGGGTCTCTTAATCTCAGACTCGTATGTCCAGCGCTTCGATACCTCGCTTTGTGTGGTAGTGAAAATTTCATAAAACATGGCGTCAATCTTGGCACGGATGTCGCGCTCGATCTCCAACGCAGGTTTGGGGGCGCCACCGAAAGCCAGGTTTTCGGCTTCAACCTCTGCCTTGAATCGCGCAAAATCCTCAGCAGGAACAACTTCAGTGATCGGCTGACTGTGCGACAATGAACGAAATCTCTCGTAGTATCGGGCATACTGGTGCATAGGTATGCGAATGATGCGTGCATGGATGGCGTAAATCTTGTCCTGTGCCTCCTGACGCTCTTCGTACTCTATGTACTTATCCCAAAAAGGGTGCGCCAGAAAATCAAGACCTACAAAGGTTGCTCCTCGCTCAAAAAGCCTGGGGTAGAAGGTTAGTATAAGAGCCATGTGCGGGAGGGATAACTCAGGGAAAGGATGGAGAGGATCAATACAGAGGGGAAAATGGTTGTGCGAGTGAGTAGCAAAACCGAGATCATGTTCTTTCGAGCGGGTGACGTGTAACGCAAGGACGACTCTAGAGTTCAGGACGAGCACGGATGGAATATCAAAAGAGCCTGGTAGAGAGCGTGAGAGCGCATCCCAGCTTGAGGGGCTATCGCAGGCATACCTCGCCATCAGACACCTTGATAGTAGAGTGTAGAGCCCTCGCGGATATGTCGACCGAGACCACTCTGGTCAAGCGAAATACTGCTCCGGAAGGCATGTTAAGGGAAGGGGAAGGAAACCATCCAAATGGAACTTACTCTCTGACGAGGTGTGGGTCATGGGTTGTCTCCATCTTGAAGGAGCAGTAATCCGTCCACAAGTCGACAGAATTGGTGATGCTTGCGCATCCTCTCTCATAGACCTATTTGCGGTGTCAGCAGTGTCGCAGTGTCGCAGATCGTGTAGAGTGAAGACCGACCATCTCGGCAGACTCGGGGCCGGCGATGTTGAATTCCATATCAGCATACTTTTTCCAGTAGCCGAAAAAGAGCGGAAATTTTGTCAGAAGTCGGTCGTACGCATCGCGGAAAGTTGCTAGTGCTTGGGGACTTGAGTTGCGGTTCAAGCCACCCTCCAATGTCTCACAAGCTTTGATGAGGTTCTCCCAGTGATCGAAGTTATCGGGGTCGGATTCCTGTTTTTCCACCAGACGTCAGATGAAGGTTCGAAGCATGGGAGAGCCCTTCAAGATATAAACGTACTACTTCCGCATTGTGCTTGCGCACAGTCGTGTACTCCTCCTCGGAGCCAAAGTGGCCAAAGTCGCTCATGTCGATGGAAAGCCGAATTCTTTCTATTTTTTCTCGGTCGCGTGATGAAATGGATCAGAATTAGGGGGCGACTGTGATTTCGTTTTATAATGCAATTATGAAGCTGAGAAGTTGGCAAATAGGAGATGACGCTTGAGGCTCACGTCTGTCGCGAAAGGTAGGGGCTGGTAGTTCGCGCTACAGACAAGCTCTTTCTTTTTTTTACAGGTACTTGACGACTTTGTCACTGGAGAGCTTCTTCTGCACGTGCCTGAGCAAGGACACGCGAAACCATCATAGATTGGTACTGCCAGGGATGTGATGCAAACAGAACTGTACTTATCTAGCAAGTCTCCACATCCGACATGGGTCTTGATCTGTCCGGGCCAACGATTTACCGTTCTCATGATGACTAAGCTAGAAAAAAAAATCGAGCCTGCACATATTTTCTCAGAAGCTGTTGCAGGACAGAGAACCTTTCTTTTTTCTATATCCTAAAAAGGGCTCATGATGATTCTCACATAAACATATGATAGGAAGAGAATGAACGCTCTCTTTTAGAGAGCATGATCTCAAATTCGAATCTGAAGCTCCATTCTTTTTCCCTTCTTTCTTTCTCTTTGCTTCTCGCACTTCCAGATCTCATCCATCGACAAGACATTTACGATACTAGCTATATCGTGATGAAATTATGGCTTTTCGGTTAGCTGCGCATTGCCTTTCCAGGCTTGTTTAGCACAATCTCATGTCTCGTTCAATCCCATCATGCCGAGCCATTATCAACACTCCTATGAAGTGCTAATGTTGATTTGCTTTGACCATATATATACCACAAGTAGACAAAGCTCCATGATATCTGGTGTAAGCGTCGTACTGCTTTCTATATATCGCTCAAGCATAGCTACTCCATTTGTGATTCAACTGAAGCTTTAAAGTCTTGCGCTAAGGAGAGACTGCACCTCAACCATCCATAACAATAACTGAGCTGTGCTTGAAGGTTCGAGCTCTATTGAAGTACGCCTAAACCACCAATCCGCCATGTAGACCCGTCAAGATCCTTGTAAAAGCATCGCAGCCTTGAATAGGTCGAGCACTTCTGGTCACTTTGTTCTTGTTGGTGGTAATTATCTCTTGTGCACACGACTTCAATGGATGTATCCATCTCTTATTTGTGTACATGCCTGCAATTTGAGATGGACACCATCAGCGGGTCTTGTCTTGGGATATTAGAAAAAATTGACCTTAGAAGCAAGAGAGACGAAATTAACAAGTTAGCCTGTACTGTTCTTGAGCGGTAATTGTTTCTGTCAGGCCCCTGGACTAACCAGGCTAGGTGTCAGCTTGGAGCCAGGGGTACCTCGCAGTAATTCCAGCTGAGAAACGTCATTTGCACGGGCAGCGTCCAATCTGATCCAATGCCTCTGACATTGGTCTATAATGCCCAAACCTCATCTCCATCCAAACACCAGCTGAACCCTACGCAGCCCAACTGCTATCTCTTCTAAGCTCTTTCTCTTCGCACTTCTCCTTTATTTGCATCCAATTGATAATGAGCCAACTGTTACATTAATCTTTTCCCGCAGCCGCTGCTTTGAACACCCTGAATCCTGAATTTATCCGTCCTGTCTCACGCTATCCTTCTGTACACAATGGAACATCACTCAGCGACCTGGTCTTCTCAGGCTCCATCTCCCGAAAAATCATGCGAGCTCTATATACGCGACTATCCCCATCGATCTATCGCCATCGTATCGTCCTCTCATACCCTAATATTTCGATATACCACGTCCACTAGTGAAGCCATCGCGAACGGCTCGCTTACATCCTTAGCTGCCATTACAAGGCCCCGCGGGAATGTCAGCGAGACTCTGGCATCGAAATGCATGGTTGAATTCGCACCTGTTTCCAGAAACCTACTACAAGACTATCGTCGTCTAACTCATCGACCAATTTATGGGACATTAGGCTTGATCACAGTCAACAGCGAGGTGTTCCTATCCATCATTACACATGCGACGCGCGCTGCCACCCTGCGGCCTGGAGAGACGGTAGAACGTATAGGCGGTGTCGCATTCTACTGCTTAAGCAGCGCAGACTACGATGATGTTGTTCCTCTCGAATCGCTGAATTCCGAGTTTTCGGATACTGCATCGGTGCAATCCAGTCCTTATGGTCAAGGTCTTGGTCGAAGGGAGGTAGCCATGGAGCATCCTTGCCACGAGCTGCGCAACCTACTTAGCAACGGGACCTTCTACTACAGTACTGATTTTGACCTGACAAACCGACTCCAAGACAGGTTTGTTGCGATCAAACTTTCGATAGAAACCTGCTGACGAACGGCAGACCGATCAATTCTAACTCCTTTGAGATTGACAATTTCGACGATGGGTTCCTTTGGAACTCATTTATGATCAGCCCCCTTGTACAGTTTCGTTCTCGACTCATGCCACATGAACGAGCATCTCTCGATTCGTCACGAATACTTACTTCAGCAATCCGGGGCTTTTGTAAGACAATGACCATCCCATTAAGCTCCTCGCCTCTGAAGAACGTCAAGTCGGGGATGCCTTCTTTTATGACTCTTATATCTCGGTTATCTTGTCGAAGAGCTGGAACTCGCTTCAACTCACGGGGTATCGACGATGATGGGCACGTAGCTAACTTTGTCGAAACTGAAACAACTTTCTGGAGTCCAGCAGGGACAATGTTTTCGTATGCTCAAGTGCGTGGGTCGGTTCCGGTGTTTTGGGAGCAGGCAGCCGACCTTATTCCAGGTCGCCAGAAGATCACAGTTACTAGATCTCCAGATGGAACTCAGCCTGCTTTCAACAAACACTTTGAGGAGCTTGAGCAATCCTATGGAGCAGTTCATGTCATCAACCTTCTTAGTGAGACTAAGCCGGGTGAGGTCGAGCTCAGTAACCTCTACCACAATGGCATCAGACATTGCCCTTTGAGCCGCGCAGGGCAGGATGGATCTTCAGACCATGCCCTCCTACGAGAAACGAATTACGATTTTCACGCCGAGACAAAAGGGCCCGCTGGATACGAGGCCGCTCGGGATATTCGCCGCTACATTGAGGGCTCTACTGATGGGTTCGCATACTTTCTTGCAGAGGAGACAAATGAGCCAAGTTACAATCAAGATGGGTCTGGGTATGCAAATATGGTGGTCGTACTTCAACAAGAGGGTGTTTTTCGAACGAACTGCCTTGACTGTCTGGACCGAACCAATCTTATACAGACAATGATTTCACAAATGGCGGTTGAGGCTTTCCTAGGACACCGAGGTGAATACGCTGCGTCTGACTTCTGGATGAGACACTCCAGTCTCTGGGCGGACAATGGCGACTCCTTATCCAAGACTTATGCCGGAACAGGCGCTCTTAAGTCATCCTTTACACGTCATGGCAAGATGTCACTCGCTGGAGCTGTTGCTGACGTACGGAAGTCGGTACAGCGTATCTACCACAACAACTTTCTCGACCCCTCCCGTCAAATCACTATTGACATGCTTCTGGGTCGTCTTGTTGGGCAAGCGCCAGTTCTTCTGTTTGATCCCATCAGCGACTTTGTATCGTCGGAGCTAGCCAAGAGGAGTGGTGAATTTACGTCTTACAACAGCATCACCATATGGGTTGGCACTTTCAATCTCAATGGGCGTACCGAAGGCGTTGATGACGATCTTGGTCCTTGGTTATTCCCAGAAACTCTGGGTAACGCCCAGCCAGATATTTTTGTGGTTGGATTCCAGGAGATCGTCGAGCTTAGTCCTCAGCAAATCATGAACAGCGATCCATCACGAAAGAATCTCTGGGAACAAGCTGTAAAGAGTAACCTCAACGAGCGACAGAAGCGATTAGGGGGCGAGAGATATGTTTTGTTGAGAAGTGGGCAGCTTGTCGGAGCAGCACTATGCATTTTTGTCAAGACGCCTAGTCTGGCCAACATTAAGAACGTCGAGGGTAGCGTAAAGAAGACTGGTATGTCAGGCATGGCTGGAAATAAGGGTGCAGTGGCAATTCGGTTTGACTACGCCAACACTAATATCTGTTTTGTCACGGCGCATTTGGCAGCCGGGTTTTCTAACTACGACGAACGTAACCGTGATTATGCCACGATCCATCACGGTTTGCGTTTCCAGAGAAATCGCGGTATCGATGACCATGGTGAGCGCACCTTGCTGCCCCTTCCGCTGCACTGTGCAACTGTACTGACATGAACAGACGCTGTGATCTGGTTAGGTGATTTCAACTACCGTATTGGTCTTAATTCAGAGACTGCGCGAACTCTCGTGAAGAAACGTGATTTTGAGACACTGTACGAGAATGACCAGCTCAATCTCCAGATGGTAGCTGGGTTGTCATTCCCGTTCTATTCCGAAGCTCGAATTACGTTCCCACCCACATACAAGTTCGATATTGGGACTGACAACTACGATACGTCGTATGTATCTCATGTGAACCATGTGTTGTTGCTCGTATGCTGACTGAGATACAGTGAGAAGGCTCGCATTCCTGCCTGGACGGATCGTATTCTCCGGAAGGGGTCTAACCTGAGACAATTGCTGTATAACTCAGCACCCCTGAAGTTCTCTGATCATCGGCCTGTTCATGCTGCGTTTGAGTGTAGAGTGAGCATTATCGACGAACAGCTACGTGAAACAATCAGTAAAGAGCTTTATCAGCGTCGGAAAGCCGATGTTGGGGACGCAACAGCTCATCTCGGCACTGGCGAGGACAGTGACGATGAAGATCTCATCGGCTATGACTCTATTGAGCCTGGACTGCCTCCTGCAAGTTCAGATCGTCAGAAATGGTGGCTCGATAACAAACAGCCTGCTCGTGCCGCGGTGCCTGTGCCCAAGCCTCGGAATGGACAGGCCGTTGGGCTCAACCCCAACCGCCCATCAAATCCATTCGGTCTCACGGAGGAACCCGATTGGATTTCCATCCCAAGATCGTCTTCAAAGGCATCATTGTCCAGTATGTCAAGCTCGCCGTTCGAAAAGGTCAGCTTACCCAACTCCATGGCATCAACCTCGAGCATCCAGCCTCGGAAGCTGCCTCCACCGTATGATCCATCAGCGCTACCAGCCAAGATGGGACGCATCAATCTCATGGATGACCAGACTCCCATGGGTCATGTAGAGGCGCCCCCTCCACCTCCACCTCCTCGACGCGCAACGTCAGGAGTGGCACCGAGCACCAGGTTTGGTCTTAACAGAGTGCAGACGCAGCCGCAGCCACTACCACCACCTCTGAGGCCAGTATCAGCAGCTTCGCACGTTTCTCAGTACTCGCAGAACAGTAAGGGTGGTAAACCGGCGCCCCCCGTAGCGAAGAAACCGGCTCATTTGACAACATCACCTAGTTCGAGCCCAGGCCTGAATCACAACATCCTCGACGAAGACTTCAGGCCACCTTTGCCGTCAAGAGCTCAAACCGGGGGTCCTGGAGTCGCTGCACGGAAGCCCGTAGGTCTACCGAAGCAAGGGATGAACGGTACCGATCCCAAACTATCGAACCCAATCGGTGGCATGATGGGCGGGGTGCCATCGCGCCGACCCGCGCCGCCGGTGCAGCCTAAGCCGCAACTATCACAGTCAAGTCAACACCGAGGACAAGGGTCGGTTGATTTGTTGGGTTCGCTGGACGAAGGCCAGGACGTGGGAGCATGGGAGACGTTGAAGCCAAGCACAAGAGCATAATAAGATGAACAGCATTACCAGCATAGTTGGTATTTGGGTGCGTAGGCGTTTGGGGCGGGTTTGGCTGGAGTGTTTTTATTAGGCTCAGATGTTAGGAATAGGCCTGTCTGTCTTGCATTGAAATATGGCTACTGGCAGGCATAAAAGTTGAAGTAAATTCTGGCTGTTATCTCGATGGTTCTTTCACCAGTCAATGCTGGGTTTGCCACGGCTGGTGGTGTTCTAGTTGGGTTTGTTTCAAGACATGTGAGCCAACACTTGAATCAGTGTGACCACTTTCTGTGAAGCCACGAGTCGGTCACACAAAGCTCTCAGTTCCTAACATTGATCGACTCGGCGACATGTCAAGCCATTTTTTTTTCTTACCGCCAAGATGTAACCGATTCACTCAATCCCTTGGAGAAATGCATGTCGGGTGATGCGCAATCGATACGCCGCCACGAGAGAGGACATACATACTTTAGTACTTTGTTAGATGGGCTACTGTTACCCTGACGAGACGGGATGGAGGGATTTTGGGCTGGTCCAGGTCTCATGACTTTGGGTTGCCCCGCAAATAAACAATCAACAGACCTTAAATCCCCAATCGATTTGCACGCAATGTCCGGGGTTGATTTTTGTTGGATTTTTCGTTGCTGCTGATCTAAATATCCGATCACTTTTGGATTTAACATGTTCACTCTGCTGACTCTTGATTGACAGGCGCATTGTTTTAGTCCAGATTCTCATCCGATACAGTTCAGACTAAGTCTGGGCTGGACCGAAAGGCAGCACTAGTTTGCAATAACGTTTCGACAATAGATGTTGCCGATTATCCACATAGGTATTATTAGGAGGTAGGTAGTATGGGTCCATGTTTAGATGGCCCAGCGAAAGCCTTCCGTTACCTACTACCTAGTACCTAGTAGTACTTACTATGGATGCACGTAGGTAGTAGGCGCCTAGTACAGAGAGTGTGCTGTGCATTGCATTGCATTGGCTGCTGAAGTACGGATACAGGAACCTCTTTCTGTAGGTACGGTAGGTACCGTACCCTGTCGTGAGCACGAGACCTTGACCCTGAGGGATCTAGACCAATGCTGATCATTTTATCAATCATATCACACCCTTGCTCGCCGTCCTTTTTCATTCACTCTTCCCTTCTCCTTCCCTCCTCTCTCCCCACATTGAATTGGATACAGCTCCTCCTATATCATCACCTTCATTACTACCTTGCTGGAATCAATTGCTCACTGGCAGGGGAAAAGAAGGGACTTCAGCACCACGAGTCAATGCTTTTTCTCTCCTAGGTTCTGTACGAATCTCCACTTCATCGTACCGTTCGTTTCTGGCCCACGCTCAAGAACCCGCCTTCCAGGAGAGATCGTCCCCGGTCCGTGGTCCCATTAGCTCCCCAGTTCAACCACTCTCGAACCGAGAAAACCGTTCCTACCTCCTACCTGAGTTTGAACCTTGTTTCTCTCATAACCTTGATCGCAATTTCTCCCTCTCCCGTTCTCATCTTAACAAAGAACCATCATCCACTTAATCTTCCTTGCTTTTTATTCATCCTTCTCAACTGTTCCCGGCACTCTGACCACGGGCACTCTTCAGTGTCAGTAGTCAGTCAGTCTTTTCCTTGGCTTCGTTTCTTCAAGATAAACGTCGGTGGGAAACAAAGAACGCTTGGACCTACCTGTTGATCGTAGTGTGATTCTCGTGGGTTGCACGAGTCATTGGCGTACACGGACGGATGAATTTGCTCGACGACGTCAAACAAAACACTGCCATGTCCATGTGAAAACTGGAATTGAGATTGTTCGTCAATTTTACGTTTTCACTGGGCGACATCAAAAAAAGAACACAAACAGAACCAGCAAGTGTCAGCACCAAAGCTGCATCCGACTGATCTGGGGCTCATATTGCGCAATACCACCTAGAGCGCGATAACCAGGTTTCCTCATACTGGCCGCCTATCTTTCCTTACAACACGACAACAGCAAGAAGTCTTCGTCCTACCGAGCAATACCGATACCCCATTACAAGTTTCAGCCAACATATAATCAACTATGGTCGGCATCACAGATCCGCGGATCAGGAGCAATCCCCTTATGCCTCCGGCGAAGCAAGAGCGCATCCATATCTGGAGAACCGAAGTCGCTTCCGCTCTCCACCTCCCCACGGCCCCTTCTATGTCATCTTCTCTATCATCGTCATCCGCCGCGACACCAGATCCCGACCCGGACACATCTTTCGCCACGCCTCCATCACCAGCGGGCTCTAGACCACGGAGCCTGTGGAAGCGCCTTAGCTGGCGCTTTGGACCCAAGAGACGTGCCGCTGCCAACATGGCTGCTGCCGCTGCCGAGCTACCTCCAGATGGTCGTACAGCTATGTACCGTGGGATGGAGACCAGAGAGCCTAGGGGCGGCGACGCTATGGAGGAGGAAGGCGGCATCTTAGAGAGGGACAGTGAGCGAGGGAATGGGTTGAGAGAGAAACAAGAAAGGCTGGCACGAGCAGCAAGATTACTCAACCATCGCACCGAAGAACGGTGACGTCCTGGTTGATTGACCGATGCATCACGCGCTATGACGAATGTGTCCCTCTTTAATCACGGAAGGCTCGGTGCCAGTAATACTTCTTAATAGGCAAACCGGAGCCATGTCGACATGTGTCATGATATAGCATTTATTCTTCATTAATTGATATCCTTTACAGACAGTTCCACGCGCGTCCGCAAGCACACGCCTTCAACTAATCTTTCTAATCTTGGGTACGAGTGAACGACGATTGTCATGAGACATGACAGTTCCGTAAACGCCAATTAGACTCAGCCACTCGCCAGAGAAGAGACTGGATGAATTGACAGACAAGGTATCCGGCAAATGCCTTCCGAGACAAACAACACCTGGGGACAACCTGAAGAAAGTCCTCAGGATGGGATAAGCCAAACGAAACAGTGTAGCAGCAGCCTCTCTTCTCGATACCTGTGAACAAAAAATGTAAGTGGTGAAGCTTTCAGGGGAAGGGATCTTTTCTTGGGAACACCAGGAAACAATTCATGCCCATCTTCTCTCACTAAGGTACGGTCTGTCATCAGACCGATAGGCAGGAACGACAAGACATAACAAGACATGAGGCAAGGAGGCAAGAAAGTATAAACATGAGAAAAGCCTTCTTCGTGGCGTTCCATCGGGAATTGGCTAAGCCTTATCCACTTCTTAATGATCAAAAAAGACGGGAAGTGAGAGATACACAAATGCTAGGTGCCCAAGATAGGCCAAGGATAAAAGGTGAAAGGGGGGGAAACTTTGCGATTGATCTGCCAGGTAAAAAAGAGAAAAAAACAAGAGCCGTCATCATCAGAGGCTGGCGGTCGATTTTCTTCAAAAGTCCGACGGACGAACAAGACGAAAGATTCCACGCCGCAACACTTTCCCTTTGCCAGAACCAGAACCTTATTGATTCATTCCTCCCTCTCCATCGCCATGAAAAAAGCAACGCACCGCGCAAAAAGAAGAAGCCTCGTACTATCATCCAGCCCGCCCAAGACAGTCCCAGCTATCCGTATGTCCAGGGGCAGACGAGTGTAACCGGGGCGAGAATACATCTCGGTTCCTATATGCCGAGACGCATGTGGTATCGAGGGGGATTATTGATAGATTTAGGAGGCAGCAGCAGGCGCAGGCTCCTCAGCAGGCTCCTCCGCGGGCTTGGCAGCCTCGCCCTCCTCCTTCTTGGGAGCATCAGCAGCACCAGCAGCCTCTCCCTCGGCGCTATCAGAAGAGGTCCAGAGGGTAAGGTTATCGCGGAGGAGCTGCATGATGAGAGTGCTGTCACGGTAAGACTCCTCAGACAGGGAGTCGAGCTCGGCAATAGCATCGTCGAAAGCCTGCTTCGCGAGGTGGCAAGCACGGTCGGGGGAGTTCAAGATCTCGTAGTAGAAGACGGAGAAGTTGAGGGCAAGACCAAGACGGATGGGGTGAGTAGGAGTGAGCTCAGTCTGAGCAACATCGGTGGCGCTCTGTGGTTGGGCACAACTGTCAGCGAAGGGCACCAGGGGCCCGGATCTTGCGGCATGTGACTGTGGTGGGGGGGTTTAGCCTTACCTTGTAAGCATCGTGGGCAGCGGTGGCAGCACCCTTGCGCTTCTCGCCTGAGGCGAATTCAGCGAGGTAACGGTGGTAGTCACCCTTCCTATAGATTGAAAGCGAACTTGGTCAGCTACGATACGAAATAATTCAAGTTGCGTTGCTTTTTTTTTTTCTTCCAGAAAAAACACGCATGTTTCAAAATGGGTGCAGTGGTTGGTGCATGAGCACAAACAGGGCGGAAGACGAGGGGCCTCAGGCCAGAGGCGGGGAAGATAAAAACGCACATCTTGTGGTAGAAGACCTTGGACTCGCCAGTGGCAGCGTTGGGGATGAGGAAGTCGTCCAAAACGTCGAGGACATCCTGGCAGACCTTCTCGAGCTCGGTCTCAATCTTGTTGCGGTAATCCTTGATGGTGGAAACGTGTTTGTCGGATCCCTTAGATTCCTCCTTCTGCTCGATCGAGGAAATGATGCGCCACGAGGCACGTCGAGTACCGACGACGTTCTTGTAGGCAACGCTGAGAAGGTTACGCTCATCAACGGTGAGCTCTCCGCCCAGCTTAGCCACCTCCTTCATGTAGGTGACCATCTCATCGTAGCGCTCAGCCTGCTCGCAGAGGCGGGCGAGGAAGGTCTTGCTATATTGAGGTAAGACGTACGAGGTTAGCGAAACGGTGTCCTTGCATGATTACTGAAACTCGACGACCCAGAGAAATTATCGAGCGCCGATGCGGTCGGTAGAGAGGCGGTGGGGGAAGATCCGGACGAACCTTTCACGCTATCACACCACAAGAGTCAGCATCTAAACAGCATTGGTTAAGGAGATAGGGATGATAGGAGATAGACAGGTGGGCGGAGACAGCCAACACCACACGAAGGGCAAATGGAGGACCTCAGCGAGCATTGTGAGCTGCACAATCAAGCACTCGAAGCCATGAAACGGGAATTATCGAGGCGGCAACTCGTGGTGGTGATTCCGTCCATGTTGGGCTTCGACTGAGGGGTTGTGCGGGCTTCGGCGGGTGCAGGCCGAGCAAGAAAAGGACATGAGATCTCTTTGCAGAGAAGAGGGGAAACAAGTACACCAGCAAGACAACTTACCTCAGTGGCCATTGTGGAGGATTTTGGGTATTGTGTTGATAGAAATGAGGAAGCGGTCGTAACAGAAAAGAAAGTTAGAAGTCGAGGTTGAGTGAGAAGATGGGAATTTTTGGAGGTTGAGATTGGGGGGTGAGAAGAGGGAGCGAGGTGGAAGGTAACCAGCGACAGTAATCTCAGTTAAGGTACTAAGAGAGTGACTGGGACTGGGCGGGCTGTGGAGGTGGGGTCAGCCGTTCAGAGCCAAAACTGGACCCGACAGGTAGGCCACACAGTATGGACGACAATAGGTACCATCTGCATTGAATTTCGGCAGCCTGGGCGCCAACATACGCCCACTGCCCGCCAGTTTTTGGGGGGGTTCACATCGCTAATAGTACATGGACAGCACAAGCTTGGGCCCTGGTCACCTTCATGTGGGCTGTTGATTTCGTTTTTTTCACCTACCTCGACACCGCCGCCCACCCGCTTCTCTCTAAAGCGCAGCTCAGTCAATAAGGTACTGTAGGTCGGGTAAAGTTAGTGCCTCTCACATGGAACCCAGTCACCGCTCTCATATTCAACTTAACCGACACTGTTCAAAGAATAAGAAAAACAGATAAAGAGAAAGGGAAAAAAGGGGGAGCTACAGAATCTCACCGGAACACATCCCCGATGAAAAGACTAGACGGAAAGATGAGCAATAAAGCTGCCCGCCTCATCTAAATTGCACATTCTCTCAATTGATAACCACTATTTACCTGCCTACTATCTTTCTATGGACAGAAATTGCAGGCAATCTATGGATGTAAACAAAACAAGACACGTGAGCGCAGAAAAAAAATTGACCAAAAATAGGTGACGACACACAAATATTCCATCTCCTTCACCCCTCTTCTATTGCACTATTAAAGTAGAACAAATCAAATTCAGCCCGGGCAGTCTTGATCTTGATGGTCCTGGCACGTCATGTCCCGTTAATCCCTACATAATCCCATTATGGTCGAGACCCCTTTATTTGATTTAGACCCATGGCGGAGAGCAATCGTGCCTAGGTACCTAGCAATTAGATACTACTAGGTATGTTACACCTTTGCTTCCGTAACAATACATCCATAGTAAACACGTACAAACCAGTTGAGGCAGCATCAGTCGCTGGTATGTACTCGGTGAAATCATCAAATACGTTCTGCCTTCTGCATGACATAGGATCCCTCAAGTCAGCCTCGTTGAGGCTTAGGGTATCTATTCGAATTCGTTCTTGATCCATCCCCTGTTTGTTTTGGTTTTCTATACCCGCCACAACGGCAATTCTTGTCTCACAAGAATCAAGACTGAGACCCGAAAGGGCCTTAGACTGAACCTGAGGACCTACCACTCAGACACCTTCTCCCACTCAGAAAACTCCCAGAGACAGGGCGAGATGAACTCATTTCCTAGGCTGGCCTCGTCCGCCTTGCAATTATATTAGCCGCCCACTCGAGCGTTCAAGGACTCGTTCAGCCCCAACTCGCGAGCATTGTAATTTGAAATTTGTATTTCTGTTCCTGACCCTCACTCTGAGACAGCTGTTACGATATTGGTATCAGGCCCATGGTCAACCATTCGCTGTAACATGAAGCAAGCTTACAACGGTACCCATTTCAAATTATCCATTCGGGTTCAGGCTCGTACATAATAGTCCAGAGGTGGAACCTATCCGTACCTAGTAGGTAGGCAGTAGGTACTTGTGGCATTAGCACCCGTTGTCAATCATCATCAACAACAGAGGATACACTGCTGAGTACCTGGGGCTCTACCAGCCCGCTATCAAATTTCAAGATCTTCCCACCCCATAGTTATCAACGGAATCATCCCTGTATGTTTATTCGTTTATTCAAGATGGACGCTCATTCCGCTTGCCAACGCAACCCCTCCCTCCTATGCCGCAAGCCTCGACAGATCCACGAACCTGGACGCGGGAACTCCATCATCTCGTTCTAGTTCGGCGGTATCCCGGTTCGTTTCATAACTATATTCAACGATGAGTGGAACTATATCCGTCAATCAACCTAGCACCTCACTTATCTGTTGGTGTAGATGATACCCTCTACAATACTATGGGGGAGCTCGTTGAGGCTGTAAAGGTAGTGCAGTTCGCTCGTCATCATGGGCAACCCCTTATTCCTGCCAGAATGACTCTCTCTTCCACCCCACGGACCCATCTGCAATCATCCGAAGCCAACGTTCCACCAAAGGCGGAACCAATTTTGCCTCAAAGTACCGTGCAGTACGCAACGTGAAGTGTATAGTTGAATGTTGAAGTGTATTGCACATGATACATCAAACAGGCACACCATGTTCTTCTCGAAACGACTTTCGCCCTGCTATTGATCTCCTTCTCTCTCCGTGAACAAACATCAACACGAAGACCCTTATGATCACTTGACCTAGCTAAACCTCTAATGACCCTGTCTTTACCTGACTATTTAACTTGACTTGTGGAGCTCTCCTTTCGGTCTAGCCCGTAGTCGCTGCGGGAGGGGCCGCGAGTTGGCAACTGAGAAATTCGTATGATACCGTATCCGTTCCGATCAAGAGTCAATCGTGATACAAGCCTGATAGAACACTCAGTCGGGTTGAAACTTCCTGTGGCCGTAACGCCTATCGATTTTTGATTGTTCAAAACCATACTCACAATGTCGAAAAGGCAAGATCGATATTAATAAACATTACTCGCTTCCAGTGAAGTTGAGACTACATGATATATAAAAGGCATAAACGAAACTTTTCCCCAGTTCATGAACGTCAGGAAATCATAATTCCTCCGTGTCTATGCCTGGACCTCGATATCGCCCTCGGCCCCAGTCTGCGGGATCTCCTCCGGGTACACAAAGACCCAATCTCCAGAAATAGTCCCTGTGCGCAAATAAGAGCTGCCACATCTTGAATCTCGAAGGGAACCCATTCGGCTCTGCCAGCTTGTCCGAGGCCGTCAAAAGGGTTTTGACATGAAATAGCCGGCGGATGGTCATCCATAACGGATCATCTGCCCCTGCTATGCACTTCGGGTCATCATCACCGATACACATGTAGATATCAGATTCGGAAGGGGTCAATTCCTGCTTGGCAATGTACACCTCGCCTGCATGTGACTTGTAACCCCATTCGCTCAGAGGTAGAAGAGGTACAGGATCCTCTTTGTGAGTTACGCGCCTGAATTCGCGCCTTTCCAGGTCCTTTCTGTCATCTAGGTGAAATACTTCGTCCACGAAGCGGGCCAGACCTTCGTTTCCAACGCGTGGCTCACCGAACGTGGTGACTATAACGTTTTCCCATCGGAGCGACACTTTGAGTTCCAGTGCAGCAAGACAAGCAACAGAGCCTCCGAGGCTGTGCCCAACGAGCTGAATTGGGTAGGAAGGATATTGTGATCTTAGTTGTTTCAGCTGTGGAAGAACAAACCGTCGAGTATTCTTCCATGATTGGAGAAAGCCCATATGTACAGTGCAATTCGTGCATGTATGTTCAGGCTCGTCGGTAGGTTCACTTCCACCATGATCTGGAGATGGATATGGTACATACTCCTGAGGGATAGTGCTCAAGTCGACAATCGTATTGGCAATGCTGTAGGTTCCACGGAAAGCTACCACGATAGCAGGCTCATTGGCAGTCAAGCCATTCCTATCACTATGCTGCGTCATGCCATGGTCTACAGCGATGTACCCGCAGCTGTCACTTAGTAAGGGGCCAGTGTTCCATGTGTTGATGAGGGACAGGCTGGGGAAGTCGTTGCATCGCGACACACAGTCAAATGGCTTTCTCACGCCTGTCGTGCCGATGCAATAGGCTATGTCCACAAGTCGTGATAAGCGCTCAAGAGTGGCGAAGAAGGGTACTGAAACGCCCTTCTGTGACGCTGTGTTTGGGTCGAGGTTATGGGCGAGACTCGAGATGACGAAGATGAGCTCAACGACAAAAAAGCTCAACAAATTCGCAGGTTTAAGCCACATAACGAACTCGGATTTGTGGTGAGACTCCAAAGACCAGTTGTAGACGCGTTCACAGAGATACACTGCGATTCGAGAATATCGAGAGGGATGGATCCAAGCTCAGTAGCAGATCAGTTTCTCATACAAAAGCATAGTAGTCCGCATCAGAAGGAACAAGAGTGAGGAATTTATTCATAATAGAGACTGCTGCTGCTGCTGTTGTTGTTGTTTTTTTGGTCGGGGAGGGATTTGAATTAGCTTCCAATGAAGAAGTGACGATGGGACCTGGGCTTGATCAAGTGAAGACGTCAAGGGTTGACAGGTCTCGTGAGTGATGGACCTCAAACTGTTGAGGTCATACCCTCTTTGGCTGTGACAAGCAATACCTGTTTAGCCTGCTAAATGACCAGCAATGCGAGGTAGCATTCTTTTCTCGTCTTCCCGAGAATTGGGGGGTTGTAAGTGGCTGGCTGAATTGGCCCTGTCCTTCCCCGGATTCTCTACCCTAGGCCCGCCTTAGTGCCTGGCAGGCGGCAATTGACCGTAGAAGGAAGTACCCAGGCATGACAAGTACTAAGGTACAAAATACTGTATAGTCGCATGTTTTGAACCAGAAACTAAAGATTGAACATTGTATTCTGTTCTTTTATTATCAAAATACATGGTTTTGAATTTATACCAATCGCAGAACCCGTCTCTAGAACTTCCGTCTGGCTCACAAACATACGTATGAATCGTGAATCGTGGGTATAACACCTGACTACATACTACCTGCAGTCCCACACATCACAATCTCCGGCATCACAAGATCTCTTATTTTACAAATCGAAGTGTCTAAACTAGAGGCTGTCTGGACGGCTGAAGGCTAGTGAAACTCGCCTTGTGGTCTGTTGAGTTGGTCGTGCAACTGCCCGTCCTGGCACACTTGAGAGGGAGCATAACGCTTCCGCTGGCCTCATATGGTAGGCTTCTGTGCAATTAACAGTCAATAATCGAGATGTCTCCAATCGTACATCAGGGACACTTACCCGTCCTCTTGGCTGCAAACCTTCTCCATCATCCAGAGTTTCTGGTAATCACCATCCCACAAAAACTCGACGTTGCGGTTATCGCACGCGAATCGGTCTGTGCCCATGCCAGTGATAGGCTCTGAGGAAGAATTCTTGTGGCAAACAGTTGTCAAATCCGTGTCTTCGTCCAAGAAGGTAAAGTCGAAGCCAGCGAGGGTTTTGCCACCATCCTTGGACTCTGCCTTGAAGTTACGGATATGGTAGGTATCGGGGAGTGTGCAGCCGCTATCCTCGGCGCTGCTTTCTAGGAGTGACAAACTCTGAGGAACTGCATAGGCGTGGGCGGCCCAGGTAATAGGGAGGGCAGAGAGAATAACGAGTGCGAGATGCATCCTGAAAGTATGTGTGTTGTATGATTCGACGCCAGAGTATGAGGAAATAGACGCGTAGAGACGACGAGTTTATCAAGTAGGTGATGAGATATGGTTTAGAGAAAGTGATGAATTTTCATGTCGAGGCATGACTACCTACTAGTTATAAACATTATACAGAGTAACCCAGATGGAGAAGACGACGTCAGACTCGTAGTAGTCCCTGGCTGGGTTCTCCTTGCCTTACCGAACACGCGGCCCAACTGATCATTAAAACGGGCCTGCTTTCCCTTTCATCGCCTTTGTGCAATGCGATTTCACCTGCCGATCTTGCTGAGTCCGTAAAGAGACATGGAGTTGACGGATCTAAGGCGAGGATCCGGCAGTGGGCAGTGCTGTTGATTGGATGCCGATCACGTTTCATGTTTGCTGGGTCGGAGGTTTAAATGTGGATTGGCCCTTGCATGGACAGCACATGTCTACCGTATCTCTCGGCGTTTAGTTGTCTGTTGGCTTAGGTAGCACACAGAAGCAGAGTAGTTAGGGAAGGATGCTATATCCCGTCGAGTGGTACAGAAATAGAAGCATAGTGTTGCCAAACGAGTTGATTGGACTGAGAAGCGATCATTAGATAAGTCCAGAAGCGGTGTTTTGCGCGTTTCAGTCAAACACCCGACTATGGGGTTGTGAGGTACGCCCTTGGAGATTCGGTTGTCGATCCTAATGCGCATTGAATCATTTCCATGAGTGATCTCCCACTTTAAGGACTGAGAGGTTGGGAGGTAGCCAGGTAGCCAAGCAAAATCAACATTTACAGGAGAGGAGCCTGCTCTTTGTTTGCACTAGGCAGTGCGTTGATATTCAACTGAATACGGGTATCTCAAGTCCTCCAAGGAAAGAATCTTTTTTAGAACAATCATACGTTTATCGGCATCCAACAAAGAAGAGTATAATTAGAGTTGCTTCTCAAGATAGTCCTATTTCTATAATTTCGCGCTTTTGGATATTGTCAAAGAAATAGAAAACCATATAGTTTGATATCAGACAACGGTCAACTTCTTTCTCACAGACTTATCACATATCTTGACGTTCTACCTAAGTAAGTAGTACCTACATATACCTAAATAGTTTATACCTAAATAGTTAGTACTAAGGTAGAATCCAATGCCACACTCAAAAGTCCCACTCTCGCACCAAAAAATTCGCTTTACCCTCAGCACGTGACCCACAGATTTGGCAAAACTTTTACTCCCCTCCATCTTTTCGTGATTCCTCTCGTGTTGGAATTATTCTCGATCAACCCTTCGACTAACCCATCCAGCAACAATGGCCGCTGATACCCCCGCGAAGTCCGGTTTGGCCGTTGGCCTCAACAAGGGCCACGTATGTCTTCCTGTCGCAGTCTCACCTCGTGGAGGATCTCTGCTTCGCCTTCGCGACGGATGACGGCGCGACGAAATCCAACTAGCAGACGATGGACGCTGACATTTGTCGCCGATATTACAGAAAACCACCCCCCGTGTCGTCAAGCCCCGTGTCTCCCGAACCAAGGGTCACCTGAGCAAGCGCACCGCTTTCGTCCGAGAGGTCGTCAAGGAGGTTGCTGGGTAAGTCAACAGAATTTTACTTCGGAGGAATGGAAAATCGAGTTGGAGAATCGAGCTACGATGGACAAACCGCATGGGCATCGGAGAAACTTTTGCTGGGGGCTATCCGGGTCTATGGTCACGTTCGATTTTGCTGGATGAAGAGGGACTATATCAAATTTACGTCTGGATTTTTGCTAACCAGCGTCCTTCGCAGCCTCGCCCCCTACGAGCGCCGAGTCATTGAGTTGCTCCGCAACTCCAAGGACAAGCGTGCCCGCAAGCTCGCCAAGAAGAGAGTACGTCAAATCTCAAAATCGAAACCTTCCACGACATGTATACTAACTTGTCACAGCTCGGTACCTTCGGCCGTGCCAAGGCCAAGGTCGACGAGCTTCAGCGTGTTATCGCTGAGTCTCGCCGTGCTGGTCACTAAATCGCTTAATCTGATTTCTGGGAATCTGGCACCGAATGGGGTTCGCATGGATTGGTGTGGTCACGATATGATCGGTTAAAAAATCAACGGCATTGATGCTCGTGGCAGGGAAGCTGCGGCTCACCGGAATACCAACACTTTCAAGCAATTTATGGCATAATGATCAAGCCATGCCCCATCGGTTTACTTTGTGACGTGACTAGTGTTGATCAGCTCGAAGTGAAGTGTATGAGTATGATTGCAATAACGAATACGCGCCGCTCTTATACATGACAGAAATTAAAGATTTATTGTTGTACTGCCAACGCTGCCAATAATCATTAATGCATATCTGATATCTCATGAGCTTTTACTACCTAAGTAATGGCCGCCTATTTCTTGCCCAGCTTGAGCCACTTTGGTATTTTCTTTGCGATCTTCTCTCCTGATCCTTCACCATTCTCCGGCTGCGCTGGCCGAGCAACAGGAACCTCCTCGTCCTTCTCATTGGGGGCGATAGGCTCGGGGACCTTGACTTGTTGACCCTGTTGGGCGACATTGGCCTTGAGGAAAGGTTGTTTCCTCACAGTTGCTGGCACCGTATCATCCCAGACCAAGTTGATAAGCGTTCTTCCAGACATTCTATAGGCCTTTATTAATCCATTGTCTGAGCCCGGGTCATCCTTTATCACAACTTTGGTTCCAGGGAGGACTAGATGGAAGGGCTGGTCGTTGTGTGCCATGACATGTCGAACGGCATCATATAGGAACTGCCCAGTATGTGCCGGGCTCACCTGCCAATCGCTGCTGGTATTATCTGGGAATCTGACCTTCACAAGAATGGCTTTGATGGCGTTGATCTTGGCGGCTTCCGCAGCAGCCTTCTCTTCCAATTCCTTATCTGAAAGCAGCCGTTTGTTTCTCGAATTCTCTTGAAGTCGAGCTTGGTGAAGTTGCGCATGCGCGATGGTAGGGGCAAAGTCTGTATCGGTAGCGGGGGCCAAAGCTGCTGCTGGCGTTGAACCTGAAGGCGCCAGGAAGACGTTAACAGGTGCCAACGGGTCATGTGGGTGAGAAGCATCGACCTCCATTGTGTCTTCTGTAACAGTCCCAGGTTCCTCATCCTGTTGAACAGGGATCGTCCCCATGGACTGCTCTGCCTGAGCATCCGTCATTTGTGAGTCGTTTTTCTCTTCTGGTGCTTGCTCTTCTTGTTTCTCTATTTCCTCCGTGGGCACAGGCTCGGCCTTCGTTGTTGACGCCTCTTCCCGACCTTCCTCATCTATATCCTTGAAGAATTGGCCGATTTCCGTCATAGCATCGTACAGTGTCTTGTCCGTCTGGCGGTAGGTCAATCTGATCAGAACACTTCCAGAGTTGTAGCCAAGTTGCGACAATGTCTTCTGGAAGTCTGTGAAGGTTGAGAGTTCTCTGCCCATAATGTTTAGAACTGGTGTTTCGTAATGCAGTTGCCCGCTGCCGCTTCCTGAGCTGTTTTCCATACACGCAACCCCACGTGCAGTGATATTGATGTTCTTCCCGTTACTCGCCTCGCCGCTCTCGAATTGGCGTAGGACCTTCCATATTGTCAGATCGCTAGGGAACTTCTGGATCAGCCTTCCTCCTGGTATTTCGCGACCCTCGGGAGGCGGGACTTGAAGGGCGACCTGGATGGCGGAGGGTGTTTTTGACTTCTGTACAAGCTCGAGTTTTGCGCCAGGACCTAGACCGGAAGCACGAAAAGGGACCGAGAGATCGACTGTTTTTTGCCGGTGCCTGAAAGAACAATTTGTCAGAATTTGGTCTAAAAGGAAAGCTAAGAGGCGTGTGGACACACTTGACAAGATACTTATCACTTGAGAGGTTGAGCCTTCGACATGCTTCCTCCAATACGTCGATCAAGTAGGTTCCAGGGGTAACTTTGATAGTGGCCCGCCGCAGGTCGGAGGCTATTACAACGACATTGGTTGCCATTGTGAAAGAAGATTTTGGTATGAGATGCTGATGCAAAGTCTATGTATGGAACAGAAAACGTTGTGAAGTATTCGCTTCAAAGATGATCGCAAAAGGTTGAGCTTGGTAGGCGGTGATGTAAGCAGGCAGCTAACAAGGACGAGTGTGGTCACGGCGGGGTTGCGACGTGTGGGCTTCGAGCTGAATTGGCACCCAGGCAGTAGTCAGTCTGTGAGAGGTTACCTATGGCAGGTAGGGTCACACAGGCAGTAGATGTTTTCTCGTGGGCTGGATACTAGACTAGAAGCTTCTATGGAATGAGAATCAGAATCCATTACAACAGGTACCAAGGTAGCCTGAGTTACTGTCCGCCCGGCTAACCAACCCATCCAAGATACCCTACTAAATTACAGGGCGTCGAGTTGAGGTCGAGTAAGCCTAGTGTCGAGCGTCGAGTCCTCAGCCACTTCTCCAAATTGTTAGCATATATCTCATAATGATCATGTTACAAGCTGCTTTTCACAGTAACAAGCATTCTTGTTTCTGTCACCATTGATTCGTTCTCATGACTGGTGCCATCGACGTAAATACATGAAATCCGATACTATCCCAGCGCTTCAACAAGGAGCTTACCTAACGCACACTGATTTGCTGAGCCTCAAAAGCCACAGCCAGCTCGCAGGCTGCTTTAGCCAACGTGGACCTCCACTCCACAGAGCTGCTTCTTAGGTCCCGGCCGCGCCAGACCGTGTTTGCCTTGCCAGCCCGCCTGTACGTACCTTCCGTAGCAGCAACGCAACCTCATTGCACTGTACCTTCGGTAGCTCTAGTCCAGTGACGGGAGCTTCAACCATCCATCTCGCAATTCATCTACTCCACGTCAACTGCTCTCCGACAAGCCCCTGACGCGACGATACGATACTATACGAAATAGCGATAGCCGAGCACTTGGCCTCACATAACGATCCCTTGCCTGTCTCATTTCCGGCTTCCTCTCGATAAGACAGTCGCTGGTTGACGTCGATTGTCCAACCTTGCATTTACCCATTAACTTTTAAGTAGCCATCATGGTATGTTGATAATGACGCTACAAGCTGCTGTCAGGCTCGAAAGCTAATTGCCTCGATTCGATAAACAGTCGTCTCCTTTCTCGATAAGTCCGTCTCGACCGCTCGTCGTCATGCCAGTGATCATACAAAGCTAACATCCCCTCCCATACAGACGGCGGTGCCTGTGTTGCCATGGTCGGCAAGGACTGTGTCGCTATCGCATGCGATCTTCGCCTTGGTCTCCAGGCCCTCACTGTTTCCAACGACTTCCCCAAGATCTTCCAGTACGGTGACGTCTTCCTCGGTCTCACTGGCCTGGCCACCGACGTGAACACCGTGAGCGACCTATTCCGTTACAAGGTCAACATGTACCGCCTGCGCGAGGAGCGCGATATCGCACCTCGTACATTTGCCAACCTCGTTTCTTCCTCCCTCTACGAGCGCCGTTTCGGTCCTTACTTCGTGTCTCCCGTTGTCGCTGGCCTAGACCCCAAGACCGGCAAGCCTTTCATCTGCGGCTTCGACAGTATTGGCTGCATCGATTTTGCCAAAGATTTTATTGTCTCTGGTACCGCTTCAGAGCAGCTCTTCGGCATGTGCGAGGGTCTCTGGGAGCCTGATCTGGTGCGTACTTGGATGGTTCAAGCCAGAAACTGTATTCTGTCTGGCTTGGATGTCTCCTTGCTCAAGACTGGAACGCTGACATCCCCTTCTATAGGAGCCCGATGCTCTCTTCGAGACCATCTCCCAGTCCTTGCTCAACGCCGTTGACCGTGACGCCCTCTCTGGTTGGGGTGCTCATGTTTACATTATCGAGAAGGACAAGGTTACCAAGCGATTACTAAAGGGACGACAGGATTAGAACGTCGGCGTTATGGACAAATCTACAAGAATAGAGCGGGACGAGGGGTGGTTTATGTATCCTGTATGAATAGATACCCAGCCGACATCAACCGCTGGGTAATGAGAATGCACTTCTTCGTCTTGCTTCTACTTTGGCATGTGCATTGGTAATTAATGTTTATGAGACGACGGATTGCAGTGCCTTTTATTCGATTCCACCAGTCTCTCCCAGGTACTGGCATTTCCCTGGGGCATCATAACTACATACTAGGTACCCGCAAACTAACTCTCCTCATTTTAGAAGGACGGCGAAAGACTCGCAGGGTGCGAGCTTGATTCCGTCACTGTTCAAATCATCAAGTGTCCTTCCTGCCGGACTAATTAGCACCTCCCGAGCCTCGCCAGGTAGCTTCCATGCAACAGAAACCGCTGAAAAGTTGCACACGATGAGGGCAGTCTCTCTGCTATCAGCCCGTCGTGAGTACGCAAAGACCTTGTCATTGGATTCATCCACGAGCCGGAAATCACCGTAAACGAAGATGTCCATATACTCCTTGCGCTTCTGAAGCACTTGGCGATAGCAGCTGTACACAGAATTAGGGTCTGATGTTTGCGAGGCAGCGTTGATGTCGGTATAGTTGTCGTTGACGCGCATCCAGGGTTTAGCATCAGCAGTGGTGAAGCCTGCATTTGGGCTCACATCCCACTGCATGGGAGTGCGAGCATTGTCACGAGACTTCTTCTGATACTCAATCTTAAATGCCTCCTGGGCTGCAACATCATCATTCTTGTGAAGTCTGTAGAGTCTGTTAGCGTGTACGAGTACATGGGTGCTGCCTGACTTACTCCCAGTGTCTGAGACAATCAAGGTCCTTGTATTCTTCCAAACCCCAATATTTCGGGACGTTGGTCATGCCAATCTCCTGACCTTGATAGATGAAAGGTGTGCCCGACTGGAAACCGAGGAAGAGCGCTATCAATTTCGCGCTGGCAACGCGATGATCAGGGTCATCATGAACAAATCGGCTGACTGCTCGTGGCTGGTCGTGGTTCTCCAGGTACAAAGCATTCCATCCTTCGTTGTCGTACATGAACCTCTGCCATTTGAGAGTTGTGGCTTTCAGCTCGGAGAGTTTCCAGGATCTGTGTGTGAATTTGCCTCCAACACCATGATCGAGATCCATTCTGGTTTTCTCAGCTCACTGCCCAAAGGATATACGGGACAAGATTCCGACTTACAACTCAAAATGGAAGATCATGCTAAGCTCTCCTCGGTCACCACGCACAGCCTTGATCAACTCACGCTCGTCATGAACACAAGGCATCTCACCAACACTAAAAGCATCGTATTCCTGCAGAATGCTGCCGATTTCCTTGAGGAACTCATGGCATCTGGGACCACATGCGTAAAACTCCGTTCCGCGGAGAACGGTCTTGTCTGAGTCAGGGAATGCTTGGTCCTTGCTGACAAAGTTTATGACGTCCATGCGGAAACCATCGATGCCTCGGTCAAGCCAGAAGCGCATGACACTGTGGACCTGCTTTCTGACGACTGGATTCTCCCAGTTGAGATCTGGCTGCTGCTTACAGAAGAGGCAGAGGTAGTACTCATCCGTGGTCTCGTCGTACTCCCAGGCACTTCCTATGACGGGTGAGCTTACAAGTCTTGGTAAGGAACAGGGTTGTAGTTACCTTGGAAGTGGGCGTCCCAGTTGTTGGGAGGATGTCTGTTTCCGTCTGCGTCGTACTTTGCAGGCTTCCAGATATACCAGTTACGATAGGGGTTGTCTTTGGACTTGCGAGACTCCTTGAACCACTCATGCTGATCGCTGGTGTGGTTCATGACTAGGTCGAGAACAAGTTTCATTCCTCGCTCATGAAGCTTGTCTTTGAGAACATCAACGTCTGAGATGTCGCCATATGGTGGATCAACAGTGTAGTAGTCGCTGATGTCGTACCCCTTTCCCAATATCAGTATGGATGGGTATGGCATCTCAAGGGGCTACAAACCATATCGACCTGGGGGCTCTTGAAAATGGGCGAAAGCCATACGATATCAACGCCCAAGTTCTTGAGGTAGTCAGCTCTAGAGATGATGCCCTTCAGATCACCAACCCCGGAACCTGTGGAGTCTTTGTAAGATGCAGGGTATATCTGATATACCGAGCTCTCTTTCCACCATGTTCGAAGACTCTGGCCTGTGCTTCCCATGTTTGCTCCTGGATGGAATGAATTTGATTCTGGGTGAAACAGCTTGTGGTGTCCTGCTGTCTGTTAGCTACATATATACACCTTGAGCGCTCGCTTTTCGCACGTGAGAACGGCCGCTCGTGATCAGAGTGACGCTCACAATGGACCAATTAAGGGACTCTCTTCTTTCTTTTCGCATATACACCGTGCGCTTTGCAGCTGTCTAAACCGAATAGTCCGAATATAATTGAAACGAGTGGTCTGGATCGTTGTACTAGAGACGAGTTCGGTAGTGAGGCTCTAACACGAGAGCTTGAATTGTCGAAGCGGGGTGTCCACTGACGGCTGAGTCGTGTTATACGGCGTCTTATTATTCACTTATTCCGTAAGAAAGCAGTCATAGGGAAATAATTTACCAAAGTTTAGTGCCTTGCTACAGTCGGTCTTTGATCATTTAATAGACAGCACGGAGTAATTCCCGGAGAGATTGTCACAACGATAAATCGGTGCCCCTCTCCAGGGTAAATTGTTCGTCTCCATATTCGTCTACTTGGTGAGATATTTACGGTGCAGTGTGATACGAGATCTGCAAAGATAACTTGCTAGTCATGCATTCTTGTCAATTTGGCATTATTTCTGCTTGCAGATACTCAAAACTGCCGATCAGATGCGACTGTAGTGGCATTTGAAAACGCGATTCAAGATAGTTGCCCCGGCCTACACCCCTCGAATGGTTCCTGTGAACTATTGGCAGAAGGATCCAGTGATCGTGATTTCTCTTTAAAAGGCATGGAACTGTCTCCTAGGTCTTAAAGAAAGGGACCGTTCTTCCCATACAAATTCTTATCGTCAGGCGGTAATGTCGGTGAATGATGCAAACTTATTTTCATTCTTGTCACAATCCCTTCCTCGAATGCCATGGACATCAACCGACCGCAGAAGAAGACACCGACCAAGTTATCAACTATTCAAAGGCGCCTTCGATTATGATGTAGCTAGCCTCTTGTCAAATTTGATACTCAAGTTGACAACAATACGTGTAACACTAACTTGGTAGAGACACCAGCCCTGGAGTACAACAATAAACGCAGTATACTCATCTGATAAGTATGAATCACTAGTAGTTAAATACACAAACGTTCCAATTTGAGAATGTCATAGTCCGGAAACATATACCGAGCTCATGCTGTCAGGAACCTACTAACAGAATGATGGCATCTATCAGTGTCACAGATCAAGGCACGCGAGTTTTGTTCGTTTCACACTGAGACTAAATATAACCCAGCTCTCTTTCAGTCCAATCGGCTATGTATCTCCAACTCACAAGAAAGATGGTAAAGCCTGTTTGACTTATGGGGTTTAACTTAATTCCAACGGACTTGTTATCCTTAATTTCAGGGGCTGATTGATGGAGTAAAGGGCAATTGTCACACTATGCCATGATTCCTTACTGACGACCCAAATCGGCAATTCGACACCCAGCAACCCAGGTTTGATGTGGTACAGTGCTGGTGAGCATTTGTGGATACAAACATGGTCGAGGTCATGTATGTCCACCAACAGGCATGATATACGACCTTCTTTGTAGCACAGAACTCAACGTTACAGCTGAGCTATCAGCTACCAACTCAGTTTAGTGGAAGCACGGATAAAGAACAAGCTGTTGATTTCCGGGTTGTAGCACATATAACGAAAGAGACTATCACGCAAACCCCGGTTCAACTCTCATCTACCGAGTTTTAGATTGTGGACCAACAAAGAACTGTCAAATTCGAATCGTACGTGATGCCTAGACAAAGTAAGCTCAGCAGAGAAACTGATTACCACATCTAAGTACCTAGGCACTAGCTACAGGTATGCATTTCTAAGAGCATGTGGTGCGTGCGATGCCATAACCGTGTCTCATTCATTTCTAGACGCGATAGCGGCAGTTGGCGGTACATAAGATGGAGTATCTGTGTTAGTATCCGTTCATGATATATTTCAAATACCTGGTAGACATCCTTAGACTCTTCAAACAATCGCAAGACTTGCCTGCCTAGGTATTGCATGCAAGATTCAATACATGATGCAGGTTGTGGATGGGCAAATGAGGCACAGCACAGCACAGCACAGCAGCATAAACATAAACATTGAATGGATGGCTTGATTTGCCATGGGTTGAGTGCTGTTATTATGTAATTTAACCGGGAAAATATGTTGCTTGTTAAAAAGACATTTAAGTTTTTAAAAGATGGTATCTATTTGCACGACATTGCATTCTTGTTTTTTATACATATATATTTTTACCACGTCTCTTCTTTCTCGTACCTACACAAAACAAAAGAGCCCACCCGAATAAGACTCAGGTACACCTGATACTTGAAGCGGATGTAACGAACCAGTAACTTACCTGGACTCTAGCGACCCGACCTTTCCCTGCTCGGCACCCTAAAGGCCCAAGTTACCTAGTTGCGTACAGCAGGTTATAGGCTAAGAAGCACTGAGGACGATCAGTCAGTCATGACCCAAGTCAGATCTCCGCCCTAGGTACGCTAAAGACCAGACCAGCCTCTTTTTTTCTTCTCCCAGACGACCGAACATGACCTGAACTATGACCATGCCATGACCCATGCATTTGATGAATGGATCCCAGTCGCACTCCCCCGGGTTGAAAGGGCGCCATGACCAAGACCAAAACAGCCAGCCAGCATATTATCGAAAATTGATTGATTGATTGATTCATCGAATCGAATCTCTCTGCTTGCTTTCCTACAAAGAGCATCGTCCATTTCACTACTTGCTAGGTATATTGTCACTCTATCTATTAGGCACTACCTTGGTGCCTGGGACGTATACACACACCTTTTTAACCGTATCTTCTCTGGCTACAACATCAAACAAATACAAAACCTCATCTCTCATCCTGACATCCATCGTCAGGAACAGGAACAAGTCCACGCCTAAGCCAGGAACTGGAACTCAGCCTCTCAGCCTCTCCATCCTATTCCTACCTAGACATGACGTGAACGCAAGTACTGCCTATTCGGTACACTGCGTAGTTATAGTACTCATTTCACATACTACCTAGGTACCTATTCCTAAGGACATTCATTACCTGGCTGTAGCTTGGACCTCTTTATCCCCGCGTCGTCTACGATTTGCATCTGCATCTGTACCGACCAGGACCAGGGACCAGCAGTATCTACTATCCGTGTTGTGTTTTCGTCCCTAATACGCTCGTCATCGTCATTCTTCGGCATTGTGTAGCTTGTTACCAGATACTTATTTTTGCCTTACCACTACTACTCCTTCACTCAGATCATCAACACGTCGTTCATTATCAACCGATACTGGCATACCAACCAGGTATTCATGGCTTAAGGGCCCTGCCATTTCTGTCGCTTGTCAGTCTCCACGCCTCGGCGACAATGACCAGGAATGAACATGTCAATCGCATCAGCTCTGTCATGGGCTCCAGCAATATCGATACATATTCTGCCGTTACCGTGAGGTCTCAGACTGAGCCAGAGCCAGAGCCAGAGCCAGAGCCTCTGCCCCAGTATCAATCGACATCATTCTCAACTGCCTCCACTACTCCCGCTCCCGCTTCCGCAACTTCTACTATCTCCACTCCCACGCCCATTCCCGCCCATCACTCGCCTACTCCTAATCCGGCACCAAATCCAATACCAAAGCCAGATCCAAATGCTGATACCGACGCTCTAACACCAACTCCATCATCCTCTGCTACCACGGCCTCCTCTGATAACTCTTACGTCTTCTCCTCGACGCCTCGTCGACACCCTCATCCTCCTGCTAATCCTCCTACTCGTCTCAGCACTGATGGCACAGCTTCTTTGAGCAACCAGTGGTGAGTTCAACTTAATATCCAATTGTTACCTACCCAGCATCCATGCCGTCTCCCGTCCCACGATTCCCTGCTGCCATCTCCCGCCTACACGTTCACGTTCACACCCGCCGCCTACCAACTAAAGCTAAACGCTCCACCCCATCTCATAGGTCTTCCTTTAAGGATGAGCCTCAGCTCTCACCAACTGCCACCGCAACGTCAACCACCTTCGCCCCTCGCGCCGGTGCCAATGCTCAATTCAACGACCGTCGCATGAGCGACCTCGCTAACTACCGACGTGAGCTCGCCGTTCTCGAGACCTCCAGAGTACCTCAGATTCAACAGATTCCGCCCACCGGCGGCGCGAGCCCTCAGATAGCACCTTGGGCGAACCAGCCTGGTTCCCCTACAAACACATCCACTATGCCCACCACTTTCTTCAACGACTCGACCGATAACTTGTCCCTCGCCTCCCAGCTTTCTCCCGGTCACCAGATCAGTAACCGTCAGCAGCATCAGCAACAGTATCCTTCACACCCTTCGCAACATGACGCTCCCGATGCATCCTATTTCGACGGCAGACGCCCGTCCGCAGCCAGCATTCTCACTGCGAGCAGCCAGGGTAGCAAAACCAGCATACGCGGCGGTTTTCGCAAGCTTCAAGGCTTCTTTGGGGAGGAATTCCCTGGACGCGATAGCTCAGAGGGTAGCCTACCCACTTCGCTCGCGGGCAAGGACCAGCGTGGACGCTCTTATAGTCATAGTCGCCCCACACATAGAGATCGCAACTATTCCAATGCCACGGATCACACCCGCGATGCCTCACCATCATCTTCAAGACCAAGAACTCCCGTCCCAGCGCCAGAGGTGGTGCCTTTCCTATACCAAGACAACAGTGTATGTATCATCCTCCGTTCCTGTCTCATCGCCCTGACTACCTCGTCCTGCTCTATTGATCTGGCCTGTCATCGATACATTCCTCTCCGAGATTTCTCCCTTGGTCTGCTTTTAGTGCCCGGCCCAGAACGCATCTGCCGTGTTATTCAGTTTATTGTTTTGTCAATCCAACTTGCTTTGCTGACTTGACCCCCCTGTAGGACATTGCGCGCTATGGCGAAGCTCCCGTACGGGACATAATGACCGGGCCCGATCGAGAGCGATATGCTGGTGACGGCTCCTCACAGGTACCTCCAAAGACATCATCATCCTCGCGGTCCGGCCATTCTATTGCCCATTTACCTGGCCATCACCGACACAATAAGAGCAACGAGGATCCTCGCACGCTTAGGCCCACCATCAGCAGAGACGATACCGCAATTGGCACACAAATCCCGCGCGATCGCGGGGCCGGCAGCAACGCCATGTATCCCACAAGATCCCGAGGGCAGAGCCCAACGCCCAGCACTAGAAGTGCAGGAATGACTTGGAGCAGCTCGAAATCTACACAGGTCGACGGACAAACATCGCCTGGTCACCATAATCATGGCAAGCGCGGATTTTTGCGACGGCTTCGAGGCCATCACAAGGAAAAGGACGATGCGGCTGCTAGACTTCGCGACCTCCCTCAATCGACGAGATCACTGCAGACAAAGTCTTCCAAGACAGACCTTCATCGACCAAGCGATGTATCGTCGACTACATTACCATACGCCGGCTCTGTTGGACCTGGCGAAATGACCGACCTTAATGATATGCGACCAGCAACGGCACAACGCGGTGCGACCTTCAACAACAAGTTTCCTTTCGCAAAGAAGGGACGAACCCATCGACCTCAAGACTACACCGAAGACACAATTGGCCCGACTGATCGTAATGACCCTAACAATATGTACCACCTCGACACCAACTTGAATGATATGGAGGGTATTCTGACAAAGCCTCCTCCACTAACGCCCATGGATACTACCTTTGTCAACAATGTCGAGCCTGAACGCCACGACTCCATCATCTCGACAGCACCTAAGGGCCGCTGGGATGCCCCGGACAGTTGGGCAGTGCGTCGCAACACGGAAGACAACTCTTACAACGGCCCAGAGCTCGACGAAATTGGCAGCCCACCTCGTCCGGAGGAGAAAGCTTCGCCGTACTGTATTCGAATTTTTCGTTCAGACGGGACATTCTCCACTCACTCAATGTCTTTGGATTCAAGTGTTACTGATGTTATCTCGCAAGTTATTAAGAAGACTTATGTCATGGACGGTCTAGAAAACTACCATATCATCATGAAGAAGCACGATCTTATCCGGGTTCTTACGCCTCCTGAGCGACCTCTTCTCATGCAGAAGCGCCTGTTACAGCAAGTCGGTTACGAAGAAAAGGACAGGATTGAAGACCTCGGACGTGAAGACAACAGTTACCTCTGCCGATTCATGTTCTTGTCTGCCAGAGAAAGCGACTTTCATGCAAAAACTACTGATATGGGTCTGGCCCGGGCCCAGAAGCTCAACTATGTGGACCTCTCTGGTCGCAACCTTGTCACAATACCTATATCCCTATATTCCAAGGCTATGGAGATCATCTCTCTTAATCTCTCGCGGAACCTTTCTCTTGATGTTCCTCGGGACTTCATACAGTCTTGTAAGCATCTTAGAGACATAAAATTCAACAACAACGAAGCCAGGAAACTGCCACCCAGCTTAAGCCGAGCAAACAAATTAACTTTCCTGGACGTTGCCAATAACCGGCTGGAGCAGTTGGAGCATGCTGAACTTAATGCACTCACGGGCATGCTCAAGATGAACTTGGCCAACAATCGACTAAAACACTTGCCCTCTTATTTTGGAGCATACCAGTCACTTCGCTCTCTCAACATCTCCTCCAATTTTCTCGACAAGTTCCCGACATTTCTATGCGGCTTGCCAAGTCTGGTCGATCTCGATTTGAGTTTCAACGCCATTGCAACAATCCCACATGAGATTGGTTCCCTAAGGAATCTGGAAAAGTTACTGATAACGAACAACAGGCTAACGCACGCTGTACCCGCTTCGTTTGGACAGCTCGTCAGCCTGCGCGAGCTCGATATCAAGTACAATGGAATCTCCAGCATCGACATCATCTCGGAGCTACCTAGGCTCGAGATTCTTTCTGCAGATCACAATTGCGTTTCCGCCTTTGTCGGACAGTTTGAATCTCTTCGACAGCTTAAACTGAACTCCAATCCCCTTAACAAATTCGAGATTGTGGCCCCTGTACCGACTCTCAAGACTTTGAATCTCTCAAATGCCCAGTTGGCTAGTATCGACTCGTCGTTTGTAAACATGGTAAACCTCGAGCATCTGATATTGGACAAGAACTACTTCGTCTCCTTACCTCAGGAAATTGGCACGTTGAGTAGACTTGAGCACTTCAGCATCGCGAACAATTCTGTGGGAGAACTGCCAGCCCAGATTGGTTGTCTCACCGAGTTGAGAGTGCTCAACGTCCGAGGAAACAACATTTCTAAGTTGCCGATGGAACTCTGGTGGGCTAACCGACTTGAGACGTTCAATGCCTCTTCCAACGTTCTGGAACATTTCCCCAAGCCTGCTTCCAGGGCACCGCGAGTACCAGGAGAGGAATCACAACCGGCTCCCCCTCCCGTTAATGGTAGAGCAGCCCCCCTAGGGACGTTGTCGGCCACTGCAAGCTCTGAAGAATTGTCTGATGATAGGAGACCAAGTCAAAACTCGAGCACCTTACTCAGTGTCGGACCGTCCCCACTCAATGCTGGCGATCGCAAGAGCTCTGTTGTGTCTGTCTATGGCAAAGGTGGTCGTAAGACATCTGTTGTTTCTAGATCTGCAACTCCATCGGCCCCTACGCAGTCAGTCAACCCAAGGAAGGATTCTGGATTGTCATCGAGGCTCAATAACACATTTGCTGGGTCTCTGAGGAATCTCCATCTCGCCGACAACCGTCTTGATGACGATGTTTTTGACCAGATTACACTTCTCAACGAGCTTCGGGTACTGAACCTATCTTATAACGATGAAATTAGCGACATGCCACAACGATCAATCAAAAGCTGGCCGCAGCTCGTTGAGCTTTATCTGTCAGGCAACGCACTCACAACACTGCCTGCCGACGACCTCGAGGAATCCAGTTTACTCCAGGCACTTTATATCAACGGTAACAGGTTTACCAACTTGCCGGCCGATATTTCGCGGGCCAAGAACCTTGCTGTTCTCGACTGTGGCAGCAATTACCTGAAGTACAACATTTCAAACGTGCCGTATGACTGGAATTGGAATCTCAACCCGAACTTGAGATACCTCAACTTGTCTGGTAATAAACGTTTGGAAATCAAGCAAACAGCTACTGGTCCACTCGGCCCTGGTGCCGTCAATCGTGAGGAGTACACGGATTTCAGTCGTCTGCTTAACCTGCGTATCTTGGGTCTGATGGACGTTACCCTCACACAACCAAGTATCCCGGACCAGAGTGAAGACAGGCGTGTCCGTACGTCTGGCTCTCTCGCCGGTCACCTGCCCTATGGAATGGCTGACACGCTGGGTAAGCACGAGCATCTATCAACCGTTGATCTAGTGGTGCCGAGATTCAATGCGTCAGAAACCGAAATGCTCTTGGGTCTGTTCGACGGGCAGGCCTTGTCCAGTGGCGGATCCAAGATTGCCAAGTATCTCCACGAGAACTTTGGTCACATTTTTGCCCTAGAACTCAAAGCATTAAAGACACGCCTAAACGAGACTCCAGTCGATGCCCTGCGACGAGCCTTTTTGGCGCTCAACAAAGACTTGGTTACTATTGCCATCCAACAGTCTGAGGAGCGGCCACTTCAGACGCATAGGAACTCTGGTCAGCCAATCATACTCACAAAGGAGGATCTCAACTCGGGCGGTGTGGCAACCGTTGTTTATCTTCAAAGCACGGAACTCTATGTCGCAAATGTCGGTGATGCGCAGGCGATGGTGATTCAGACCGATGGCACTCATAAGATGCTGACTCGCAAGCACGATCCTGCTGAGCCAAATGAACGATCGCGTATTCGTGAAGCCGGCGGATGGGTTTCTCGCAATGGAAGATTAAATGATTTGCTACAAGTATCGCGTGCTTTTGGATACGTCGACCTGATGCCGGCAGTACAAGCGGCACCATATGTCAGCAACATGACTATTCGAGAACAGGACGACATCATTCTGATTGCTACTGGAGAACTTTGGGAGTATCTATCGCCCGGCCTGGTTACTGATGTTGCAAGGGCCGAGAGGCAAGACCTCATGCGGGCCGCCCAGAAGCTTCGCGACCTAGCTATTGCATACGGCGCCTCAGGCAAAATCATGGTTATGATGATTAGTGTTGCTGACCTCAAGCGACGAGTCGAACGATCGAGGCTTCATCGCGGCGCTAGTATGTCACTTTATCCCTCTGGTATACCCGACGATGCCCAGGTCCTCAATACCCGAAGAGGCCGAAGGACCAAAGGCGATGTTCTTGACTCGTCACTCAATCGACTTGAAGCCGAGATTCCGGCACCTACGGGCAACGTATCCATCGTCTTTACCGATATCAAAAACTCGACAACGCTCTGGGAAATGTATCCTAGTGCTATGAGATCAGCTATCAAACTCCACAACGAGGTCATGCGTCGTCAATTGAGACGGATCGGTGGTTACGAAGTCAAGACTGAAGGCGATGCATTCATGGTGTCTTTCCCAACAGCCACATCAGCGCTTTTGTGGACGTTTGCGGTCCAGATGCAGCTTCTTGATGTGAACTGGCCATCGGAAGTCTTGAACTCGGTCTCGTGCCAGCCCATATATGACAAGGATAACAGTCTTATCTTCAAGGGATTGTCAGTGCGTATGGGTATACACTTTGGCGATTGTGTGAGCGAAACAGATCCAGTCACTCGTCGTATGGATTATTTCGGACCCATGGTGAACAAGGCGGCTCGAATTTCTGCCGTAGCAGATGGTGGCCAAATCACAGTCTCCACCGACTTTATCTCGGAGATACAGCGATGCCTTGAGAATTATCAAGACACGGATCGGGGTAACACTTCCGGCTCTGAGGATACCTTTGGCGAAGAAGAGACATATGCTAGCGCGATCCGGAAGGATCTGAGATCCCTCACCTCTCAGGGCTTTGAGGTTAAGGAAATGGGTGAAAAGAAGTTGAAGGGTCTTGAAAATCCCGAAGTTGTGTACTCTCTGTATCCTCACGCTTTGGCTGGTCGCATCGAGTTCCATACTCAACACGAGAGAAAGGAAGAAGGGGGGGGCGATAAACCAGTCGTCCTTGCACCCGGAGCCGAGTTGTGCATAGACCCGGACAGCGTCTGGACTCTTTGGCGAATAAGTTTACGCCTTGAGATGCTTTGCAGTTCATTGGAAGGAAATGAGCCTCCGGGTCTGCAGCCACCTGAGACAGAGCTTCTCGAGAGGATCAAGCAGCGTGGAGGTGAAGTGACGGATCGATTCCTATTAAACTTCTTGGAACACCAAGTGGCCAGGATAGAGGTGAGTTTGGAATAACCCTGCTGCGAAAGCTCCTTGCTAATGTTTATAGACCTGCATCTCGACACTGGCAATGCGCCACATTGCTATTGGTGGCGGTACCATCAAGGAACTCGATGATCTTCACGGCCCAATGTCTGCCATCTTGGACCAGTTCATGGCCCAGAACAGAGAATTGAAACGTTACAGGAGAAAATATGGTGCTCTACCCAACCCGGTGAGCAGCAGCAGTAGCAGCGAAGAAGAAGAAGATGACGACGACGACGATCCCGACACCGAAGAAGGGAGTGATACAGAGCAAGAGTTGTGATCCTTATGCGACTGGTTCGTTGGGGCCAAACCTAAGCGCCTATACATGTTATAATCATCCACGTGATACGAGGAATACGACCCTGAAAGGTTGAACAGAACGCTTTTTTACTATGGTGGGAATTAAATGGAAGGACGCGCGATTGTGGGGTTTTATGATGGGAAAACATGTTTTGGTTGGGTGTAGGTTTGTTCTCTGGGTACATTCCGGACGGTCTGGTGGGAGGTGCTCGTGATGTTGAGAATTGGAAGACACACGGTTGAGGAAGCAGTGCATGGCGTTGGGCTACGGGGAAATTAAGACATACTGATTGATGGCTGGTGGTTTTGCCTGCCAGTACGCGTGCTACTTCTTGCACCCATTGGGGTTATTGGATGACTGGTTCTGTTTTCAATAAGGGCATGGAGGGCGCCGCACGCGCATATGCATTGTTTATACGATACGTTAGGCATTACAAAATAAGCTGATGTAGTATTATAGGCCATGGCTTGTACACGTCCTGAATAGTGACAGAGCATGATGTGACTAAGACTAACTATTACGTCTTAGGATTCTGATCTTGGGCGACATTCGTGGCCCAACCCACCAACCGCCTGTGTATCCCCTGACGAAGTTTCTCACAGCCATGACGTGTGCACCCAGGCCAAGAACCCTCTCGCCGCCAATCCTTCCCTTCTCACTTTTATCATCTGCGGGTTCTTCACCTGGTCTGAGGAACTCGATACCATCGTAGCCTGTTACTACTCCTACAACATGCCAACCGCCTAATACCTTGCGTGGATCTTCGGCTAGAGCGTAATCGAATCGCTCCCAAAAATGCGGCATGTCAAGTTGTTGCTTTCTCTCCGTCTTATCAAAGAGCAACACAGGGGCCGTGGCATCTGGCTTTGGGCTGACGGGAAAGGCAAGAGGATAACCAGACGGGTTCTGTCCAAAGAGTGTAAGGCCAGTCATGCAGGTCAACACATCGGCATGAACGTTCATAACGGGAGTAGGATCATCGCGAGTGATGTAATGCAACTGTCGAAGTGCATCGCCGCCAGGATAGTTTAGAGTTGAGATGAGGAGCATCACGATGCTGGCCCCAAAGCTGACCAAGGCGAATGACGCTGTAATAACAAGAGCGGCGCGGAAGGCGATAGTCTTGGACGCACGTGAGGATATATAGTTGGCCCCAAGAGCAGCAGCAGCTGTGAGGGATGGAACAACATAGAATATGAAGCGGGCCTCTTTGTGCGGCTGAGCAGAGTAGATGGCAACAAAGAGCAAGTTAGGGATTGTCAGGGTTTGAGCAGCCTTCGAAGTACCTGGCTGGAGGAGTGCAAAGGCGATCAGAGCCAGTACGAGAGGATTGAGCACGAGCTTTGGCAGCGCCGAAGTGAGGTAATAATGCCATGGAGAGACGCCCCATTCTGACGAGGACCCGAGGATAGCGTTGAAGTAGAAGCCCCAGAGTTCAGGCCACAACGACTCCTGCCAAAAGTACGAATCGATAGGCACTGAAATGAAGATCGAGGCGAGAAAAGACCAAAAGAAAACGAGAATCAACGGGCCAAGAGTGATACGGCGGGTGACGAGAAGGTAAAGCCCAGTAGTGCCCAGAAGAATGGCCACTTCGGATCGGAAGACTGCTGCTGCAATGACTAAAAGGGCGATTGCTTGCTTGTGGCGAATGGAAGAAAGCCTCTCCGAGGCTTGCGGTAACAGAAATGCCGAAGCGAGAGTTGCTGATCCTTGTGAGCCAGAGTCTCGGAGGTTGTTAAAATATATAACTTACTTAAACCAAAGGCATACATGTTAGGCAGTGTCCGTGAGAGGTAATAATTGACGTGAAACTGGCTGGCTATAAACACAACCCACCAAGCCGAGACGCCCTGGCCATAGGCTCTTTTTAGAATATTCTTAAATGTCAAGAGGGCAGCGACATTCGCTGCGCCAAGGAGCCCGCGTACTACAAGCTGTGCATGCTCAAAACCAACGAGAGCAATAATGGGTTGCCCCAAACCCGCGAGGAGGACAGCACCGAGAAACGTCCGAGGTACTGCTCCAGGGAACGTTAAGTGATCATAGGTTTGCAAGAGGCGATCATGAATGTCTTTGGTAGGCGTTCCGTAAATGAGGATGTCGTGTACTGCTTGGATGTTGAACGACTCCTCGACTTTGGTGTATGGTGAGACAAGGAGATGAGTGAGTGGGATAGTGATGAGGAGGCATGTCAAAATGATATCTAATGTTTGTTAAATTCGAACCTCCAGTTGAAAAAATTTTGTTTAAAGAAGCAGTGCGACAATACCTGATGTCTTCATCTTGACTGATACTTGATAGTGGGAGCCCCCTCGACAAGAGAGCTGCGGCTTTAGCTTGGAGTTTGGTATATGTTGATGTTTGTCTCGTAGAGCGTGAAAGATCAATTTTTTCAAAAAGGCGAAAGGAAAAGCATGAATGAAGAGCTATTCCTTATCATTATTTTAAATTTCACCCAAAAACAAGGTACTTGCGATTATGCATCGGTTCATCCATAAAACCAACGAGCTTCAGAACTACACAGTAGGTAGGTACTTCTTCAGGGGTCTTCGGATCGGTCCAACAAATTCCCCGCAGTATTTCCTTCCCCAAGTCGTACCAGGCCACCCACTGGTAAGCAGGTAGTTAGGCAGGGTAGGTTCAAGCCACGATGGCAGCTGCAACGAATGGGTACGTACCTGCTTGAGCCAGGTATCACAACTAGCGTCCATGGTACCTTGACCAAGGTAGGAGGTGGATAGTTACACATCATCGTCAACTCTCAACTACCAAATTCAACCCTTCTTTCACGATCAGCACCATTGTCCAAGATGTGGTTCTTTGGAAGTTTTCTCTACGGTAGATAACCCGCTACTCTCTCTTCTCTAACGCGCACCTGCTAATCCATCTCCCAGTCTGCATTCTCCTCATTAATGCGGTCGCTGTCCTTTCCGAAGATCGCTTCCTCGCGCGCAGTACGAACCACCCCCGATCTCGAGTCTACTTATCCGTGTTTTATCTGACATATTCCGTCCAGTTAATCTTTCACCTGCATCATATGATCCCGCATTTGGCGCTGGCCCCGATGCCAGTGTCAAGGCCAAAATTATCAATCTCATCGCGAGCGTCCGAACCATCATGAGGAGTACGTCCAATCCCAACATTTACAAAACATGATATCTACAGAGAACATTTTACTATACTGTGCGAACAGACACTGACGTCCTCCCAGTGCCTCTGATTTTCGTTAACTCCGTTATCATTCTTTACGAGCTTATACTTGGCTAGTTCTATCCCACATTTGACACATGTATACGACGGGGTTATGCAAGAGGGCGCAGTAGACTTTTCTAGGCATTAATGGAGTCAGGCAATTTTGGAACTGGAGTTTTGTTGATATAAATCACGACAGGCCATGCGTGGCAACACCACAACTTGGTATGAGAACGACGTAGAACGAGTCAGTTTGAAAGGGAGACCACTTAGAACCGAACGCAATCCTGCAGGATGCGAGAGTCCAACCAGCACATATTCACTTCAAAAGCGCCTTGTCTTATTCAATAGCTACCACACGGGCCAGATGCTTCAACATCTGTCCAAACCAGCTTCGGCTTCTGGCTTCCTCTGTAACTTATGTATAGTACAGCTGCTACACAGCAGGTTATAATCCTCGGCGCCGGAGCAAAACCGAACAAGCGAGCTCGTCCGAATGACAATATCTAAACATGCTCTTTGCCCATGTGTCTCATCTTCTATTTGGTGATTTTGTAACCAGAAGCTCCTGTGCCTAGTGCAAGACCACGGCAAACTCTGCCCAAGAGGCTGCAAATAGCGGGAGGATTGTCCTCAAGGTGATAATGTTGACCAGACTTAAAAGGGGTTCCGGCTCTCACCTGCGCTTGCACCTTGAGCCATGTCTTTGTTTCATATGATATCGGCTTCATTCAAATGTATGGGTATCCTACATCCGCCAAAAACCCACCAGACCACAATAGTAAAAAAACGAGTTCCGTATCCTGTTTTCCTTATGTAGATGCTGCAAGGTAGGGGTGTGTGTATGTGTACGGTAAGATTATGAAAGCAAGTTTGTGCTCTTTTTACGGCCTAGGCTGAAGCTAAGACGATCTTTCAATTTCTCGTGCTTCTCGCTCGAATCACCATTAGGACTGTCTGGAGCTTGCCCGCCCGATTTGTCTTTGTGGAAAAGTGAGAAACTCTTCCGCGACATGGACTTGCTACCCCGCTTGGTCCGGTCGAGAATCCCATTGCTTTGGGTTGTTCCATTCTCCTTCTTTCTTGCCTCCTCTTCTTGTGCAGCCGACTTCTTACTGGCTTCAAGAACCTTGGCCAGCTCGTCATTTTCGTTTCTTCGTGTCTGAAGCGCTTTCAGACTATCTTCTTTTCGTTTCTTGTCGTCAAGCTTGGCCTGTTTCTCTCGCTCCTTTTCTGCGAGCTTCTCGGCCTTCTCTGCTGCCTCGCGCTCTTTTTTCTCTCGCTTTTTATCTTCTTTAGATTTGACTTCTTCTTTCTGTGTCTGTACACGGTGTAAACCATTGGCCACGGCTGTAGGTGGGGGCGAAATATCGAGTTGAGGAGCAGAAGGCATGGCTGGCGCTGTTCTTGCATGAGCAAGGTTCGCCATCGACTCTTGATGTACCAGGGGTGACATGGGCTGCGTTGCTTGTCGCTTCAACGGTGATGTATCTGCCTTGTCCCCGTTCTCCTGAGCCAGGTTGGCCGCCTCGCTGGCGAGTTTCACCTCTTCCATACCCTCCTTCTCCTGTTCTTCGCGCACCTTCTCAAACGTTGTTTCCTGGTAAAACAGAACGTATGCGGTGGCCATTCCTGGCTTGTCACCGAAAAAGTTACGGACGAAATTCTTATCCACTGGCTCAACCATTTCGTCGTCAAACAAGATCCATCCACGGCCTGGAACCTTGATTATGGACACATAGTGACCATGGTAGGCATTTCCACCAATGTGAACAACCACTGCATATAGTTCATATAGCCTGTCCGGGTCTTCGGCATTGTCTGTCGTATTAAACATGCGTAGATGATAGGGGTACACAACCCTATGGAAAAGCTTTTGCAACCGGCTGTAGTCTTCTGTATACTTGAATCGCTTCAGGTGAAGTGTCAGAATTTTGGGTAATCGCTTCACCTTCATTCTCTTCTCAGCCTCCTGGAGACCTCCACAGTGGTCGCAGTGGAACTTGTTCCTCTCGCAGAGCATTTCCTCGGCCGAGAACTTGCGTAGGCAGGATGTCACAGAAGAGTGCTCCTCCAGATCAATGGACAGATCAAGAAATGTCTCATCACGCTGTGAAGCGGTTTCGCAAGTAAGACACTTGGTTTCTGAAGTCAAAACGCCTTCAAAAATATCATGGACCCATCCGGTTGCTGGCGAGTTTGCCCCGGCCACATGGTTCGCCATGGCTGAGCCAAGAGCATGTCCCACAGAAGTGGCCAACCCGTCGAGACCATCGGCTGGCGCTTGCAGTTTCATCTGACGAGCTGTGCTCTCGACGCTGTTTATGACATCATTCAGCACAAGACCGTAGAACTCATGAGCATCTTGGTGCATCGAATTCCTAAACATCTCGTTGTCTCGCTTAAAAATCTCCAGGAAACGCTGAGGACTGAGGACTCCAGTATGGGTTTCGCTCTCAAGTAAAGCCAGAAAGATATCCTTGAGCCCAGTGAAGGTACATTCGTCCATACCATAGGAAGTAGCGTTTTCCCGCGCCAATTCAAGGATTGGTCCTTTGATCATGGCTTGTTTCTTCTTGTATTCAGGCGTATCAGGTTTGTCCTCCGGTCGAACACCTACCTGCCCTGGTAACTGGCCACTCAGATTTTGTCTTTGCTTGATAACTTGGGAGGTGCTAAGACCTTTTTGCTTGGGCAAGTTCTCCACGGGGTCGGTGGGCGGAGGTCTGATAGTAACGGGAACTTTAGGTCGACTACCGTTCGTCTGCTCGGGCGAAATTGGAGGATAGTTGACAACGTTGTTTCGAAACGACTCGGAGTAGAAGAGAGCCTGTACGATCGAGTTACAGTAGCTAAGCGAAATGGTCAGTATAACAGCTTGCCTAGGTGATGGCTAGCGCATTTCATACCATGTGTTTCCAAACTATCAAATGGTTAGTCTGATTCTCCTAGTGATGGTGTAATCAAGGAGAAGCAAGGACGGGCGACTGCGCGCCCGATGTGTTAGGTAGGGGTTAACGTACATTCTCAAGACCAAAGAAGCGATCGGTACCGTCATCCCGGAGAGAACCTGCATTCTGAAGCATCTTCTCGAGCGGCGTGAGGTCGAGAACAGGCTCCTCCTTCTTCTTTGCGACAGCATCTTGTTTGTTGGGTGTAGTGGTTGTGGCCTAGAAGCAGAACGAGAGGCAATTTGTCAGTCATGAAAACCATAATTGGTGAAACTTGGAGCGATGGATCAGGTGAAACTGGGACAATCCGAGATGAAAATGGGCAATAAGCAAGTCCAAGACATACAGTGCCAGAACCCTTTATCTTGTTAAAAAACCCGGCCATGGCGATGTTGTGATGTCGTCAGTGGTATCAACTCGGCAGGAAGGCCGCGGACTTGGTGAGCCGATCAGAGGGACGTTACTAAACGGCTGACCCGCAACAGCTGCGGCGGCAGCAGCTCGACAAAGAGTCGCAATTGGAACAAAGTACCATGCGCGATCGGCTTCAATTTGGCGGAATGTGAGCAGAGAATCGCGAGAAGCGACAAGACAAGTCGAAAATTGGCAAGCCAAGTCAAATTCAGAGTTGCCGAGTAGTGAGCGAGGAATGGCGCGGGTGCTGGTCGACGTTGGAACTTGGCGCTGGCTTGGGAGAGAGCGAGGCGTGGTTGTGTGGCGTGGACACGATAGCGCCGGCCAGTGCTGCTATACTGATCTAAGAGCCGAGCCAGAGACGAAGGAAGCGTTGCCTGTATATGGTTTGCTTTAGCTGTGAAGAAAAGACATGCAATTAAGGTAGACTAGCGATCAAAAATGGCTCCAAAGGCACATTGGATGTAAGAGAGAGGTGTAAAGTCGCCGAAAGGCAAGGCAAGGCAAGGCAGTAGAGAGCAATCCGAGCCAGTCTTGTACTGTAGTTGGAAGGCACAGGTAGGTAAGCAGGGACAACAGATGTAAGGAAGGTAGGTACTAGGCAGTAGGTAGTAGGTAAGGATGAGGGTGGCGGGAAATGACCTGGATGGGAGGTAAAGTCCGGGGGAAACGATAGGTACTGTAGGGGAAGTGAAAGTAGAAGTGGAGGAGATGGAAAGAAAGATGGATCAGTGACCTCGTGGTTGGATCCAATGGCACCGTGCCCCAACATGTTAGGCGCAGTAAGGTTCTAGGACGTAACTAGGATTTTATCCATGGGCCCTGGACATAATTGAACTGGGTTTTGGCTGGACCATGGATCCTACCTACATACAGTACTTGCTACCGCTGCCTTAGATAGTACCTCAAGTAAAAGCACATGTAGCATAGCTGGTTAGGAGGTAGGTAATATAGAAGATCATGTTACAGGTAGACCAGAATGTCATGATGTAGGTACAGTTGATGAGGCCGTGGGTGGAGGTTTCTTTCTCAGAAAGGCAAATAGTGCTGTCAACAACGCCCGTTACCTCTTTCCCGTCCAACTGTTTAGATAATCGACGCGAAAAATATCATACATCGGTTGAAAAGCGTTCACCATCTTATTCCTCGATGGTCAGTCTAGTCACCGACCGACCTGGGGAAAGCCCTCATGCAACCCCGGGCAGTTTGCCTAGACCCTCGAGGCCCCTCCAATAACCCCCTCCAGCCTACATAGTACTAGCGCTACCTACCTACCTACCTAGACTCAGGTTAGGTATGATGGTGCATTTGCTGGGTCCCTAGATCCTCCAAATACCACCCCAGAGTCAGAACGAGAGGCGAAACCACGAAAGTTTGAGAACTTCTCTATCAGAATGAGAGTCTCTACGTGCCAGCTTTAACCGGCATGTAGGTCCTACTTATACATAATTTGATCAAGTTATTGGCAACTTGTTCACTCATGTATTGTATAAACGCGCCCTGGACCAAGTAGCTGGATTGGAGGGACTACCTACTAGTCTAGACTCAATGTAGACGACCGACATCATCGTTGAAGAGGGGGCCTGGGGTACTGTACGGGGTATGTACTAGTGCGCTAGACCAGACCTAACCGAACCAGCCTGGGCTGAATGTTGTGTGGATGGTTTCATTGATAGACGCTGGCTGCTGGTCCTGGGCCGCGCAGCTAAATAATCCATTGGTCGATAGGATGAAGCCAAACACAGTCAATGGCTCAACAAGTCCAAAGCAGTCGTGAACCCGATTTGAAATTCAACAGACAACGCCATGATATTGTCATAATGGTTGCTCAAGTTATTACAAGGCGGAAAGAGTACTGATTCGATTATTTTTTAGTTATTATCCATTTGCTTCGCCAAACTCGACTTGCTGATAATATATACTACTACCTTAGTAGGTATCAAGGGAAGAACCAACATCGGATACGTAACCTAGCTAACTTCCATACTAGACTAAAAAGTCATCACCTCCAGAGAGCCCTTGGTCAACAGCAAGTTCTATGTATCTTTGAAGGGGCAACATGCGTTCCTTTTACTGCTGCAGGCATAGCTTTCAGATACGTACACCTAGGTAGTCACAAAAACGGCAAGCCCGACAATGCAAAGGATAGTTCTTCCACAATAACCTCCACCAAACAGGTAATATGTGAGCATTCTGTTTCTTCACAGATTCTTGATTAATCACCAACAGGTATTGAGGAGAGCCAAATAGTGACGCCAGTCAAAGACCTGGATATTTCCAAAAGTCCCTCAAGCGTGTACTGTTAGTATCTTCTAACGTCGTGTACAACTACGTCGCCAACCTGCGATTGGACTAACTGAGGAACAGCCTCAAACAACGATGTCTTCAAGGGTCCAGGCACTGTATGTCAACTCTCCGCAACCGGCAAACAATTCTAGAGACTACTCTCCTAACGCAGTACATTAGGTACGTATGGCTCGAACTGGCGGCATAAAGCGCTAGTTCGAACCTGCAGACTTGTTCTTTGGTGCGGTAAATAACGAACAGCGCCACAACTCATCGGCTATTAGCCTCCCCAGCTTTGGGCGCCTGTGCCTCTCTTTGGGTTTGGGGGTTTACTTTTAGCCGAAGTGTTCGGGAGATTGAGTAATCGCAGTAAGCGGACGCCGAAACGGACGAAATACTGCCAAGTCGAGGGCATTACTTGATCCAACTCGGTCATCAATCCGCCAGGACTCCTGGGCCGGGCTGTGCCAGAACGTAATAAACCATTTCTCATCCATGTCTCGTGAGTAACCTTGGACCGCTGGCGTGGCTACACTTACTTGAGATCGTTGTTTTTTATACAGTCAGCAAGAGGTTATCTCGTATCAGGCGATGACGTTTTCTTCGTTGCCTTGATAGCATAGGAGATTCAAATGTGGTTATTTCAAGCTGGGCAGGGTCAGAAAAGAGGGAAGCCACTCTCACGTCTCTTCCTTGCCTTAACCTTGCTGCTTGGCATGTTGGATGAACGGGAATGGAAGCTGAGTGACCAATGCTTCGGACCGCTAGATAGATGTTCTGACATTGCTGACCAAGTCCGGATTGCAGTGGCCTTGGATATCGATTGTAACAAAGCAATGACTTTACCTATCAAACCTCTTCATGCCATAACATAAAACTGCTCACCGTCCGTTCCTTATGCTTTTAGTCGGTGACCATGACGAAACTCGCAACTAAGACGATGCTCACCAAACCGAAGTAAACCAAGCCAACCCCTCTTAAGCAATGGGAGTGTGGGGTTGCCGTGCGGGCATATCCCTCAACGTCCACCGGACCTGTCACCAATCACTCGACCCTTCATTCTCAACCGTGTTGATGGTATCCTATCAGTTTGATATCCCACCCATCCTGATCGCCCACCAGTCGGTCCGTTGTTGTCAACATGGTCTCCCGTGCATCTGCCTGCTGTAAATAGGTGGTCGAATGGCCTGAAGATGATGACCAGGTTTCCATGACAGTTTGATCAAGTGTATGCACATTACAATACTTCTAGTTAGTCTACTCAGTAGCTATTTCTAGATATTGGGTGCCTCACGTGCATCGGTCCTGGATGTCTTGCGGTTTTGGTTTTGGTGTCTGGCCCATATTTGTTCCAGTTGATACCTTGGATACCTGTTCGTTCTACCACTACGCAGGCATGGCTTAATCTCAACGTTGATGCTCTGCTTTTTTGTACTGATCCCCACCTCGACATAGACTGTGCCTTTAGGGCATGGGTTATTGGCGAATCTGGTTGCTGCACCTATATACCATAGTAGTGCAACTAGCTGTATACGTATACTAACCTTGATGCCACGCCACATCACCCAATTCTTAAGCCGAAGGTAGTAGTATTCTGGAATAGACGTCAATTACGCTAGTGGTCCGTACTGTAACTAAAATTCACAACCGTCTGCACATCTCACTGCATCAACGTACGCGAACTGCGCTGCTTCCCCCGCGGTGCCCACTCCATCTCATGCACCATGACGGTATTGGATGCAGCCCTTCTTGGTGGTAGTGTGATATCTACTAGCGAATACTTACTAGACAGTCTAGACAGTTGTGACGATATACGAGCTGTACTAATCTGCTACACGTTTTCTAGGATGGAATTTCAGCTACAAGTTCGAGCGACGCCTTATTTATGAACCTCTTGACACCGAATAGAAGCCCGATATTTACCCTTGACCTTCGCCTATCAGCATATAACGAAAGTTGTGGATTTCGTGCTGCTTGGCTGACCACTACCAGCCCAGCTCATGCCATTTTGAGTCAGGTATGGACATCGATCATCAACGACAGCATAAAGCATACGGCATACGGCATACAGCTTGATAATATCAACTGATCTTGCCGGTGCCCTCATACTTTACATCTTCCTGCAAGCAGCGCTGTTCCAATGGTCTATCCGCGAGATAGATACCAAATGGTGAAGTTCCTTCTCACTCATCGAGAGAATGCATGGATCATCTTTTCCTTTGCATCATCGCCATCGTACCAAGTTATCGTCAGGCCAGGATGAAAGACGATAAGCTGGGGGTTCCACAAAACGAACACATAGTTCCACTTATATCCGATCTTTCCGACGACATGTCACTATCAGACACATTGCGTTATCTCGGGAGCCTGATTGTTTCATGGAAGGCTATCTCGTCTGACTATCAATATTTCGAATTATCCGCCAGAGACAAACAGTAGACCCGAAGCGATACCAAAATTCCTCCAACAACCGTATCATATGCTTGTCATGACAAACCTGATAAGACAGAGCGGCATGACTTATTCTTGCTTCTTAGCTGGTGGCGGGCCGCCGCCCGTAGTTGGGAGACCCATAAAGATCTTGAAGTAGTCCTGGAGTATGCGTTAGTAGACAAGGTCAAATGGACCAAAGAACTTGTCTATGAACACTTACATAAATCATCCACTGGAGGCCTGTCAGAGTACCGATCATGACAATTCGTACAGGAAGGCCGTTCCAAAGGCCACTGAAGCCGATATCCTTGTAAATCCTACTCATGGCGCCTCCAAAAGCTTCTCCAGGCTGACGGTTCGAGTTCAGCTTGCTGACCATGACATCGGCGGGGTGGGATACGATAGCACACAGAATTCCGGCAAGGTAGCCACCGGTAAAGGATACACCAGTTTGAGCAGCCTTGCTATAGTCACTCTTCTGGCCAGGAAGGCGATCATAGATCATCTCGACGATGGTTTCAAAGGAAGCAAACTTCATCATTGTGTAGGGAATCTGGCGGCCCCAAAGCGGATATAAACCTTTGTAAAGGCCAGCAACACCCTCCTTACCTGTGATGGCACTGATGCCTTGTATTGTCCCAGTGTATGGGTTAGGGATCGAGCCCTGCATGCGGACTTTGACAGCTTCGAAAGGGCAGAGAGCGATGTCGGCGAGGAATTCGGCGGAGGCAGATGCGGCAAGATACAGACCAGTCTTGTACTTGGTAGCAGCTTCAGGGCCAGCCATATCAGAGTAGGTCTTTTTGAAGTACTCGTACCAGCCGTACTTGAAGGCTCCTTGAGCAGAGTAACCAAACAACGTAGGACTCCAACCAGTAAAAATACCACGGATGCCCTCAGCGCGGTAGATCTTGCCCCATGCCTGAAAGTTGCTGGTGTAGAGCTTGGAGTCAACTTGACGACGAGTTTTTACAAGATCTAGGGGGGTTACAGCAGCGTGAGTAAGCCCCTGGATTATGTTAGTATGTATCTCTTTTACTTAGGCGTAGGCCTTCACGGCATATTTCCCTACACCGTGGGGAAAAATACGTACACAAGCCATCAAACCGCCAAAGGTACAGGCAGCATAGTATCTGCCAGAGTATAACTCAATCTTCCCAGTCTTGGCTTGAGCTTTTGCGCTCGCCTTCTCGAATTCGGCTGTTGCTTCGGCGCTTAGCTGTTTGGCCTTTCCCTTGGCATCTTCAACAACAGAGGAGTGGACGGGGAAGCGTTCAGCGCGGGCCTGATATGGAGTGCGGTTTGTTGCTGAGAGAGGGTTGTGAAAGGCCTCATGGAGGGCGTCCTTGGACGGATGCAATGGGGACATTGTAGCTGTGGAAAACCGTTTGCGATTTCTACGGGTGTATTCAGCGATACTTCTTTCAACTCGAGGAGAGATCTTCCAAATTGCGTGCTTCAAGGGAGAGTTTGTTGTCGAAATGTGCTAATGAAAGGGAATTGGTGGAAAGATAAGGGTATTGCAGAGAATCTCCGATGAGGACTTCCTCATTGAGCCGGCTAGCGAGATATTTCTGCAAGCTGACGCGGATGAATCGGCTGTGTTGATTGAGCTGCCTTACCTGGCTGAGCCGTTTCAGCACCAAAGTAAATTCAGAGGTTTACCCAAGTAATGTCTACCTTGGTACGATAATGGATGCCTCGAGTGGATAAAGGATAACGAAGAGGAAGCTATTGCAGGGCGATATGGAAAGGGGAAAAGAGAAATCAGGATTTATGAAGGTCGTGGAGTGTCGGTCCTATCTTTCGGATTTAAGGTGGTGCATGCCAATCGCATCCCGACCATGATGAAAGAGGGTATGACGCTCGTGGCAGGCGCAGAGGCTGGCGTGAAGAAGGGTGGAAGGTGACATCACACATCCATTTTCACAAGTATTGCCGGTTGATTCGGCTCTTTGTTATTTTCCTAAAGCTGAGTGCACTACTCTATGATTATATCTTTTCTTGTATTATGTCTGTGTTTCGCTCATGGGAGCTCGTTTATATGATTATTGACAAGTTCATCCACTTACACCGGACCTTGTCCAGGGCGCTAATTAAGGAACTCTGTAACGGGACGATCCACAGGTTGCCGATGGATCCAGAGTTAGTGGGGTCAGCCGAAGCTAATAGCCCGGCTTCCTGTTTCAAATAGCTGTGTAGACTTTATTTCTGTAGCTAGACCTCTAATAGCGGCGGTGACAGAATAAGGAATGCATAAATCCCCTACGTTTTTGACACAGCGAGGGTAACCCGACTCTGATGACTTGTCACTTAGAATCCAGGGGTATTACAAAAAGATCTCGGTACGTTGGAAATCGCCTCTTTGACCTGATGTGATGTGTAGTATGTAGCCCAATTGTTGAGCGAAAACCGCATCCTAGAACTCTTTATAACTATTAGTGGACTAGCTCATCATCCATGTCATGATAAACTAACGAAAAAAAAACAGCTGTGCCCCACTACCATCCATGGAGTCTTGTGTGACTCGATTCTGACTTAGACCTGCCCCGCGACCCTTTCAACCCCCCGACATTTCAAGCAGACCAAACTCGAATACCAGATTGCCCTTCATCCGTATTGAACTACTGCAAGTTTCTTTGCCAACGCTCAGTACAACATGGCTACTGCTACTGTAACCACCACAATGGCCAGCGCGACCCATCCCCTCGTCACAAAGTGGTCTTCGCGATACCGTGGGGTATGTCTCTGTACCTGAACTTGCTCATGACACCTAGGAGCTTCAACGATATGATGTCAGATAGAGTTTCAGTTCATCTATGAGGCACATGTCAGTACCAAAACACAAGTTAACGCTCTCCAGGCCACTGTTGAAGACCTCGACCCCCCAGCCGCCCTCTCGCTCAACCCCTCTGATGCCATTTCTCTCGCTCTCCTCTCTGCCTTCGAGCGCGACTACACCCACTTAACTATCGTTGACTCCGATACCCGCGCTCTTTTGGGGTACATTTCCATTCCACATTTGCAGTCGCTGCTCGACTCAGGCAAAGTTAAGCCCGAAGATCCTCTCTCAACCGCCATGACACGTTTCCAACGCAAGGGCCGCACCTACAGGGTCATCACCATGGAGACCACTCTCGAAGAGCTCGAGGACTTTTACCGTGGTGGTGTGCCCGATGGGCCTTGGGAGCAGGAATTCGCTGTCATCACGGATGAGAAGAGGAGATTTGTTCTGGGCGTTGCGACGGTGCAGGATCTCGAGGAGTTTGTCAAGCGGAGACCTGAATAGATCGCCAACTTCTCGTCGTGGAAAAAAAGAACCAGGCCTAAGTAGTATGTCTTTTGTTGGAGGGTGTCAACAGAAAAGGCAAAGTATCTCGAACGAGCGTTGGGAATAATGATCTAAACATCATAAGACTGCGGTGGGTTCGCTGCTGCTTGTCAAGCAGGAAAGCAGCTTTCAACATAGCGCAATACCCTGGGGATAATAAATCTTGATGGATATTACTTTCTCGTACAAATTGCTTAACCCCCTACCGATCACCATGTTTTGGTCAATCAAGTATATATTTATTTATTGAGGAAGTTAATCCCTAGGTTATTGAGGCAATAACTAGTATTCTTGTCGGTAATCTCATGTCCACAAAGTTGAGATATTTTATACCATTCCTATTCAAGCCAGGTAGTCGTAGATGAGCTTGGCGGTAACTCTCTGGTCGCCCTTGGTCACCAGGACGTGCCTGACATATCTCCTCTCACCCTTGATCTCCTCGAAGCCCCAGATCTGATTGGCAACCCAACCATTGTCGACGCTCTCCGCGAGGCTCTGAACGAACTTGCCGTCGGCCTCAATAAGCCAGCCCTGTTTGAGAAAATCGTCTTCGACCTCGTCAAGAGTGACGAAACGGGAACGACCCTTGACAGCACCAAATAGCCAGTCAGAGTGCTCCCTCTGCTCAAAGTCAAGACATCGGTTTTCCTGGGTGCTTGTCAAGCCAGAGGCCGATTGGGTGATGTCGATGTGAGTGAAAACGTCAGTGGAGGTGTTTGGTGCCTTTGGGGGAGCATTGTACTGGTTGACCTCAATTGTGATCGTGGCCAGTCCAATGCCCTTTCGAGTAAGGTAGCCAATACCTTGTAGGGCGAGGATTGGTTCTGAGCTATCAGACAGTTCCTTGTTCTGTTGTGCGGTTTCGTCAGTTTCGTGATATATCTCAATGCATATACCTAGGTAGTGAGTGAATGGAGGGGTAAAACATACGAGAACCCATTTACCGCTAAGGTCAGTGATGGTCTTTTCAGCAGGGGCAGCCATGTCTGTGATGATTCAAATTCAAATTCGAGTAGAATAGAAGAGTCTCTTAGTGTATAGGGGAAGGGTGTTGTTGGAAAAAGTGAGTAGAGTCGATTGCCAACAACCTAGTAAGAGGTCGGTTATATGTAAGGCTGCGCTGGCCTGAGCTGAGCTGAGTTGGCGGTTGGTGGACCGGAATGACGCTACCGAGCAGGTGCATATACGCTTTCCTCAAGTCTAAATGCAACAAGACGGGAGTAACTTCCACTTTGGCCCAGCAACGGTTCGGGATGGAGGAAGTATCAATGGATGTCAGTGATTCTACAACGGCACTTTCCTGCTCGGACACTCGCTACATCTTATAGTACCTACTCCATTCCGGCCGGGCCAAACATGGAGCCATGTTGTTTATCACAAGCAACGCCGAGCCATGATGCAAAACGCCGAGGTCAAAAAGACGACCAATAGCAGGATTATGTTTACTCTTTCCTTTGCGCAGTAACTTAACATGCATGCACTCTTGGACGTTAGTTTTAATCTCAAGTCTACTATACAAAAGTGGTAGGTGATCAATTGTTACAAGCACATGATAGGAGTACTGCGGGCATACTGGGATTCTCCTAGTGCGGGGTTGGAGCAAGAGAGACTGCTCTGAACAACAGGTGCAAAGAACGGACATGTTCAAATCTGAGAGCTGTATCGGTAAAGTTATACGATGACAAATACACCCGGCCTGCCAAGCTTTCATCATGCCTCTTTAAGGCCAGAGTGTGAATATTGAGGCAACGAGTAGAAGCAAGTTGATGACAGGCAAAGCGAGATATTATAATGTATCTAGTAATATTCGTTTAGAAACAAACCCTTCATGACGAAGGATGGTGTGTCAGCACTGAGAATCATATATATTACCCCTGACAGGGTGGTTAACGCAATCCATACCAACAACACTGCACCACGCCAGCCCTTTGTACCGAATTTCACGACGTCGACCAAGACCTTGCTTGCCCCCCAGGATTCTCTCCCCGCATCGTCATTCCTTAATCTCCACCAGCTCTTGACTGGTCTTTCTCTCCACATGTGTCCTTTGCAGACCTCGGCTCAACCATGAGTCTCTGCCGCCTTCATCAATAAAATACCATAGGTTTTGCAATATGCTTTAGATCCGTGTGGACAAACATGCGCCATGCTGTTGTACACCAGATCTACAGCCAAGAACGACAATCGTATGCAAAATCCACCTTGAATATGCAATGTATTTGGCTGTATTATTAGTCTACCCTCTATCCGGGGCACACTCATCATCCACGACCGCCACCTTTCAAAATTCCAGTATACAGGTCGTGCTTTATGTTTAACATCTTGTCTACCACCCCAGGCATTGTCATCGTCATCTGCTGATAATCCTCGTTTGACAGACGCTGAAACTGCTGCAGCTCGATTCTACCGAATCTTTTCACTGCCGCTCTCCATGCCTGTGGCTTTCCATCACGCCGGGTATCGATCGTCTCTTCCAGCAACAAGCGGAATATTCGCTAAGTCGAGTCCATGCAGGAAACAAGTCAAAATCCATACGGACATCCATATATGTCATACCGCATCCTTCTTCTCGGTCGTCCTCTCAAGGCCACCAGTTCATCTTCTTGTAGCTTTCGATCACCTCCTCAATCAACTCCTTAGTCAGGGCTGGTTTCTTGTACTCGAAGCCTAATAGTGTCTTGAGCCGCGTCCCATCCATGCTAAGATCTGTATCCTTGAGCAGTTCCTTTTCCATGAACGGAGTCAATGGCCCTGGTCGCGTGATGCCCGCATCGGCCAGAAGATCCGCCCATGGTCCCAGAAGTTCATCGTTGACGTCGTCTACGACGCTGTCGAGGTTGAGACGGGCAAAGGTACTTATGAGCTGACCTTGGAACCCTGTCTCGATCTTGAAAATGTCGCCAATAATGGTCGCTATGGTGCCTTGGCTCGTTGCGCCTTCGTCCACTATGTTGAGGATGGGAACCTTGCCCATGCTGGCTTCATCCCACTTGGCCTTGCCGGCGTCGTACCAGGCCGCGATCTCCCACAATGCGCGTGTGACATCGTCGATGTGTGCTGTGTTAGTTCGGAGATCCTTAGTCCAGAGCCACTTCATTTCGTCCTCCAAGTGTTGGTAGGTACGAGCCATGCACAATGCTGTCGCAACCCACTGGGAAGCATATGGGCCGTATACATGTGGTAGGCGCACAATTATAAGGTTAAGACTGTAAGCCACGTTAGTGCCCAAATCGTTTAAAGCTTCAGTCCCACCGTACCCTTCGATCTTGGAGAGTTCCTCCTCGGCTTGCAACTTAAAAACAGCAATACGGTTCCATGGTTTCAACTTGTCGCCTTCTTTGCTTGGCGATGAGTCTGACTTGTACACCATGCCTGTGCTCAGTTCGACAAAGGCCTTGACGCCTCTTTTCGCTGCCTCCTTGCCTACAGCAATGGAAAGGTTCAATGACCTCAGCTTGTAAACCTCATCCTCTTGCGAATATCTCGTCTCACCACCGCAATTGAAGACATAATCCCATTGCTTCCCGTCGGGTCGGTCAAAGATCCTTGCTAAGCCTTCTGCAAAAAGGGAAAGCGATTCGTTAGCAAACTAACCAAGGAGAGCGGAAGCCAGTAACACCAACGGAGAGTAGCCGATGGCAACGTAAGGAGTACAAGATCTTACCAGGTCTGCTGGCGTCAGCTTGCATGAATTTGTCCTGTGAACAAGCCTCGGAGAACTCAGGAGCCAGCCATGCTAGTTGAGGGAGAACTTTATCAACAAGTCTCACGTCGGAGGCGAGCTGGTTCTGGTGTATATGGAGGGCCAGGAAGCGGCCGATATAGCCAAGCCCTCCAATGATCAAGACCGAAGGCTTCTCGGCCATGGTCATGAGAGTTGTGGCAGTCGAATCGTAATATTGTAATCGTGTGTGAACGTGGGGTCGGGATGAGGGCGCGGGTGTCTTGTCTCAACGTCGATGGTGCAACCAAAAAAAAAAAAGAAAAGAAAAAGAAAAAAAACACGAGTTACAGGAAGACAAAGTTCAAACGGGCAAAGTGCACCTCAACTTTGTACAAGTATTTGGTATGAGTGGGCTCAATCTTTCTGTGCTGCAGCTGACGAATGGCTGTTGTGTGAGGAATATCGAGTCTGAGTATAGTATTGAAACGAGATTATTCGGCCTCAGGGGGTAGAGGGTACGATACGCCAGCCAAGAGGTCCCACGGGGTGCCAAAGGTGGACGGATATGCGAGAATCGGTGTGATTTAGCGTTGGTTGAAGCGAGGTCGTTCGGGTCTCTCTCGTGGAGAGAGTGGGCTAGGCAATGACCTAGCTCAGTAGTTTGATTGTGAGAGAAGGGCCGTAACCTGGCAGGGAGTCACGCACGTAAGTATTTATTAGGACATCAAGGAGTAAGTGTTAGGACATACAATAGTACAGGTTTAGTACTGTACTTAATATTGAGCTCCGAATGTGCTGGTGCGACGACGGCGTGAGGACGATGTGCGGGAGCAAGAGGGAACAAGTTTGATCCAAGGCGGGAAGGCAACGGGAGGACGGACGGAAGACGGAACCAGATGGGCGGGATGGGAGGTGGGAGTGGAGGGAAACACGATCCAACAGATGTAGCAATTTCGACTTTTGCGAGGGCACGAGGTGACGCACCAGCCGCTTTCTGGGACGAGCAATGAACAACCAGGGGCTTGAACTAACGTCAAAAGATCCGAATCCTACAAAGCTGTTTGGTTGTTTTTTTTTTCCAAGGGAAGAAAAAAAATGAAAAAGCCGCCAGCAAGAGCCTATGCTAGAATTAGAACCAGGGAAGAAAATGACAAGACCCTTGGGTCCTCGAAACTGTGTTGATGAGGGGCGGGTTTGATGAACAGAATGAGAGCCAGAATGATGGTGGATCTCCTGTTGAGAAGGACGAGGGGAAGAATCGGCCAGTGTAAGAGTGAGTGGGATGCAATGTGGACTCCTTTCCCAGCAAAAGGGGCCCAAGTTTTGATGCTGGCAGGTCTCTAGTTTAATGAGGGGCGTGCTGTGGGCTCATGGGCGTGAAAGGCCCTGTCAAAAGGTTGACATTTCATGCCCTACCGACTGTCAGGCACCAAGCAAGTTGTTGCTCACTTTGGTATTACATCAGTCGCTTCTGAGACTGAGACTCTTGTTTCATGATACCTGCCCGAGTCGGAGTCTCATGCTTCGACAAGGCCGCCTTGTCTTGACTACATTAAGCCTTTCTCTGGCTGACCCGATGGCAGTCATCCATGCATTTGTTTGGAAAAGGTACAACAACAGAGCGAGCGAAGGAAGCGCTGGCCTGAAAGATGAGTTAAGAGTGCGTGTGGGCGGGCTGTGGAGAGGTCCTTTCAATTCATGTACAGTACTAAGATACAACGGGTAGTGTACGTGGGTACTATGTACTCTGCTTGCCTGCTCCATTCCTAGTCTCAGGTTAAGGCTTGTGTCAAAATATCGCTCTTTGCCTGGCTTCAGCTGAAATCCGTTATTGTTATCTCAGAACCGCCCAGCCCTCGTTGGATCTTATGTTTTTCTTCTTTTCCTTTTTGCCTTCCCTCCCCTGCCCCGTCAATCCTTCGGTACTTAACCTTGGCAAGAGCCCGACAAGTACATCTTCAAATACGAGTCGAGGTAGAGACAGGCTGCGAAAAGATGTAGTGGTCCAAATTGTGTTAGGCCAGTAGTGGTGAACCGTCACGTAACTAAGCTGACGATGTAAATTGGCGGTCATGCGGCTGGATGGGCAGAGCTGCAGGATGGATTCGCAAGATGGCCCGTTCATCATATCGCCGGGCTAGCACCTAGCTACCGAGCTTGCAGTGGGCCTCCATGTTCGTCATTGTCACTATGACAAGGGGCATGCCGACCTGACAAGGATCAAGAAGCACCCATTGACAATCGCTCTCCATCTCGGCACCTACTACCTACTATGCTCTGAGCCTGAGTTACCAACGATCTGCTCAGGGTTAATAAGCTGCCGATATGTACAATCACAGCAGATAGCTATTTTAGAGATTGGCAAGTTTATATGTTTCGGCTGATGTTTATTTATCATAAATCGTCCTCAAGGCCTGGCATTGCTGATGGTTGGTCGGAAGTGCAAGTTGGATATATTCCTATACTCTAACCACACGTGGTCAAAGAAACTTGACCTCTTGGTTACAACATGTAACATCCTATAGAACAATTTTATTCGGGGTATTTCCGACTGCCTAGGCACAAATCAGCAACGAGGTTACTTCGTTGCGTGACGAACCGAGCCAAAGAAAGTCATGTTGCGTCACGTAGGTGTTTTAAACTGATATTGACTCTGCGCATACGCTATATACACACATGCCAATGTCGATGTCTTGCCAACGTCAATTTGGTAAATCAAACAAGTGGTTGCTATGTGAGGGGTGAATTATTGATGTAGGTACTGTACTTTTAGTACTCGTAAGAGCTTAGCGCTGTGTACCAGCATGCCTGTCGATCCAAGATCCCGCCCGGGCCGCCATAGGACCATCCTGATCTTTTTTACTTTCAGGGAAGTGATATATTGAATGCAACGAAGCTCAACGGTAAACAAATTTAACCACACTGGATATTGGAATTCAACGTCTGGTAGCTGTCCAGCTCCTACTTTGTCGTGTGCCTGGAGCGAAGGCTGAAAAGGGTGGTATTCGTCAGGGCACCTGTGACGAGCGCTTGCGTCTGCGAGACGGATATGTGGGAAGCGGCAGGAACAGGAACGGCACGATGCGGGGTCTTTTTTCTAGAATTATTCCATCTGCGTATCTACCAATGACCGCGAGATGAATGTTATGGTTGGCGGTTCTAGAAAGACTGAAGAATAATGGCAAAAATGGGCGTAATGGTTGAAGAAAATTGTTCGAGGTAAATTCACATCCATCAGAATCAGGTCTCAGACAACAACCAATCCTTTCATACCTCTTTCCCGGCATTGTCTGTTTATGATATCCCACCAAGTAACCTAGGTTAGTAGTAATAGGTAGCCTGATGAGGTAGATGAGGTAGGAAGTACCCACTAGCCTTGGACCTCCATACAGATATCTACCTACTACCTAAGGTAACTTCCAGGTAAGGGTTGCCCGTTCAGTAGGCACATAGTGGAACCCCTCAGGTGTGCATGTACCTACCTACCTACCTAGGTAGGTAGTTATAGGCGTCACTTTTGGGATAAAATGATAAATATCAATTTTATCCATCGGTACTCTTCACTATCACGATCAAGTATCATCAAGAAATTACCTGTCATCTCACTATCTTCCTAGTGGCCCATCATAAACTTGACGGACTAAGCCAACTCTTCTATTTTAGCACCCTGTGCTACAAAAAACGCCATCGTCAACACCAAGACCAGCACCAATGTCCAAGCGTCTAAGACATTCACCAGTCTGAACGCACACGGCGCTTTACGACACCGTCTTTCCACCATTGATGTTAAGACTCAGATCCAACAGCGCTGCACAAGAGTCCGGGATCCGCAGGTCTGGCCTGCATGACATGCGCGACACAGACCTTAATGCGGCTATGGAGCAAACGAAGCAAGCGAGCGATCGAGAAACAATGCAATCCTTGTCATCTTTTGGTCGCTGTTGAACATGGCTATTGATTACCGCCCGACCCTCCGCCCTGCATTCCATCCTCGAAACTCGTTTCACCATTGAGCTCCTTGTTCCTCCGCGACTTTCCCAGCTCTGGGCCACTGATGGTGATACCAAGGTCTCACTGCTGTCTGCCATATGTGATAAGACAGGGCTTCTCTGTTGTTTCTTGCACCCTTTTGTCTATTTTCAGTTCGGCATCAACCCCACGCCGCTCACTCTATCACTTCTACCTACCTAGTTAAGGGTGGGGTTCCTTTGTTGCTAAATATGCAACGGGGCATCATCTGGCTACGTTGACTCCGTGTACAAGGCTACAGCCTCTCTCACTAATCTCGCAATGTTGTTTTTGGACATTTCTGTAAAACTTGTGATGTCTCTGACTCAGAAGAAACTGAGTCCGTACGTATCCTTAGCGTGGCCTGGCGCCCTACACGAACGAGCCATGCAAGCCACCATCTGTTGTGAAGCCGAGCCCTACGAGCTACATACTGTTTGTATATACAACGAAGAAACGCGAACAGAAAGATGGAAGCATGGTGGTTCCAATTCAAATTCTCATCTGCAAAACAACCCGAGTCAAGCATTGTCGAGCATTACGAGCTGCAGTAACCTGGTCAGCCGCATGCGTCTATACACTCACCGTCAACTTCCAAAACAACCTTCGCTTTGACGATAGAAATTGATCGTCGTCCAGGATCTAACTTGGCCAATGATCCCGCTAGCCCTTCCAAGCACGATCTCTATCTGCTAGGGCCAATGCTAAAGCGGATGCTATGCTGGTCTTGGTAACCAATTCATCTGTCTACCCACATTGTTCTATGAAGTCTGCTCGTCGCGGGAATACGGGCCGGTCTAAATGCGCACTGTTCGAGTATTTGTTTCGACTCACAAGAGAGTTGAGGAGTACATGCACCGTTGATACGCCTTTGATATACTGAATTTCTAGAAGTTACTCACGTAAAGCATATTACCTGAGCAATAGTGTGATTATGAATCGTGTGTTATAGGCGACCATGGATGCTTGAGAGTCTTATCATGTAACAGTTGGTAAGAGACAGCTCATCAAGAGTATTTAACTGTCGTATCTAATACACCTCCACGACAGTAGTGACAGATGATGCTCATCTACAACGCCACAAAAGTTGGAATCAGTCTATCAAACGTATTGCTCATCTAAAAACACCACTCGGGTCGATTGGAAGACGTTTTTCACGTCGGTCATCTCCTCATGCTTCCAATGAGTTCTCGCTGCGCCTCACGGTCTCGTGCTCCCTCGCTCAAGCTACCAATGCTCCTCAAGTCACCCACAACGTCCTTGGCCTTGCCAAAATAAACCTCTTGCAATAGATTTCGCATCTTGAGTTCCATATCCTCAACCAATCGTCCGACATTGGCAATGTGGCTATCGTCGTTCTCGACGGGGAGATCCTGCTCAACCTGGCGTGTCATATTGCCGCTCAGGTCCATCTCGCCCAGGTTGCCACCCGCAGTCGACAGTGTCAGAATCACGGTAGATGTGAGCTTATAGTGGGTGCTTCGTCCTCGTTCGATGGCTTCGAAAACATGGATGGAGTCCCAAACGCCCTCGGAACTGCCGCCTTGGGGGGAAGCTGTATTGAGACGTAAAGTTAGCATTCGCGCTTCGAATGTCATATATGTAGACGAGCTGGCAGGAGAGCTTCGTACATTTCTTCAGGAGCACGACTCCAGCGAATCCATCGTCAAGATTCCAAAAGTAAACACTGCTCACGCCGCCTTCGTAATACAAATCGCGGTAGACATCGAAAGCCTCGTTCGCTTTGACCTCCATCTTACGCACGCGTTCGCTCGGAATCGCACCTTCACCCGCGCCCTCGTTCCCGCCAGCGCCTACACCCCCAGATCCAGCCTCATCCAGAGGTGGATCGAACTGGTTGGACCACGGCGAGCGGTAGCTGTCACCATCACGGTTGTAGTCGCAAAGGAGATAATCTCGGCCGGTCTGCTTGCAGCGGCGCACGGTGAGGGGCTGGTCAACGGATGAGAGGAGATCTTCGGTCAGATCGGGTGCGATGGAGATGATGGCGTTGAGATGATCGGTTGTCTGCTTGGGATTGAGGCGGCGCAGGAGGTCGCTGCGAGACGAAACGGTCAGCTATAAGGGGGAAACGTCACTGTGCGAATGGGAAGCAAGGCTCACAGAGCTGAGTCGAATGGGTCAACGGCCATTTTCGCGATATATTGCGTCTTCTGACTGGCAGGATTTGGTAGATACGGGGATTTCCTTGTGTTGTTAGTCGGGAAGATCTACTGGTTCGGTCTCCAGGCAATGCACTACGGATGTTGAAGTGAAGCTCTGCGACGTTATGGAGTAGCGGGGTCGCCTGGAGCTCCGTGTGGAGTACGTACTCGATCTTATATGGAGGCTCATTAAGATTGTTATTCCTAACTGGGAACTTCAAGGCAAAACCATTCCGTGGATCAAAACAGTCCAGTAAATACGCCGGTGCCTCGGAAAGTTTAAAGGGGTTTGGTAGCATTGAAGAGAATTCCACAAGGCTGAGGAACATGTGTCACAATAACATTGCATACACTTGCGATATAACATTCAACCACAATGTACTACAAGCAGGTAGACACTTTGCACACAGATCATGGAAATTGAAATTGATTAAATCAAAATAAAGCCTCATTCTTGATAATAATAAAAAACAAGCAAACCGTTGTTGACACCTTGCCAAGACAAATACTACCATGCTCGACGGTTGATGATCAGTAAAGGCAAGTCAACCAGTCGCTTGCTCAACCCATCTGGCTAATGCCCATAATACCCCCGTCGCGTTATCCCAAAGTCCGGTCTAGTTTCTCCATACAGTCCTTATTGTGGTTTGTGACCCATATGAATAATTCCTCTTGCGTCGCCTGACAGAACCTCATATCTCCCTCACCGCTCGCAAGTTTCAGACCCTACCACCTATCCAACTCACAATACAGCCAATTTCGCCTCCAACGCCGCGCCCGGAAGATCCACCAGTTGGGCGAATCGCCAAAGTGACCTCGAAATTTTGACAAAAGAAACTGAAGCCATTCGTCGTTCCAATAAGCCTTGACGAGTAGGCAGCTAAGTCGAGCCGGCCGCATTGGGGTGTAATGCTGCCAACAAGCCGCGTAAAGCCGACCCGCTAGCCTGCGCAATTTAGAATCGCGCCTTTCGAGACTCGATGAGCCTGCTGACCGGAGCAGGCCATGGACTATGTGGTCTTGTTGTCGAATGTTCATTCAATGCAGGCACCACATATCAGACAGTAGGCTTTCTCGGTCCAGGTCTTATCCCCACCCGTTACGTTCTCGCGCAGATCACGAATCTCCCAAGCTGTGGGACCCTCTTGCATCTTGAGACTGGCCTCGAAGAGTCCCAAATAAGGCTTGTAGTCCGCAGTCTTCTTTTTGCGACCCTTCTTGGCCGATCCTTTGGCGGATGCCGCAGCAATGGTTCTCGATGGTGTTGGTCCGGGTGTCGGAGTTTCGGTCTCTCTGGTCGTTTCGCGAATGCCCTTCTTGACGTGAACATTATCTTGTGTCTCTCCGGAACGGACATCGATCGTTGGCTGTGTCTCCTTTTCTTCGGCATCGGTAGGCGACAGGGGACGTGCTGCTTCTTCGGGCTTTTCTTCTTTGACACTCGCTCCCTCGGTGCGGTGAGGCTTATCAGTGCCTAAGCGCTCGTAAACTTGCATAAGAACGTCATGAGCCAGGCATTCGCGATGCATCCACTGGCCGCACTCTGAACTCGTACATCCAATGAGAGTCTTATCAGGGTTGGCAGGAGTTTGGCATTTGCACATAATATCAACCGACTGTCTGAGTATTAGCTCATGTCGATGTACAGGATGCGGCGTAACGTACCGAAAGCTGTGAGTTGCGGAAGTCGTATGCTTGTCGCCAGTAGAGCGCGTCTTGGATCTCCTCATCGTCGGACTCAATCCACTGGTTAACCGTTGCGGGCGCCGTTACACTGACAACGTTGATAATGTCCACTAAAACGATTGGTCAGCTGCGCTGTCGTCAGAGAATCAGTTAGTTTTCTGGAACATACTATGGTTGGAAGCGATCAATTCATTATGACCATGATATGGTTGACGACCCTGGACGGACTTTTTGCCGTCGATGGTACCAGGAGGTAGTTCATCAGGCCAATACATCCAATAGACGCGTGCATAAACATGATGCTCATCAGAAGCTCGGATTTCAAGAATGCGCGCTACCCACGATTCTTCTCTACCCTCTTTTTTATAGGCGCCATTGCTTTCGTTCTGAGCCTTTTGATGCTCCACTGTTGACTCGTTGGCGACATAAACGAAACCTTCGCTGTAATACTTTATGCTGTTAACTAACAGATGTTAATCAGAAGACTTTCAAATATCGCGATGCTGGATCCCGTCAGATAAATACTCACGAACGAAACTGTTGTATCGCGTCATGTCTTGCCATCGCTTTCCAGGCTCGACTGTGTAATACAAATCCATGGTGTCGTGGGTCTTGAAGCTGCCCGTTGGAGAGAAGGGAGAAATTTGAATTTGAACCCGTTTGTCGTCATCTTGGCCATCGCGTTTCCGCTTCTTATTCTTGTGACGCTCCTGCTCTGCACGAGATGGATTACTCGCGTAAGTAATTGTGAAAGGACACTCTGCGCGATTCTCCTCCCCGACGGATCGCGATCGCTTGCGATTACTCATTGTGGCGGTTTGATGTGGTTGGGTATGACCGCGTCGAGAGTGGAGAGAAGGAGGGGTTTCGAGCGACAATCAGCGAATAGCGCGATGAAAAGGCGATAAAAAAAGGATAGAGATGAAGCGAGAAAGATGCAAAAATGAGTTTTGGAGTATGGTGTAGCCAAAATTTGATGGCGCGTTGTAAGTCAAGCCGAGCCCAAGCTGTCTTTGAGCGACAGATCGCGGGCCTGCGATGTCCTGTGCACACGGAAGGCTCGATTTGTCTGGGTGAGCAACGTCGCAATCTGCGGAAGAACTAAGAATCGGGCCAAAAGAACGAAGATGCTATCATCACGTGACCTAGCTGGTAATGGGGCCACCTAAGCTGATGGACGGAGTTACACCCAGCTTGCCAAACGCGTCAAAAAAAAAAAAAAAAAAACACTTAGACTGTGTTCCATACAAGTCTTGGCGATTTTATATTATCAATTGAGGGTCGAGAGACGATCGGTTCGGTTCACAGCTGGAAGTGGCTGGGTGTTGTTCGAGGAAGAAGGAAAGTGGATAAGGAATTGCTAACTACCAGGAACTACCTACGCTTGTAAGTATGAATCTTTAGTTTATTGGTAATAGATGGACCTACAGCTATCTAAGGGGCTATTATAAACAACCTAATGTACTATGGGGCCAAAGGAAAAGGCAGCCCAGTCTGCCGTGTTGTATTCTAACCTACTTTCACCCCCGGACATAAGAACCGTCATAGCCTGGGGAGCACCCTACCTTAGTACCTAGGTTCTAAAAATTCCGATCCCAGAGAAATTGTGCAACTTCTCCAAGAGTTCTTAACAGAATGTCAGAAGAATTCTGTAATACAAATATGTATTGTAATTTAGTCGCGGCAATTTTCAATAGATCGTTATTTATGATCTACATTTCCTCTACCTTAAATGATTCAAAGTACTATCATTATAATGACATCCATAACTGATAAGTGATCATCTTGCAAACGCCGACGCTATGCTATCCAATAACAGCCCGCAAAATTAGCGACCTACACGCTCATCAATAATACCTTCTTCCTGGTCCCTCTCATAATCTGACAACATGCCACGACGTTCAGCTCCATCAATACTGTCATCTTCATGCTGTGCAGTCGAGTCTGTTATGGCCTTTGCAAGCATGGCACCCTCCCGTCTGCCTCGTTCTACATCAATGAACCATATCAGAGGCGCCGGAAAGCCAACCAAGACTGCGAGGAACCAAAAAGCAGGGCGTATCGTGCCGGTCCTGTCAATGATTGCACCCACAATCGTCGGTCCAAAGACACTAGAACCCTTATCCGTGATCGCGTAAAGCGCATAAAAGGCCGCCTCGGATCCAGGTGGGATAAGCTCGCCGTACAAAGAACGACAGTAACCGCTTAAGCCTCCGAGGACGATTCCATACACAGCAGCCAAGGGATACATCTCCCATGGTTGCTGGAGTCCAAAAACGCCCCAGTTTTTTACGAATGGGAGATACCCTAATAGACCGTACAGAGGGATCAGTTCAAATAACGCGATGCAAACGAGGATGGTCTGGTGGGCTTTGAGGTTGAACAGCCGCGATATCCACGACCATCCGAACGCGCCGAAAACCCCTGCAGTTGTCGAAATGACATTGATCATACCAAGCGCCCACGGTTTCATGTGGAGTTGGGTCTTGGCAAACAAAATAGCGGTAGATGACGTGGTTGCAATTGCATCAGACAAGAGAAACCACCCAGCAAGGAATAAAACAATATCCAGCAGACGCCTGGCCTGCTGAACTGTTCTGAACAGACTTTTCCAAGCGTAAAGGATGTATGCGAGCCCTGCCATGATGCCTTTTCGGCCATTGTCTGCCAGTGGAGGCCCGGGACGAGGTCGCAACCACATCGCGGCAGGAATAGTGAAAATGGTCCACCAGACTCCAACCATGAATAGCACAACTCTCTGGCCCCATGTAGTATTATGCATTGAGATGAGAACACCAATACAAACGCATTGTAGAAACAGGGCTGCGATATATCCAGTTCCAATTCCAATGGCTGATATACGCGTTGATAGTTCTAGCTCTTTGGATGTTATCTCTGCATGGCTTGCTGTGGGTTTTAGTCGTTCGCCATCCTCGGGAAGCAACAGAGGTGATGTCGTCGTAACTGTTGGTGCCTCGGTTTCACCTACTGACTGATCCAAAGGGCGCGACTCAAATTCCGAGTTGCCAAGATCTGGTGTACTATTGACGTTGGCCTCGATAACGTCGGGATGATATCGCACAAGCAATGGCAGAAAGGAATTGAGTAACACAAAAGATGCGCCAAAGGAGGTGTTGGAGATAACAGTCAAGAGGGCGCCAAGAATGTAGTTGTCTTTGGTGATAAAGATGTAGGACATGACCGCGAAGCTTCCAATCCAAGCAAAAGTGAGAAGAAGCTTCTTGCGGTAGTTCCCATGGTCTGCGGCGCAGCTGATACTTACAACAAGCAACGCTTGGACTAAGACGCTCACTGAAAAGGTGTACATGGCAAAGCTGGCAGTGTTGATTTCCATTCCGAACACCCAGACAATGCATTGGCCGTCACCTTCCTTTTTACTGTCGCTTGATCCGCATGGTGTTTTTCGATCAGAAAGTAGCACACCGTTCTCTCTAGCGAGGGTCTCGAGCAGTATAGGAATAAAGGAAGCTGGAGAGCGTAGGCGTTAGCAGTGGGTCCTGGTTGGCCAGGAACTCTGTACCTGAACTTACCAATTCCACAGATCACATATGTCTCTGCGGCGAACGCATACGCGTACCATCCGAGAAGCTCCTTTCGACTTGTCGGGCGTGCGTCATGACCAGAGTGACGCGGTGCAACTGGGCGACGCAGGTCAGCTTCGCTGTTGCGTGGGCTCATATCACCGTCGCTTGAGGATCGCTCGTCGTCCGCCTCAAAAGCAGAAGTCGCACAAGATCTAAAGGACCGTTTTGAAATATTTGAGAGTCCCGACCACGGTCTGTGGTCTTTGAGGCGCGGACGTTGAAGTTGAGGTTGAGGTTGGACGTTTGGCGCCATACCTGCAGCGAGCTTCGAGGTGTCGCACCCGTGATCTCACCTGGCGCACGTGATTATCGTCACAGGACTGACAGGTGTGTGCAAGGCAACACTCAACGCCAGATGCGTCTCCGGTGTGATTGGAACGATTTCAAATTGGTACAGAGCTTTGCTTGCTCCTGATATGCTGTGAAATGCTCCATGTACTCTATCGGTACGGGGTAAGCAGAAGAATATCGAATCAGTATGCCGACTCGGTGTCGTTGAGAAGGTAATTGCGTGCACGACGATCACGATGATAGCGAATCAAAGGGATAGCAAGAAAAGACTCGCAGTCACTGAAAGGACTGCGCATTGTCGTATTCTTAAAGTTGGCTGGTACCAAGAACCAGACCAAGCCAGGCAAGGGACGGGCTATCACCGTCACATCCTCCAACATCCTTTCCATCCACGATGAATTCAGTCATCAGCCAACAAAAAGACCCTCTCCTGCTAAAGAGGTTACGCCTATGTATCACACCAGGTTAATCGATCGCAACGCTCATTCGTTGCCTTTGGGTCTTTGGCCTGAGCAGTCGCTACGAGCCAGCATAATCAAGGCCAACTTGGACGATCCCTGAACTATTCAGGCTCTTATCAGGGTCTTTTAATGACCATTCCAACACTAACAAGGCGTCTGCAGTTTCTCTTAGTTCAGATTTGCAGCTGTTTACTGCCGAATTGGTTTAGCTTCGGGCTTGGGAAAGGAACCCCACCAGGGCAAAGCCAATCCTGGAGTATGGGTTTTCTTTTTCCAGCACCTGGAATCTTTAAGCGGAGTGCACTCCGCTCTGACTTGAACTTGTCAGCTCATTTGACTCACGAGAAGTCGAGTAATTAGTGAGGGGAAGTGGAGACTGGGATCTCGGGAGATATCGAGGGATGATCCTTGATACTGGAACCTCCACTGAAGTTGGTCAACGTCATTGCAACCCAACATGAAGGTTGGCATATGCATACAGTATGTTCTATAGTTAATGAAGGCGGTTCGGCCTTTCTGACAAACTTTTGGCTGGAAGCTGTCAGATCTTTATTATGCAGGACAGATAGATAAACAAATAATCGCCTGTTGACTTGACATCCAATAACCAAAGCGGGGGGCGTCATGTATGGTGGCATTAAGGTCAGCTTAGTTTAGAGCCATGCACAATAAAATAGGCAATGTAGAAAGTTATCTACCTCGATATTCACAAACATTGTATTAATGACATTGGGGGTATTTCTGAAAGAACCAACATCAAAAACAGCACTACCTGGAACGAAACGTAACGAAACGACATGCCCTCCAGTCGTACTCCCAGCTCCGCCTTCCCTCATCTTCGAGTCAAGATTCTACTTCTTGTGGCCAAAGATCTTGGACTTGAGCTTGTCAGCCAGACCAACAGGAGTCTTGTGAGCAGGCTTCTCTTCCTCTTCAGACTTTCTCTCTGGAGTTCCAACCTGAGCATTGCCAGCGCCTCCGCGCCCAGTGTGGAAGTCGCGGCCATCCTGACTTGGTCGAATGGCGGTCTCTGGGATGATGTCTTGATCCTTTCGCTCGGTGGTAGGCGTTCCTACGTCGCCAATGTTACCAGCACCTGTAATGCAGATTCCGTTAGCGTGCTGGTTTCGATTGCGATCAAGAGGCAGCAGGTATAACCCAAGCGCGCCAGCTACAAACACAACAGAGTTGAATACACTCTGCGTATTTGCAACGGCAATACAACATGGTTGATTGGTGTAAAGCTTGTCGATTACTTACCTCCACGACCTGCACTGTATGCGCCATCACCATGGCTTCCAACAACGCCAGTGCGAACGACCTCGCCGTCGACATACTCGGTGTCGTCCGGTTTGAAGTTGCCAGCACCGCCACGTCCGTGAGAGACTTCAGTTGACATAGTTTGTGGTCGTTGAATGAAGTGTGTGGTGTATTTCGACAATGTAATTGTAGAGACGGTTGTTATGAGATCAAGCTGGCTGTTGGGTTTATGGCTCTGGTTACCTATGACATAAAAAGTCGGCCGTTCAGGCGTCAGCTGAATCCTAGGGTATGGCGACAACTTATACCACTTCGTCATCAGCAGAAGGGCAGTAAGGCACAGCCATCAGGTTAAGCTTGTTTATATCCCATGCCTAAGACAGCCTTTGATAAGGAGCAAGGAACAGGCATTGATTGACATGGCATCATGATCAGGTACAGATACAAACAAGTGTACATACAAAGCTGTTATCTCTCTCGGATACTGAGCGATATCAATACTAACCTAGACTATCGCGCAAACGGATTCTCTTATCAGTTGACAAAAGCAGCCCCAAGACAGCCGCCAAGAACGCCCAGGAAACCAACTAAAATCAGCCAAAACAGTGTTAAAGGTCGCTGAAATGCAGGTTCTACAGGGCATTCGGGATCGGAACGCCAAGCACGTGCTTGAATGACAGCAGAGGGTGTGGTGATGGTCATGATGAGCGTGGCCAGTCAGAGGCCGTCTTGGAGTCTCTGTTTACGTATCCGAATTTGTTCAGCTTTGGTAATTTAATGTGGGGGACTCAACTTATCGATTCTAATGCTTCTCATTTCCACGGTCACGGATCAAGAATCCCGTCTTATCAGGAACCTTGCATCTGTATTCGCCAACAAGAGTGGGATTGAATCGCCGAGATTTAGTTTGGAACCCCGATAGATAATCCTGTTAGTTGTTGCAATACATGCACAACAACACGTCGTAGTATTACGACATTGTTCCTATTAATGTTTACCATCTTAAATTGTCGACAAGTCATGGGGTCTAAGGCGTTGTGCAAATCAACCCATTGCGAGTTGGTCATAATGAGATGCTCTGTATAAAACTTGCGCCAAGTGTTTCGTAATAACGTTCAGCCCAACAGTGCTACAGCCTGAAAATACAATATCCAACATAAACCGAAGCTTACAGCATGCCTCATACCTGCCCTTGCTCTCATGGCGACTCCATTCTCCTTCTCCTCTCGCTTCGGATCACCACCAACAGGCTCTCTGATCCAACCTTCTGGCACCTGTGTCAAGAAGTCATACCAGTAATCGCCCATGACGCGGTAGCCTTCGTTTGTGGGGTGCAAGCAGTCTCTTAGGTCCTTCAAATCAAAAGTGCTAAAGTCCACAGCAACAACGTGTTTTCCATCCTTCCGACGCTGCCGCACAACTTCGGGAACCATGGCACGATACTCGGGGATTCTGGGCTTGAATCTGTCACATGACGACAGAGGGATTGCGACGAGAATTACTGCATCTGGACAGTAATGAATTATCTGGTCAATGAGAAGACCCAAACGGTTTGCGACGCCTTTTGGGTCGCTGCCTTCTTTCGAAATCGATGACCGCCTGTCCATATCATTTGTTCCAGCGTGAAGAAGAACAACATTGGGTTTCTGCTCTAGAGATTCCGTGACATGGTCATTTATGTATTGGATAGTCTTGCCAGACCACGCTGCCTAGAAGGTCGTATGAGCGCTATATCTTCGTCATGGAATTTGAGACTTACATGGTAATTATCCCCCATCGACCCTCGCTGCCTTGTACCCGCAAAAACAACTTCTTCACCTTGATATATATCAATGCGGGTTCTTCAAAGACATGTCGATGTTCACGAAAACTCACGGGATAGATGCTCTGCGAGAGAAAGTCGATAACCGTTCCCATCACCGCCATTGGAACTACTTCCCGCTCCTTCAGTGATCGAGTCACCGACACAAAGAATGCGTAAGGGAACTTCTATCCTCGGCGCCTCGTCAAGATTGGTGCTGGTGTGGTTTAAGACATCATAGGCCGTGAAACCAGACACGTTTCTGGCTATCTGTGCAGTGTCGTTTCGAGGTAGGGTACCTCCAGCATGGGCTGTACTCAGAAGACAGGCCAAAAGTGCATGCCACATGTCGATGCCGCGAAATGAAGATATTCCAACATAAAGGAGCAGAGTAACCCAAGATGCTCAACTCTGGGTTTTATGCCACATATTCAAAGTTGCAATAAAAAGATTAATCTCGAATCTTTTGTTGTTGGTTCCTGTCAGACTAACGGTCAGCACATATTCAAGGTTCCACATCCTTTGCTGATGAAACAACTCACTGCAAGGTTCTGAATGCTCTCCCACAATTCACCAACATTAAATCACGCGCCTATCACTTTCAGTAAGGCGATGAACTGTCTACAAAAGTAGCAGTAGAATCACTATGTCATGAACGGTCATTTATCACAGACTCACGAGTTGTTTACATAAATGCACCTGATATTTCTCATAGGATTTGGTAATTGTTGTTCTTACCCTTTCTTTCTCATCTCTCTTGTTAGTTCATTCTTTGAATCCTCAAAACTGCTGGCGAGGAACGCTCTTATCTAAAATTTCACCAACGCCATATCAATCACATAAACTCCGTGTCATAGTCTTTCTCAAGTCTTCGTTATTGATAGCTGTTCCCATCAAGCCCTTCCCGCGCGACCAACCTGCAGGATCTCACCTGTCAGGGCCTCATCTCCTCGCAAAACTGGCCACGAGGTGCCATCAGATTTGGCAAGAACAAATTCGAGCTTTGTACCAAGTATTCTGTGAGATGACTTCTCTGGGTCAATCGAGGCGTAGAGGGGGACTTCAGCGGTGTAGCGCTTAGGAGGCGAGTCGGTAGTTGTCAGGTCGAGGTTCAGCTGCTTCGGCTGGAGTTCAATCTTCGCCGTGCTTTTGTCGATCTTTTTCAGGAAGAAGGAGGCGATAACATTGACAGGAGTTTGGTAGAAATCGTGTCTGAAATTGTCAGCATAAATGGGCACAGATCGACTCAGTCAATGCGGACTTACCTGACGTTGGAAACGACTTCCTCGTCACTAGCGCCATCCTTCTTTCCACTGCCAACGAACAGGTGCCTGTTCTTGGTCTTGCAGCCCTCAATCTTCATGAACTGATCAAACTCCAACACTCTCCTCTTGCAGCAGGAGTAGCCTTTGCTTCCCTCGTGGAAGATTGGCACTCCGGGATGGTGGACACACTCCTCGTTGTCTCTCGACCCACCCTTTTTATAAGTTGCGCCGCACGCTCTTCTCTTGCAACCGACACCGTCGGCAATCTCGAGGCTGGGGTCATCGTCTTCTGACTCAGGAGCGGGTGGAGGAGGCGTGGGAGCATGCTGGGCAGCGGGGATTGGTGCACGGGAGGGAGTCGCAGCGTTCAGCGCATCGATTTTCTGGGCGAGAGCAGCATCGTCCTGCTGGGGCTTCTCCTCTAGTTGAGGTGGCTTGTCGGTGGTCGAATGAGTGCCTGTTGTGCAAGGGGGGATCTCCATAAACTCGTCAAAAGTCAAGACCCGAGGTTTGCAGCACTTCCATCCTTTGCGTAGTGTGTCAGTGTACAGAACGTTTTCTCCTGTCGCTTTATTATCGGCTTACCTTTCTGCCCCTCGTGGAAAACAGGCGAACCGGGGTGGTACTCGCACTTCTCATTAGGGTCCGTAAACTCCTTTCCACAACCTTGATGGACACACTTTTGGGCCATTTCGTTAGTACTATGAATTTCGTGCTCCACAAACTTGAATTGGGGATTTTCAAAAGTATAAATAGAGGGAAGCAGTGGAAGAATTTGGGTATCGCGGACTTTGGTGGGGTGGGAGCTTCTAGAATTCAAGCTCTGACACCACATGGATGCGATGACGATGCCCACTGCAAACAGCTTAGCTATGTTCTGACCGCTTTCCCCTTTTGGTGCGGGGTTGTATGCGATGAGACCTTGCCATGATAGGTAGATTTCCATCTGTGATCATCTCAGACCATTTCAGAATAGATTTCAGGTACGCACAGCCATTGGTGGCTATTTTCAAGTCGTTCATATATCGTCTTCATTATGTTTGCTACCCGTCGTCTTCTGTTCTCAACTAGGATAACATTCTTTACTCGCGAGACTTGCGGCCTTTGCAACCAAGCTAAGCATGTTTTGTCTGATGTCTGGGATAAGAGGCCATTCGACTACACGGAAATTAATGTCGACCTTCCAAAGCCAGAATCCAAACAATGGAGAGATATCTATGACTTTGACGTTCCTGTGGTAAGCAAGACGCTTTAATTCGACCCTCACTGCCTGTTATTCACATGAGATTTCAGATACACATCAGCAAGTCCACAGCGCCTGAGGAACACCCTGATAAGGTCGGCAAAGCTATCAAGTTGATGCATAGGTTCACAGTCGAACAAGTCGAGGCTCAAATAGATAAGGTAGAAAGAGGCTGAGTCCTCGACTTCTGAATACACTTTCCTAATACCCCTTGCCCTTGGCTGGTGCAGCGCTTCCGTCTGCAAAACTGAGCTGTTCTTTGGCCACAAAGACCAATGATGTGTAATCTGTTACCACGTTCATCATATCAAATCCCAAGTCGGCATAGCCCTTTGCCTGTTCTCCTCCTGTACAATACACTCCCGTCTTCTTGCCAGCCTTTTGGCTGGCAGCAAGGATTTTAGCAATAGCGTCTTTCAGCTCGGAGGCCATGACTCCTTCGATTATGGGATGGCCAATGGCGTTTCCTGTGGCGTGTTATTATATCGTGGGACTTGAAGAAAGCTTGAGGAACTGACCTAGGTCAAACGGCCCAATGAACAGAACATCTATCCCATCTACAGCAGCAATCTCATCAATAGACTCAAGTGCTTCCTTAGTCTCGATCTGAACGATGGTTAGAAGGGAATCGTTCGCTTGCTGCAGATACTGCGTAAAAGAGGGCTCAGGATGGAATCGCTCAGGAGCAATTGGGGACCCAAACCCTCGTCGACCTTGAGGGGGGAATTTGGCAGATTGGACGAGTTGTCTCGCCTCTTCGGGTGTTCTCAGTAGTGGAACGACGATCTTGTCAGAGTCAGTCTTTTGTATCAAGCCGTCTCAGCCGGCAATGCTTACACCGTGAGCACCACTATCTAGTGCGCCTAAACGAAACGTCAATACTGATTTCTCAATCGTACATATGTTTGTTTGTATTACGTTTTACCATCCATCCTTGCATATCAGGCAATCTCACAATAGGCGAGACCCCCAGCGCTGCAATGGCTGGCACGGCGTCGTGCATTGCACCATCTAAATATTCGTCAGGATTCATCAATATAAATAGCGCCAATGAGCTCTTACCATCTATATTGCCGTGCTCGCAATCTACCAGCACCCAATCGACGCCTGATCTCGCTAGTACCCGTGATACATTCGCTCCAGGAAGCATTTGCCAAGCACCGAAAGCCTTCTTGCCCTCCAAGAGTGCTGTTCGCAGCCTATTAGACTGCTGCATGGCAGACATGTTTCTGGTTACACCGCGTAGCTGGAGTGTATTGGTTACAAAAGCTGGTCGTAACCTCGAGGTTGCCGAGGTCCACGCTCTACTCATATCGGCTACTACGTGGGTTCGTGTAAGGGTAATCGAAAATAAACGCACAAAGTCAATTTGCTTGGAGAAGCAAGCCCTGAGAGCCCAGTTTAAAGACAGGATATCATGTATTAAAATCCCCGGAGCTCCCCGCTCCTCTCCCCAAGTTTCCAAGCGGGGAGTCGTAGACTGCGGGGTTTCGTGGGGAAGATCAAACTGCTTCAGGAAACGAGTCCGTCTCTCGTACAGCCTACAATTGGCCACAATGGAGGTCTGTTGCAGGGACAGCAATAGATTCACTCAAAACGCGTAGGCGACGGGTGTGTAACTGGGTATCTGTATCATTTGTTCTAAACTATAAAATCTTGCATATCTAGGTAATCGTTGGCTGACGAAATAAACTAGAAACAAAGCCTATTTCTTATAGGCAACTGTGCCCAATTTCATTAACTTGGTTTATCTTGACACCTATATATCCATCGAAAGAACTGGCAGGCATAGTAGTGGCACTGCTCAGCTTCACCAGCCAAGCCGTCTGCTGATGAACCTCTCGTCCTAGATACAGTATGCAATTGTATCCTTGGTGGCATGGCAATTCATAATCTTGCCGCAAAATGAACCTGTCTTTTTGGTAACCAATGGTTTGGTGGCTTCTGTTGTTGGGTAAATGATCATCATTGGCTTTGAGTCTTCTAAATACCACGTTGGAACTAGGAGGCCTGGAGACACCTGCGGGAAAGGCTGTTAGCAAACAAACACAAAGACACGAACTGGAGAAAAAATACCCCAGGTAATCTTCCTTGATGCTTCCAATGGCCCACATCTCGCCAACCTCTGTTCTGGTACCAATAATCTTCACGCGAACGTGCGTCTGTGGTTCGATAACGGTATCCTCATTGTTGGTGTATTGAGGTGGTGTCGCATTAGGATCCCACTTGACGTCGTTTGGAATCAACTGGGATCTCTGTTAGAATAGTTGCATTACAACTTGTCAGGAGCACCTACATGAGCCGACACAAAGAGCTGCAGAGGTCCCGCATGAGCAAAAAAACCTTGGGGGTTTACAGATTGGACGACAGCATCAACCTGAGTCAAGTCAGACCCCTGGATCATTTAATATCAGTAGTGATAGTCTTACCGTCTCGCCCTTGAATGGCCGCCATACTACAGCGCGATATCCTACAGTAAACTCAGCCATGCCGAGGCCGGGAAGGATTCGGCCTTCGGAAATTTCGAAAGCATCCATGATGGATATGATGAAGTAGCTGCCAGCGCATGTGCCTTCGACGTCCTTCAGGAGCTTGCCTGTGACAAGCTCGTGCATGTTGCGACCCATAAAAGAAGGGTGCAAGGTGACCTTGCGTTCCAAGTTATAGAGAAAGAACATGATGAAACGGGTTCGGAAGAAGCGAAGATGTTGGTAGGAGGCGGATAATCGTATTATTTGAACTGGATCTTTTGGATGTCGCGAAACGGCAGATAGCAGGCGAAGGAAAACAGGCGAAGATTCGAAATAGCGAAAGCTTAAGCCAATAAGTACCGCCGAGTAGAAGTGCCAATGCGATCGATGGAGTGAGATTGTCGCGGAGAACGCGTGCGACAGATTATGAGTAGCGACAGGTCGGCGTAGATTTGTAAATAGAGCACTCTGGGGTATTGCGTGTTTTTCGCCAAAGGGAGCCGAGTTTCAAATGATGTAGGCTAAGAAAGCCTTGGCGTGTCGAGTCAGAGTATGACTGCTAGCCTTGTCGACGTGAGCGCAAAGAGGTTCACAGTTTGTTGTAATAAAGAATGAAGTGAGATGCAAGTTTGGACATAATCAACGAGGCTGAGTTGGCCTATGCGTGCCTTCAACTCTTACCCAATCAGATTTCATACAAAGCACAGCCACATATGTGGCTAAGCAGAGAAGGTTGCCTTCCATTCGCTACTAGGTAAGAATCAATGTATAAGTTGTCAACAAAAGCACAAGCTGAACTCTTGTATAGTAAATAGTATGAATGAAGCATGGAAATATTTGTCTTGTGTCAATTTATGCGCAGGATTCACATCGAAGTGAAGGTTTCAGTATGGATCAATGAGTTTTTAAACTACGTGCCTATGGCAGGGAAAGATAAAGTACTACTTAGCTATAATTCAGTCAAAACACTTATAACCATGGACCACGAAAAACATCCATATCACTAAGCAGCTTGGTAGCGAAAACGGCCTCGCTGAGACAAACCACAGGTAAACAAACCAAGTTTAAGGTGGAGGTCTCGGACTTTCGCAACCGGCAGCTTCCAGAAGGATCCCAGGTCTGTATGGTACGAGTCGGAGAAGCGAATGGAAGCTTTCCAAAACCATGGATGTTATGTACTAAAATATAAGTTAGGCACTAACATTAGGCAGTATGCAAATAGAAAACCTGGGGAACCTACAAAAAGGAAAAAGAAAGTGTTCTTAACCAATACCGTGTCATGATGGGTAGAGATTATTACTAAGGTTGCTAGCAACCTTCCTTTCCATTCTGCTTGGCAGTAGTATTCATTAACGACTGAGTACTAAGTAAGGGTCTATGTCCAAGTTAAGGAGACAAGCACACGAGCTGGAAGGAACTATGGACATGGATCAAGGGGCCGGAAGGAAAAGGAGGCCCCAAGTTATGGGACTGCTCCACAGAAGCAGGTGCGGCGGTGCAATTCAAGCGGGTCATTACCGGGCAGGAAGCCTCGCAAAAACGGAAAGCACATGAAGAATGAACAGCTCAGCAAAGCCAAAAGCCAAAGTCAAAGCCAAAAGCCACTCAACCACTCTCATTCTCATTCGCTTTATCGTACCGAGCCGCCCCATTCTCCCTTGGCTCGTCTCGCCTCGCCTTAGTTATTTCGTCCTTTTGAATAACTTCTTTTTGCCATCTCTTGGCTCATTCGCTTCCACTCACTCCTTATTGCTTCCACTACCTGCATCAACGCGCATTCTCTAACAAGCCTCGGTTTGCAGAGAAAGGGGTTCGAACATTCACCTTCTCCCATAGTCTCGGATTGTGTTACCTTGCACTACCTTGCATACCTACTTATGCTACATTGAACTTGGGGCAACCATTTGATTGTATACCTAATTGTAGTCGACTTCAACATCGCACCACGAGCAAGCATCGTCTCTATCTATCAACTTCTGCCTTCCCAGGTTCTTCTGATATAAGATTCTCCCTGCCTTGTCCCCAGGTCCACAACCGCAGTATCAGAAATCGTCAAACATTGCATAGTTCAACTCACGGACCACATTCAGTCGAGTCGCCTGTCTGGTTCATCGCGACTCGATACACTTTTATCCGCGTTACTCTTCCACCTCCGATCTACTACCACTGTCGTCTCGTCCCATCTCGTCTTGTCTTTACCAAGATTTTGGCCACCATGTCTCTGGATCTTGAACACCATCTCACCTTTGTAAGTCTGGCTCGAGGCTGACTATTTATCGAACTCGTACTGACATCTTCCAGTATGGTGCTTACCATCATAATTCGGTCAATATTGCCATTCACATGGTCTGCGTTCCCCTCATTCTCATCTCGGGGTTCTCTTTGGTTTGTCTTTCCGCCTCATGGTTGACTGGCCATATGTGCATTTTGGCCCGTCAACTTAAACTCAACACACAAACTTACCACTCTACAGGCCACATACAGCGGCACTCTCATCCACACACCAGCTTGGCTCACCGTTCCTTACTTGGAGCTTAATCTTGGCATCATTGCCGCTAGTCTGTACTCCCTGCTTTATCTGCTCTTGGAGCCTTTTGCTGGCTTCCTTCTGGCCATCTTCTGCATGGCTGGCGCAGCTTTCACCAACTACCTACGCCAACAGAACCCCGACTCAACCTTTCAGGGTGCTCTGGCTGTGCACATTGTCTGTTGGATCTTCCAGTTCATTGGCCATGGAAAGTACGAGGGTCGAGCTCCAGCTTTGCTTGACAACCTCGTCCAGGCCATCTTCCTAGCTCCTATGTTCGTGTGGCTTGAAATTCTCTTCAAGTTTGGATACAGACCTGAGCTTCGAGCCCGCGTCAGCAAGAAAGTTCAGGCCGAGATAGAGAAGTTCAGAGCTAAGAACGGCAAGGCTCAATAGAGAGCACACCCCTCACTCTGGTTCATTGCACCGATTTTGGACATTGCAGGCTGTATTTTCAACAACCTGTGTTCCAGGCTGCTGCATAGAACCAATCCGACCATTGAGACAAATAACATTCTGATGAGTAGAAATACATCTCAGATACCGTCGATCGATGGTCACCGCGATACCCGAACCGAAGTGGTTGCGAACTCAACGGATGTATTCAAGCCGTTGACTACGCTATCAAAGAGAAGTTGACGTTGGTGATCTCATCCCCTATGTTCACTCACGCAGTTAATGTTCCCAAGAGCAGTATCGTTTGCTTATACGGCTTTTACGTTTGTTGCTTGGAGATTCACGTCGAACCCAAATATGCATAATTAAGCAAGGATGAAGGAAGGTCTGAAGAGGGTCTGGTCATATCGGCCGACCCAACATTGCACAAGGTGTCAGGAGTTGTGTTTTGCAATTGAATTAGCAGTTATCAGTCGAGCATGTAGCAACATCACATATTCACATCACATATCAAGGATATCAATTCGACAGTGAATGTTTTTTTTCTCTTATACTGCTACTGCTACCAGCTAACTCTACTTCACAGTCAGCGAGGACAGGTCGCTGACAAACACAGGGTGTGTATCTACTCTCCGGTTCTGGGCTTGTCGTCCTGTACATGGCAGATCTGCACCTGGACAGAACTGTGAGGCTCTACAGAGTGCTGCGGGAGGTACTGAGGCTGACTTTCAGGAACCTGTGAGACACGCATGTTAGTGCAGGACTTTGCTTCGTCGGCAATGGCAAGCAAGGCCTTGTTCCGGTAGTGGGCCTGCGCAGAACTCTTTGGTCCATTTGTTCTGTAGAGTTTGGTCATGTTTGCGATTGCGTGGACGCGGTACAAGGCTGGTTTGCGTTTCACGGTCCGACCCTTTGGGGGGGAGCGGCGACCTGGACGCCGGGCTGGACGGGGGCGTCTATAGTTTGGACGCTTTCGGTCCAGCTGGAGACCGAAGTTGCCGCGCGGCTGTCGGTGTCTCTTTGAGTTTTCATCTCCTCTTGTTGGAAGGAATAAGGCAACCCGTGTTGGCTCTTGCATCTCGGATGATGTCACAGCGGTCTTCTAGATCTCCTGTGAGATATCAGAGGATGCTTGGGGCTCGGGTGTTTGCTCAAGAGAATTGGCTCTGCATTCGTGGCAAGCGTTGTTTGGTCGCTGCATACCTTGAACTGTCTCATTGCAAGGTTGGACTGGACACAGCCAGTCAAGAAGAGGTCGTAGGCATGCCTCGCGGCGTTCCTTGAACTTTTTGCAAGGAACCCGAACACGAGAGATGTGTCGACATCGGAAGTTGGAGATCTGGTAGCACATTATGAAGCTACTGGTCAATTTTGTTGGGGATCGAGTCGTGAGTGTTGGATCTTCTGTGTCAGAGTTAGTAGTCAAGCAAGGTGTTGATATACTGGAACGAATAGTTTGGTAGCAATATCTGACGTGCTCCTGATGGTTTTATATTTAATATCCTATATTTGTATTCAGGCAGCATTGTATGAACATGTTCTTTGTTCCTGGGATAGATACCAGCTGGTTTGTCTTTATAAATATTCTCTCGGTGTACTCGGCTTTGTTCTTTATCTAATTATATTCTTGTATTTATAAGTGACGGGTTTTGGTTTTAGGACAAAGACGGTGAACATGCTGCATATAATACATGCTTGTTCGGGTAATCGTAACAAAAGAATCCCATCTATAGTGTATTTAGTTCAATAGAAAAATTCGGATTGGTCTACAGGCGCAGCTGTTCGATCTGTGCTACCACGGATTTTCTCTAACACAACATTCTAAAGGTATTTCCCCATTGTCCCTAGCTATGTTACATTCGTAAGATGATGTCGAAAGTCCTATCCTCATTTCCCGCTATGCTTGCTTCAGTCTAAGTCATATTATATCAGTGTGTGTTCCTTCTGTCGAAGTTAAGGAGATATCTTACCATATACATCGTATATCAGTGTGTCCTCCTTTCCCCACTGAATGTATGCCGGTTCCCTTTTCCAAACATCTCGAGGTACAAGTACAAAAATAAAACAAAATAAACACTTCTTGTTGTCGACATGCCCGTTCTCATCTAAGTCGGGTCTGTTAATATAAGTCTTCTTAAGTCATGGTAGTTCTGGAGGTCCCTTACCAAGTCGCATACTTGAGGGGCTTTGCAATCCTTTCGCGGAGAATTGCCCTAGTTCCCTTGTTCGTAAATTATGTCCGTTGAATCATGCACGTATTTACCCTTGTTCCTCCACTTCCCCCCATAATCAGTATCGCTTTCGTCAGTACTGCTGCTCATGGTCCCCTCTGGCCATCAGGTCTGCTGGCACCCAGGGTTTGTTTTCAAGCAGGGTAAATCCCGCCGGCTTCTCCTCCATGATGATTCCTCCGTTCATGACCTTCTCCTCGTAGTTAAAGTACGAAGGATTACGGCATTCGGAGTACTCCTCATTCATTTCACCGTCCGTGCTGGTACGGTTGTGGAGGACAGGGGTAGAGATGATTCCTTCAGTGTCGGTGGGAAACTCCACACGCTTCTTACTGCCTGTCCAGTAGATAGATAGCAGTTCTGGGACCATATGCGATTGCCAGGCCCCGTTCAAACATTCCTCTTTAGAAGCTCGGTTTCCACCGAGACGGAGGGATGCCGGAGAGAAGAAGTGAGAGGCAATTCCGACACTGAGCCTGATAATCAGTAGAAGCAAGATAAAGAACCTCATCTTGTTGTTATGTGGCGGATTGTGTGGATGTAGTGTGATTGTATTGTCTTGTGATGGTGCCTTGTGATGGTGTCTTGTGGTGATATCCTGTGACGATGATTTACGAAGAAAAGTGCGGACGATCAGCCGCCTTCTTATAGATGTGAATCTTGAGATTTTGACTTGAATTTCTTGTCCGAAGTTAATCTCCAAGTATGTGGATAACTCATGTAGGTTTAGGAACAGCCATGTTTGCTTTGCCATCAAGCCAACCTACGTGAGCTTAGTTGTGGTTATTGTTGGACGGTTTGTGTTTATGGATTTACCACCAAATCTATCGGAAGAATTGTTCTTGTAACTTAAGTACTCTCGACTTTTTATGATCAGTTCTCACATGTGGTTTATCTAGCTACAGATGAGTTCTACATGTTGTATGGTGCTGAGTTTAGTCGAATGTATGTATGTACTGCTGGAGCCACTGTATAATAAACAAGTAGACAGACACATTAATAGGTCGAGATTCAAGTTTCTTGACACTTCTATATTATAGTGGAATTCCCAATGGTTGTTTCTAGTCGCGTCCAGTCTCAACGTGACACATAAACTGAACTTTGCAGTTTAGCTGAGCAGTTAGGGTTTGGGAGAGTTGTCTGGTCTGCAGATGGTAGCAGATGGTTCCAGAAGTGAGGGGTAGTATTCATATTCTACGTGTATTTTCACGAAGCTTTTGGGGGTTTATCTATCAGTAGCACTTGCTCTGATAGCTGTTCGAACATAAGGCCGTATTAGAGCCTCATATCCATACCATGGGCGGCTAATGTGAATCACAGTGACCAGCCATTCTTTATGACTGTACCCATGCTTGTTTCGCAAATAGATGAACAGCATCTTGTTCTCTCCTGACTTTACATAAAGTTATAACCTTCACCTTCAATGTGAAGCCTATATTGTGGCTGTGGTGAGGTTGATTTTCAGTTGGAGAATGAGTAAGCTGCATCGGTCTCATTTGGCCAATGGCGTGTTGTAAGCAAACCTAAGTCCAAAATTTGTTGAGAAAGCTACAGGGTAGTAACTTTGGCGATGGGATGATGGAGTAACTATGGTTGCTGTGCCAGTTTCAGAAACTTCGATTGGAACCATAACATATGATGGCAACAGATGAAAATTGATTATCTCGGCGTTTATTTGTCTGTAGGGTTACCCATTAATGCCTTGGTTGGCTGTGGATTTATTTATGGATGTTTTGGGTTCTATGGGATCAGTGGTTGTCGAGAATTATCGCAAATATTGGGCTGAATTGAGTCGAGTTAAAATTCCATGATAGTAAGTTCACACATGAACGACAAATGGCTATATTGAAGCTGGACCATGTAAACAATGTCGCAGGAGTCTTATCATGGGTACGTCCGGAAAATTTTTGCATATCATGACAAGACCGGAGGGCTTCAATATTCAGAATCTCTTCATGACTCAGAAACTTCCGCCAGCGGCTCTTGCTACCGCCCAAGCGCTGAATAGTGGCGGAAAAAGCGGCTCGATATCACCGCCAAAGCCGCCGATGCCGGGCAATCAACCATCTTAGCTCGACATTGACAATACGACATTGGCTGCCTTTTCTTTTTTTCAATGGGTCGAAAAGAAGTTGCCAATTATTCTAGACGCATGCTAGCACCAGTAGAATTATTTTCCTTGCTGCTGACAGCTGTCTGTCTGCCGTGTCCTTTACCTTTCTGACCTTTTTCCTACCAGGGTTTCAAAGTGCCCTGAGATGTCTCCGTAACCGGACCCATAAGCTTAGCTGGATCCGGGGAGCTCTGGCAAGGGTAAGCAATGGAGGGCCTGCAGGTACTGTGTACATAGTAAGCTAATGTATGTCCAAGTGAGGTTGTTGAGATTCACATACAGACAGACAGGCAGACAGATAAACATGCCATTGAACAGACAGGCACGGCAGAGGTTTGGACAGGCTGATAACAAAAAGCCCAATTGGGACAATAAAACGCAAAGGTTTTGACAACTTCGGAGCTATGTGCCTTGGATACTCCACGAAGAACCCTTGAGAGAGCCGCTAGTAGGGGATGATCTCTATCGAATCTTGGTTAATTTTCTCACTACGGCCGAAATGTTGGGGCAGTCCACTTGGAGTTATCTGTCTCTATGTCTTGGAAATCGGAGGTATCTGAGCACCAATTTGGCCTAGGGATTGGCTGCGTCACAACTTTTGTAGAGTCACACACACACCACACCAAGAGAATAATTTTCGGAGGTGCACATCTTCTTATCTTATCAGCGGCATCGTACCGCCCGCCGTTTTTCTTCAAGAGTGGCCGCCGCCCTACCTATCTCTTTTCTCTCCCCTCTCTTCTGGAAATCATTCCACAGAGTCACGTCTCTTGTGTCCTTCACAAACATCGCTACCCTCGACGTTTAATTCGGGACAAAGAAGGGCAACCTCGCCAGCGGGACGGTTCAGCTTGCATTGATACGTGCAAATTATCCGCTGCAATGCCTCTCAACCTGGCAACCACTCTCGCTGGTCGAGCTCCGGCCCTGCTCCGTCATGGACGCAGGGTCCCGCGAGCTTTGCCCTCTCGCTCATTCTCCTCGGTGAGCCCTCTTGCCGCCTCATGCCGAGTCTCAATTGCTGCCACTCGACCTGCCAACTCCAAGCGCCTGGGCACCCTCAAGGTTTTGCGCGGATACAGCTCCGTTGCTCAAGACGCTCCTAACCCCAAGGCCTACCTCGACAGTGGAGTTATCAAGCCTTCCCAGACCGTCGATGTCAAGAAGGTTCTTGTCATTGGAAGTGGTGGTCTTGCCATTGGACAGGCTGGAGAGTTTGACTACTCAGGTTAGCATGCCCAAACAAAAAAAAAAAAAAAAACTGCCCATCTACTTTTTATATGCCAAAATCTCACCGACTTACCCCGCGGACGCCTCACCAAAGTATCCCAAAAAAAGACAAAAACTGACATTGCTCAATCACAGGTGCTCAGGCCCTCAAGGCTCTCAAGGAAGCCGGCGTTGCTTCTGTGCTTATCAACCCCAACATCGCTACTATCCAGACCAACCACAGTTTGGCTGACGAGGTCTACTACCTCCCCGTCACCCCCGAGTATGTTTCCTATGTCATCGAGAAGGAGAAGCCTGACGGCATCTTCCTGTCTTTCGGTGGTCAGACTGCCCTTAACCTTGGTGTCGAGATGCAGCGACTCGGACTCTTCGAGAAGTACGGCGTCAAGGTCCTCGGTACCAGCGTCCGAACTCTGGAGCTGAGTGAGGATCGTGACCTCTTCGCTAGGGCTTTGGAAGAGATTAACATCCCCATTGCCAAGTCGATCGCTGTCGGCACTGTCGAGGAGGCTCTTGAGGCCGCCGAGACCGTCGGATACCCCATCATTGTCCGAGCTGCCTATGCCCTCGGTGGTCTGGGTTCCGGTTTCGCCAACAACGAGGAGGAGCTCCGCAACATGGCCGCTCGATCTCTTACACTCTCCCCTCAGATCCTTGTCGAGAAGTCGCTCAAGGGCTGGAAGGAACTTGAATATGAGGTCGTTCGTGACGCCAACAACAACTGTATCACCGTGTGCAACATGGAGAACTTCGACCCTCTTGGCATTCACACCGGTGACTCCATTGTCGTTGCTCCCAGTCAGACCCTGAGCGATGAGGAGTACCACATGCTCCGAAGCGCTGCCATCAAGATCGTCCGACATCTTGGTGTTGTTGGCGAGTGTAACGTCCAGTACGCTCTCCAGCCTGATGGTCTTGACTACCGTGTCATTGAGGTCAACGCCCGTCTTTCTCGATCCTCTGCTCTGGCCTCCAAGGCTACTGGATATCCTCTTGCCTACACTGCTGCCAAGATCGGTCTCGGACACACCCTTCCCGAGCTTCCCAATGCCGTCACCAAGACCACTACCGCCAACTTCGAGCCTTCTCTTGACTATATCGTCACCAAGATTCCTCGATGGGATCTTTCCAAGTTCCAGCACGTCAAGCGTGACATTGGTAGTGCCATGAAGTCAGTCGGTGAGGTCATGGCTATCGGCAGAACCTTTGAGGAGTCTTTCCAGAAGGCCATCCGCCAGGTCGACCCCCGCTTCGTTGGATTCCAGGGCGACAAGTTCGAGGACCTCGACTACGAGCTCCAGAACCCTACCGACCGCCGATGGCTCGCTGTCGGTCAAGCTATGCTTCACGAGAACTACTCTGTTGACAAGGTCCATGAGCTGACCAAGATTGACAAGTGGTTCCTCCACAAGCTGCAGAACATTGTTGACTGCACTCGTGAGCTTGAGCAAGCTGGAGGTCTCCAGAACCTGAAGAAAGATCAGATTCTCAAGGCCAAGAAGATGGGTTTCTCTGACCGACAGATTGCCAACGCTGTCAAGAGCACCGAGGACGAGGTTCGTGCTTACCGTCTCAGCTTTGGTATTCACCCTTGGGTTAAGAAGATCGATACTCTTGCTGCCGAGTTCCCTGCCAACACCAACTACCTCTACACCACCTACAACGGCTCTACTCACGACGTCACCTTTGAGGACAACGGTACTATTGTCCTTGGTAGCGGTGTTTACCGAATTGGTAGCTCGGTTGAGTTCGATTGGTGTGCTGTCAGCGCCACCAGGGCTCTTCGAGAGATGGGAGAGAAGACTATTATGATTAACGTGAGTTTGTTTTTCTCTTTTGTTATGCGTGTTTTTTCTGCTGTTCAAAAATCGCGAGCCATACTCAAAGTTGGGATGAGCTTGCACACTCAAGAGTCTGTGCTTCAGAGTCTGTGATTCAGAGTCAGAGTCAGATTCAGAGTCGTTTACCTCTTGCCTATAAATACCTCGTTCTTCTCTTCTCCTTCATTCTTCTTTTCTTCTCATCATTCCAACTTCATTTGAATTACTTCATTCGAATTATTTCATTTGAATTTCATTTGATTGAGTCGCGGTTGCTGGTTGCGCCTACCTCACACCTACTGCCAACATGGGAAGGTGCACCTTCCTCCTTTCTCCAGATGTCTGCCTGGACAGCACCCGCTGGGTGTACCTGCCTCATCGGCCACCAACAGACTGTCAAAACCTTTCGACTCTTCTCCTGGATCTTTGATTCTCTTTCAAACATTGCCAGAATCCCCATCATCTGCACACCCTCCAAAACCCTCAAGAAGACCCCAAATACCATCAAGCAGACATCGCGGGTCACCCTCATCTGTCCACATTTGCACGAGCCCCAATTCCCTGCTGTCTCTCCAAAAGACCCCAAAAAGACGCCGAAAGCAGCATTGAGCAGGCCTGTTTCGCGGGTCACCCTCATCTGTCCCTGATTGCACAAGCTCAGCTCAGTCGTCGATTTCGACGTTATCGACCTTACCCTTCTGATCTTTGAACGCCGTTTACGACGGAGCTCGTCACTTGTTATCTCTCAAAGACCCCCAAAAAGACGCCAAAATCAGCATTGAGCAGGCCCATTTCGAGGATCACCCTCATCTGCCCCTGATTGCACGAGCCCACAGATCACCTATTATTGTTGATTCCGACATTGTCGGCCTCCCCATTGACGCCATGGAGTACAACATCATGGACTTCATCATGGCGCTTGTTTGGACCTGCCTCGCCAACACTCCATACCATTCCAGAAACGTACTCTTCGCACGGTTCCTCACCTCCCTGGAGTTGATCGTTGAACTCGCCTGCGAAAGCTCTCTTCAGTTTGCCCCTGGCCTTTTAGAGGTTGTCGAATCTTCTGTGCCCCCCACCATCCAGTTTTTCAAAAGCCTCCCTGCTGCCCAGCTAGCCCAATGGGGTATCTACGTCATCGTGCTTAAGAAGCCCGGCTGTCGACCCAAGCTCTACATTGGCTCCGGAACGAGCAAAAAAGGTCTCCACGTTCGACTGAGGCAGTACATCAATTATTCCAGGTACATGCTGCCCGTTGGAGTTGTTGCTGCTGTCGAAGATGGATGGACAATCACCCACCAAGGCCTGCTCTGTTGGATTGCAATGCCAGCCCCTGCCGACGTGCCACTCTTTCGTCTTCTGTTCCTTGCCCTTGAAGCTACTCTTAGCTTCGCCCTTTGGGTCATGGATTCCAAAAGGACATACGTTGGAATGGACAAAGTCCGACTTTGGGATCCCTCTATTCTGGAGTATGATGGAATCTGCACACACTCAGCATTGATCGAGAGAGTGCAGGGCGGCTTTGATCTCACCGAAGAGGAACTTATCGCCCATGCTGCGGAGCGAGAGAAGAGATCCAAAGAACTGAAGGCAACCCACGCTACAAATTGGCACTACAAGCAGATGGCTGAGAACTACGACGAGTACATCACTGCCGCTAATGAAAGAAGCAAGCGTTCCAGAGCCAACAACCCAGGAAGGACCGCTGCCAACCAAGCCAAGCACCGGAAGATCGCTATAGCTGAGAAGAAATATCACTGCAAGAATTGCGATATCTCTTACAGCAATGTGTACTCTCTCCAAGACCACTACAAGACCGACAAGCACAAGCGCAAGATCGACCCCCAAGGGTACAAAGCTAAAGGGCCCAAATCTATTGATGAAAGTGACCGCTTTATCTGCCGTCCTTGCAATTACAGTACCCATAGTTCCAGCAACTTCAACAATCACAAGAATACTATGAAGCACAAGAAGAACATGGCTGCCCCTGATGCTGCTGCTGCGCAACCAGCAGCAGCTGCCGACACTGTCGGCATCTAGCCGAGTTCTGCTGTTTTTGGACCTCTTTTTGGACTCTTGAGGGTTCGACCCTCGAACCCTTTGACAGTCACCCCCGTGATATTGGGGTTGTCGAATTCAACGTTAACCTCGCTGTTTCCACCCTGATATTGGGGGTTGTCGAATTCGACGTCAACCTGCTGGTTCCCACTACTCTGATATGGCCCCCTTTTAGACTCTTGAGGGTCACCTGCAGACATCTCGAATCCGACAAAGTCGACATCATTATCCACCTGCCACTTGCTGGTTTCGGTCTTTATGACCTCAGGCCATCTGTGGTACCCCTTGATATCGGGGGTCGTCGAATTCAACGTTGACCTCGCTGTTTCCCCCTCGCCATGCGAAAGTTGCGCCTGGCCAATGGTCCCCAACATCATCACCACTTGTGTTGCTTTCTATTCTTGCTTTCTGTTACTTCTTTCTACTCTTTATCGATGCTCTTTATCGACGCCCATGCTAACTAATAAATTTGTATAACCCGGAGACCGTTAGCACAGATTACGACGAAGCTGACAAGCTCTACTTCGATGAGTTGAGTTACGAGCGTATCATGGATATCTACGAACTTGAGAACTCGAAGGGCGTTGTTGTTTCCGTGGGTGGTCAGCTGGCCCAGAACGTCGCTCTCAGACTTCAAGAGACAGGCGGTGCCAAGGTTCTTGGCACCGACCCCAAGGATATTGACAAGGCCGAAGATCGTCAAAAGTTCTCTGAGATTCTTGACAGCATTGGAGTCGACCAGCCTGCCTGGAAGGAGCTCACTTCGGTTCAGGATGCTGAGCAATTTGCCGAGGAGGTCGGCTACCCCGTCTTGGTTCGCCCGTCTTACGTCCTGTCTGGTGCTGCCATGACTGTGATCTCGAGCAAGGAAGATCTCAAGGACAAGCTTGAGGCTGCCAGCAGCGTCTCCCCTGATCACCCCGTGGTCATCTCCAAGTTCATTGAGGGAGCCCAGGAAATCGATGTCGACGGTGTCTCTTCCAACGGAGAACTCATCCTTCATGCCGTTTCTGAGCACGTTGAGCAGGCTGGTGTCCACTCTGGTGACGCCACTCTCGTCCTTCCTCCTGCCAACCTCGACAGCACGACGATGGAGCGTGTCAAGGAAATCGCCAAGAAGGTCGCCCAAGCCTGGAAGATCACTGGTCCCTTCAACATGCAGATCATCAAGGCCGAGAACCCCGAGGGCGGTGAGCCTCTCCTCAAGGTTATCGAGTGCAACCTCCGTGCTTCTCGATCTTTCCCCTTCGTCAGCAAGGTCCTCGGAACCAACTTCATTGATGTCGCTACCAAGGCTCTCATCGGCAAGGAGGTTCCCCCTACAACCGATCTCATGGCTGTGAAGCGTGACTACGTTGCTACCAAGGTTCCTCAATTCTCCTGGACTCGTCTCGCTGGTGCTGATCCCTTCCTGGGCGTTGAAATGTCTTCCACTGGTGAGATTGCTTGCTTCGGTAAGGATCTTGTTGAGGCCTACTGGACTTCTCTCCAGTCCACCATGAACTTCCGCATGCCTGAGCCTGGCGAGGGTCTTCTCTTCGGCGGTAACGTCAGCAAGCCTTGGTTGACTCAGGTTGTTGATTACGTCGCCCCTCTCGGATACAAGCTGTATGCTGCTAGTCCCGAGGTCAAGGAGTTCATCGAGGCCAAGTCCAAGACCAAGGTTGAGGTCGAGGTCATTGAGTTCCCCAAGGAGGATAAGCGAGCTCTCAGAGAGGTCTTCAAGAAGTATGATATCCGCGGATGCTTCAACCTTGCTCAGGCCCGAGGCAAGACAACTCTGGACGTCGACTATGTCATGCGCCGAAATGCCGTCGACTTTGGCGTCCCTCTGTTCATGGAGCCTCAGGTAAGTTTTTGACAGACCCACCCTGAATTTCCAAAAATTATCACAACACTAATCACAATTCTAGACCGCCATCCTCTTTGCTCAGTGTATGAGCGAGAAGCTACCCCGTTCCGAGGGAATCCCCGCTGAGGTCCGCCGATGGTCCAACTTCATCGGTGGCAAGCCTCTGTAAAAACATACATGGCGTTTTTATTAATGGAAAGGAAAATGGTCAGCCAAGATCTCAAGAAGAGATGTGCTGAGTGAAGTCTTTCGTTTAGAGAGGACGGGGGTTTCGGGAGTTTGAGTGATAATTGTATGGGCTTATAGTTTACCCCCCCTCTTTGTACCTATAGACGGAGTAGATGGGAAATGAATCAAGTTTCATCATGACATGACGCTAGCTTTGCTGATTGCAATTCCTGGCTGGTGCATTAAACAGATGCCCGTTACTTGCGATTCTACTTTCGTAGATAAAGTCTGGTTCTTCCACAAGATTATGTGCATCAGTTCTCGGATGGTCTTAAATAACCATGCCTCTGGTAAAGTATCATTCCACAACAATGTAGATAGCATTCACTCCCAAATATACTGATACACGCTCACGCACTTTGTTAATGCCACCCGATTAATGTTGCCATATGCTCCGATTCTGTTATAAGTGATCCCTTCCCAAACGCCACCCCGGCTACACATGCAATATTGTCTTCCAGGCTACGGAAGGTAAAATGCCTGGCGAAAAAAAAGAGCAATCCACCCTAACAACTTTTAGACATTCCCGACGAATCTAAACCTTTGTTTGGTCCCAAAACTGGAGTTCTTGATCCCCCTTACCCAATATCTCTATGTCGACTAAGGCGGTGTCGGATTGGTGGATTTGATCGTACGCTCGTTTAGCCTGAAGGCAGCAAATCGCTTAGCAAGGGGTTCACCCGAGTCGCGTGTGGGATCTTTAAAAGAAAAGGAGGGCGTGGAAACACCGTCGTCCTCCCGCTGACGCTTGGGGATTCTCTCACCAGTCGATTGAAGGATAGCCTGTAGGGTCTGCCAGCCCTCGGTGGAACGAAGCTGGAATGTATCGGCAAGATCATGTTGGCTTGCTACACGACAGAGCAAGGCTTCTTCGTCCTGTACAATGGGTTAGTAAATTCTATTGCATATAGACCAACAAGCACACCTTGGAAAGGACACCCATCTGCTGAATGAAGCAGAGAAGGTGAAAGTTGGACACTTCTTGTCCGGTAGGCTTTTGGCTAGGCGACGACTTAATGAATTTGGACAGAGCGGAATGCTCTTGGCTCTCTCCGACGTATTCTCGGTTCTCGATGGGGAACCCCTGCTGGGTGAACATAGGCTTGGGGTCGGCAGGGAAACCGTGGGTTAGTGTGACGAACAGATATTCCACAGGGAAAGATGGCTTCGCGTTCTCTTGGACATTGGCGCCGTACTCGTTGACTCTTCGATAGAAGACTTCAGGGATATATCGTGTGCGGCTGACTGAGCCATCGTCTTCCACTTCATCACGTACAAGCATGACGTTGGGATCAGCAGACGGCTCGACAATGTCTGCGCGAACCATTTCGACCGACTCGTTAGACATCTGGTAAGACGAGATGGAAATTTCACCATCCTCATTACCAGTGATAATGCATGTCACAAAGTTCGAACCAAAATTGCCGGTGTCACTCCACTTGGAAGCCTTGGGATACTGAGCCTGCAGTCTAGAGGAAAAGCAGATCTCGAGAGAAGACAGGAAGTAAGAATCGGCATGACGCTTACAGACCACGGAACCATCTCCGTTACCGGCATCAAGCAGATCAGTCCAGATGACGCCCACCGGCTCGAGACCGCACTGCTTGGCTACCTTGTCAATTTCCTTCTGTGACTCCCACGCGTTGGTGGTGATGCCGTCAATCTCATCAACTTGCGGAGGCTCGTAGATGGCCTCGACAACAGCCTTGACACCGAGAGGTACTTCAGTGTATTCGACGTATTTTCCGTACAGGTAACCCAAACGCTGCGATCCAGTTTTGCGCCAAGTGTCGATAAAGGTATCAATGATGGAAGGCGAAGAGAACTCGACGTGGTCGACCATTCGGAATTGCTGGGGCTGTAGAGTAATTGCACTGGGTTGGCATTTCGTGCAGATACCCTCAGGCCAGGGGGGATGACCTGAAGGGCACTCATGCTTAACTCTATAAAAGGGCTCGACCAGAGGAGGAATGTACGAAGCCCCGAGCTCAGGTTTGTTTGTGGCAGCGTTGATCTTCCGCAGGTATGAATGGAAGGACAGGTACTTGATCTTCTTTTCTGCTAAATATCCCGGGTCAAAAGGGTCGAGGGGTTGACAGTAGTCACACATGCCCTTGGGACCATGACGACACATACGATCGATTCCTCGAGGAATTTTGCCGTCTTGACGGTCTAATCGATCGTCCAAAGCGGACTGGCGAACCACCTCCCATGGCCTGGAGATTCTCTCAGGCTTGGGGTTAGTAGGTAGGTCTTCGACTGGAAGGACCGACTTTCCATTATGTTGGTAAGTGAGGAATATGAGATCGCCGTGCCTGTACTGTCAGCTTCATTAACCGCTGAGGGGGTCATTTGCATAGACTAACTTGAGGCCGATTTGACCAACTTTGAAGTTGACGATATCACCTAGCCGCTTCGAATCACCTCCGTTTGGCGCGTTGGACAAAGCTATAGTCTTGGGATCGACAGTCTTGGGAAGTTGATCGAGTAGCTAGCGATATCAGATGTCAGCGGGCGTAAGGGACAACTTGAGCATAGACGACGACAAACCAGCTTTCCCAAATCGCCAAAGGTAGTCGTTGACTCAACATTTAGACGGGCCATGCCGTCGGGACCCCGAAGTCGCAGCAACATGGTGGTTGTTGTTCAGAAGAGTTGTTGCTAGTGATAGATGGTTGTTTCGTTGGTGGGGATATCAGCGTACTCTTCGTCGCCTTTGCATGCGATGCCGATGGTGTAGAAGACGAGATAGACAAGTCGGAGGAGGAACAGCTGAGCCAAGAAGGGCAACAAGGGTTGAACAGCCTAGCAGGTGAAGTTGGAACCTAATAAAGCAACAGCATGGAATAGAAGAGAATCAACGATTCTGAAGCTCGAGCCTGTGTACGTACCTTACCTAAGGTCCCGTCGCTGCTAGCCCGGTCACTTTAACAGTGAAAGCACAGCGTCATCCGGCGGTGCCTGCCTGTGCTGCAAGTGGAGAAAGAGCTTATCTAATGCTAGGTCTAGTGACGTCGCACGGCAGTCAAAGTCAGGGCCCATCTGCCTGGAAGGCTGCACTAGCCACTATGAAACAGCCACATAAGACAAAGCAGAAGCATTATCTGGCCTAAAGCTGAATACGCCACATCACCACCATCGTTTACCACTTTAGTTGTATTACTGTCTGCAATCTGTACCTGTTCGTTTCGATTAATCAATCCCACACTCCCAGTCCACGGCCGGCTCTACTTCTTTCTTGACACTCGTTTTAATTACAGCACGCAAAAATATCGTGTTTTCGTTTCACAAACTCTTTTTCGTCATGTTCAACATCGATTGGAAGGGCCTCGCCCTTCCCTTTGCCTATGTTATCGTTCTCGGTAGCGCACTCATGACATTCTCGACAATCTACCGTAAACGACAAGCTGGTATGTCCTCGGCAGATCCTGAAAGAACGACGTAGATCGATAAGAACTAACTGTTTTGAACAGCTGAGAGCGCCAACCTGGCCCCGTGGTTCGGTCCCCATCTCCAGCGCAACGTCTACCTGTCCCTACTGCACCTCGAAGACGGCACCGAAAAGGGTCCCAAGGTTCCCGAGAGTGTTCTCCGCGCTGCACTGTTGCGCCGCGCCGTCGAGGATATCCGCCGTCTCATCCAGATCAAGTCAGCCAAGCAAGCCTGTGGTTCTTTGTTGGCTCGAGGTAGTGTAGGCGATGACTTGTGGCAGCGATTCCAGCGGGCCGAGAAGGAGATGGAGGAGGAGCTGAGAGATGTTGTCACAGAGGTATATCCCCTCTCATGTCATGTACTTGGAGGCATTATCAAGAACGTCTCACTGATTGCATATAGGCCAATGCTCTTGCTCCTAACTGGGGTCAGTCTATCTTCCAATCCGCCCACGAGATGACCGCCAACGCTGCTATGCGCAGCTCAATCGAGGAGATTCTCGCCCAAGCCGAATCAGAGAAGCAGTGGTGGGAGAAGCGCCGTGGACAAATCCGATCAGAGTTTATGAAGGAGCTCGACTCTGAGCAGAGCTCCTCTGCCAAGGCCACCAGCGAGGAGGATGCTGTTCTGATTGAGAGCCCTTCAAATTAGGACCACGAGAATCAACCAAGGGAGAGAAAGAAGGAGTACGTCTTTACATATGCGAGTACGAACCTGCTTCACCTAGACGGGCTGGTACAGTATACTATATGTCACATATGTTGGTGGCAGGGCGCACACTTAGTGTGCATCAGGATGATGAAGAGAGGAACCAACATCTATCGGCGTTGCAGGTGTTTTTTGAAAATAGTAGCATGGGCTTCTTCTCTATTGATATATGGCTTGTCTTTCACCTCTGTACTCCTATGAAAATGCAATGATGCGCGCTGGCTAGTTGGCCATGTCTAGCAATGCGACCTCCTAGATGCAAAGGGAAGAAAAAAAGAAAATAAAACATATGCAAAACTCCTTTATATCCAGAAACGCCACTGACACAAGCAGATTATTACCCTCGATCAAGCAAAACCAACGCCTGTCGTCCCTGACTCAATGCAGATCAGGAAAAGTGCTTACGCCTCCAAAGGTCCTCCTCCGCCGCACGTCTCGCTCTGCGTGCTTCGGCCAGGATCTCCTCCTCCGTCTTGAGTAGGATGGGCGATTCACAACCTCGAAGGCCGATGAACTTGCCCATCTTGCGCCGCTTCTCCTCCAGAGGCAGATCTGATCTCCATGTGATTGGGCATGGGTATTGGTTTGTCCACGGGCTGGGTGTCCTCTGATGATAGAAATGGGCAAGAGACTCGAGCTGCTCATCAGTGAGAAGCCAGAAATTAAGGACGGTAGTGGGAAATGATGGATGGACAGCGCCGGTTGTGAGCTGGACTAGAGGTGCCAGTGGTAGAGCCATCTGTTCTAGCTTGCGTTGGAGACTTGGGTTCTTGGCAAGTCGTCGCTGAGCAAATGCCTGGCGATGCCTTGAAGGAATCTCACCTCGCATCATAGTGGGCGGTTTTGGTTGTTGTTGAAATAGGAGAGATTGGTCCAAGTAAATTTGAGCTGAGCAGCCTCAAGTATTCTTTATGTAGATCAAGAGTTCCAGTCTCTTGTTGCCTCCCAAGATTGACACTTCTGAATAGGAATAGTCGTTGAAGGTGATCAATTGTCAACGATGTGTGGTGATGGTGGATTGGCTTTGGCGGGGTGGCTATCGACAGCGGTCTTCTCCGCAGTTCAGTTCAGTGAATGACAGCAATGACTGGAGTTTTGAGTTTTATAGTCGAATGCTCGACTGGTATTTGTTACTCGGACCTTCCGCGAGGCTTGAATGGAACCGAGGCGAGAACTGAGAGAGGCTGAAGATTGAAAGTTTGCAGACAGAGTAAGGAAGAGAATATGAAATAGAGAAACGGAAAGAGATGTCTTGTAGATAGATACTAGATGGATGTCCTTACACTTGCGGGCGAAACCCCGCCTTCTTGTATGTACGGCGGAAAGACACGAGAAGCTAGCATCGCGAACAGCCAGTCGAACGTCCTTTGTGGCCGAAGCCGTTCTTGTTCTGCTCTGTTCTCTTTTTGGAAACAAAAACCCAACGCACGCGCGCACACACACCCCTTGGACTCTTTCTCCAAGAGCAGCTGTTCTGGGCAAAGCGGGCTTTGACAGCTCAGAGACCTGAACTTGGAACCGCTTTGAGCTCTTCGAGTCTCTGGCCTGTCTGGTCTGTCACACTCCGAGTCTTTGGAACTAAAAAGCTTCCTGCCAGCGCAGAGAGTAGACGGACCCGGCTCCAGGTAAGACTCAGGGTTTGTTAGTGGGTGTCGAAACTGAGACAAGAGAAGACTCTACTGCACTGCACTGTATCATAGTGAACCGACTACCTCATTAGGTACATAGTTCACGGCTAACTTGAGCCCAGACGCAATTGGGTTGGTCTGGGGGCGCTTGGTTCATCGAAGCAAGAAACACCAAGAAACCATGGCGTGGAATGTGACTGGTGGTCATGACTCAAAGTGATGTCTCGGACATGACAATGATGAGGTCAAGATAAACCGAGCTTACCGCCTTTTGTTCGCTCACTCATTCATTCATTCTTTTGTTCTCTTTTCTTCGATGGGTTCGTTGACTGTCAAAGACTCTATACATATCTACAGTACCAAGAAAGATATCATACCTAGCACTCACATGATGTTTTGTTCTATGCAGTTCGCTCCGCTCCCGGCGTTTAATTTTCTTCTGTTTCTGCATGTCTTGCATTTTGTTGCGTTGGCTATGCTGAAAAACCCTTCCAGCCACCTGGTGTCTTAGACTGACGACACTTTCTTCTTCTGTGGCTTTTGACTCGACCTCGGTCTTGATTAGGTAGATAGAAAAAACAAGAGTCTGGATTAAAAAAAAAATCTACTCCTGAGACATAATTAATTCCGTCCTCCCCCCTCCTCCTCAAAAGAGCCCACAAGAACCACCTCTATATGCGGTTGCAGTCTTTGAGTGCACACTCGTTATCGTCATGTCTCTCTTTTTGCAAACTCTGTTAGCCAATTGCAAACGCAAACATGCTTAGAGCCACTTCAGCTTGGCGATATGGTCCGCTTTCTTCTTGCTCGGTTTAACAAATCCTAAAGCCCTTAGCTCAGCCAGTGCACGATAAAACAGGACCAGCGATTTGCGTTCGTCCGTTTCCACGTCACCAACTAACGCGGAAAATGCAGTCCACAAATCTGCCACGTTGATGAGGCTTCCAGTTTCCGTATATAGGCGGTATAAGAGCGTAGTAGCTGGTAATGTTGCTGGGGTTTCTCCCTCTTCTGGCTTGCAACACGAACACGACAAGTAGTCGTGGGGTCTTGTGAGGCTGCGCTCCAGGACAGCACGCGGGCGAGGCACAAATACATCGCGCGATGGAGTCCGAGAATCGTACAACCAGCTCTCCGATAACAATAGAGAACTGGGCCTAGGAGCCTGAACGTGTTCGATAAGCAACGCCGTGATGCTGTCAACGATCCGAGTAAGTTGTTTGTCCTCCTCCGTAAGTGCCGCTGAATCGTGACTAAGTTGAACTCTTTGAGCAATAACCGTGGTTCGTGCAATCTTGCTCTGGCCACTGTACTTGCTTCGTAGCGTGATACCCTGTTTTTGGGTGTTTGAATATAGTTGTTCCAGACTGGTGAGCTGCCTTGATAGCGCATCCCTAAAATTGATATCTGTCTGTTTTGTTGCCGGGCCGAGCAGCAGATCAACATCTCCATCCCTCAGAATTGCCACCACCCTACCAAGTAGAGCCAGCAACTCGTTGATTTCCATACGTTGTACCGACTCAACAGCCCTCGAGTTTTCAGTTATCAGGATGCCCTCACCCAAAGCCTCAACATAAGCCCTTGAAAACTCAATGTCTTGGGCTTCTGCTTCTCTGAGAATAAGCAGTGCGCGCAAGAAGTCTTCAATATGTTCTCGTCGACTGGTAAGGCTATTCTGAACTTGTGAGACGAGGAAGTCATCGTTTTCGAGAAGGCCCTTGGCATATTGCACGTTATCCATGACTTCACTCTCCACCGCCCTCTCAACGTTTTCTTTGAAAGAGTTTGTGTGTCGAATTGCTTCAATGTGCTCTGCTTGAAAAGATGAAGCATGGGAAAGGGTACTGAGAGGGTTTGCGTAGAAGTGACACATGTAAGCGTACTATCGTTCTTAGTAGTCATTCGGCCGTGTTTCAGTCGCGCAGAACCTACCTTCAAGGACATGGCAAAAGTTTGGATACCTGAGACCTGGTCGTGCTGACGATCCAACACGCTGTGAAGAAGTGGCGCGCCCATTGACACAGGAGCATCCGACGCTGCCACAGCGGCTTTGAAGACGGTCTCGAGAATTGTCGAGGTCTGGATCACATCGAATTGTGCTCCGTAAATCTGTTGGCATGCAGCCTTGAGCAACCTGGCTTGGAGGAGCTCAACTGAGGTGGCAATACCAAAAACAAGAGTAAAGGGGATACGCGGGCGCCAAGAGCTGGAAAGATTAGCAGGCGAGGAAGAGTGTCGAAAAAATGAAAACATACTTGAAGAGAATGACCAAGTCGGACAACAAACTGCTGTCAAAGCCCTCGCTGTCTTGAAATGCAACAAAGACATGCTCGTAGTTTTGGGATTTGACAAACGCGTGCAAGGCTTCAAGATCATAGTCAAGATACCGTCGTCCCTGTAACACATAAGCATGATGACCATTCTGTCAGGCTATGGGGCCTACCTCACGACCGTCCCCAACTTGCAGATCATCGTCCTCGTCGTCTGAAACTTTGGCTGTAACATCTCGAATGACCTTTTTCAACGTTGCTTTGAGAGTCGATGCTTCCGAAGATCGCAGGCCAACAAACTTGCTTGACGTTGTTTGTTGAAGTGTTTCTGATAGTTGCTGGAAAAGGAGGTCCTGTGAAGCAATGTTGGGTCCTGTGATTATAAAAGCTGACGGGATCCTATCACCGCTGTACGAGAATTAGGGGCTGCCTGCAAATGAATGGTTTTTGATGTTGGGCCCTTACGAGTCTGTCACTGCATCCTTGATAAAATCGTTGACCTCGTGCAGAGTTTCCAGATTTGAATTTTTGAGAATCCCCTATTTCTGCGTAAGAGCAATCTCATGTTAAGAAGCCTCATACACTTACCTCGATACGTTGGTCAATCTTGGCCCAGCTCTCCTGAAATGAAGCCTCCCTTAACTGAACAAACACGGGCTTCTCGGCACCGTTGAGCAGAGGCACGAAGTTTGATGAGTCTATGGCAGATTCTTGAGCCTTTTGAGCCTGCTTGGATACTCGCCTGCGTTTGGCAGGCTTCTTCTGCGTTCCATCGTCGTCAGGGTCAAAAATATAGGCGACCTGTATGTTGCATTAGTGCAAACGGTCCGCAAACCTTGATATAGGTATATCTGTTACCTGATGATCTTCTTGGCTATAAGATTCCTGTTCAGCTTCTTCACGTGCCATTATTAATCTCGACAACGATGATAACGACGAATTTCCGGAGATGAAGCTCTTGAAGCCGCGCTTTGAATTGAAGGTCAACGCGTTTTCAGACGGTAAGAGCGTAGCAACACTGTGTCACGCACTGTATCCCAACGACCGCTACATTATGCCTAATGATACCTACCAGGTACGTTTAGGTAGACTACTTTCAACAGCACGACAGTTGGAAAAAGCAAAATGTTATCATTGCTTGAATATATAAATTTCATCCTCGAATACCTCTAGCTCCTCATCCCATTCATCATCTGTATACCATTGCTCGCCAAGTCGATGTTCGTTTGATACGTCTCTCAAAATTCGACTCAATCCTCAAGCTCCACGAGCGCATTGCGTATACCACCTCGAGCTCTTCCTGTCCTCTGGTTCAAAAGAAACCCATATTAGACGAGGCTCCGAGTCCCAGCATCCTCAGTTTTTGCCGTTTGTACACCCCTGGAAAAGACATTTCTTGCCCCCCATCCCTGCTAGGCCCGTCACAACTCAAAGTGAGTCGCGGCGCAGCGCTGCCACCAAGTTTGGCAGATATTCATACAGACAGCGAAAAGACGCGATGAAGTCACTTTTACCACAGTAAAAAGAGAAGACCGTAAGAAAAGGTAAAAAGAGACGGCAAATACCATAATTTGGTAGACCATAACCTTGACGCCGCGAAATAATTTGTTCTAAATCACCATGAGCCTCACAACACCATAATTAACCTAAGCTGCGGCTTCAACAGGCTCAGGAGGAGCGACAGCCTTGGTTCCTGTTAGCTAGATTCATTTTGGTAATCGTCAAGGCTACCACTTACGTCGTCCTTCTTCTCTTCAGAGGCCGAGGCTTGTGGCGTTTCCTCAATCTTCTCCTCTTCGGACTTGTCTTCTTCTTCAGGCTTCTCAGCCTTGGGCTCCGAGGCCTTTGGGGCCTCGGACTTGGGCTCCTCAGTAGTCTCCTTACCACTGTCGTCCTTTTTCTCTTCTGGCTTGGCGTCCGACTTGCCATTTACACCGTTGGTGGACTCCGCAGTGGGCGTTGCGGTTTCGGCAGTCAATAGCTTATTCCACTTGTCCAAAAGGACTTGCGAACGGTCCTTGAAGTTGAATTCATCCTCTCGTGGAATCGACTCCAGCTTGAGGATAGCCTTGAGAACCTTGTTAATCTTGGTCCCGCGAATGATCGAAACCTCAAGATCCTTCAGGTTCTCCAGCATAGTAACGTATTCGGACATCTGCTCCATTTCCGACTCCTGGGGCTGTTGATCCCTGGTAAGGAGACCTCTTTGGAGCTTGTGTCGAAGATACAGCACTTCTTTCTGTTTGGTAATTAGCACTGTCGGATATCGTTGGATGGTAACACATCCGTACCTCCTTGTGGTGTCGTCGCTCCTCGGGAGTCATCTTGGCCTTCTTGCTACCTTCCGTCTTCTTATCAGAAGCCTTCTTAACCTTGACCTTGCTTTTGGCAGCAGAGTCTTCTTTGGTCTTGGGAGTGCCATTGGCAGCCTTAGGGGTGGAAGTGTTAAGTTTGATTTTCGGCTTCTTAACAGACTCGGGCTTCTGTGGTGTCTAGTTCATGAAAAGTTAGCATCTTCACTTGACATAAACATGCAGGGGTCTTGCTTACGCTCACGTCATCCTCGGCCTTACGCTTCTTAGACTTCGACTTCTCCGTTGCAGCATCATCAACATCCTCCATATCGACATCGTCATCGGAGGCTTTACCCTTGCCCTTCTTGGCTTTCTTGGGTGTTGCTGCAGCTTGTTGCTTAGCAATCAATTCCTCTTGAAATTGCTTCAGCATATCTTTGTAGGTATCGAGATCATTGTGTTCTGATGCGCGTGTGAATGCCTCCTTGAGATCCTTGCGCATCTTCTCGGTGATGGCTGCCGATGCCTTCTCGGGTGTGAGTTCCGTGAGTTGTGAGTTTGGCACCCAGCCACTGTAATCAGGTCAGAGAAAGCCCACACGGGTTATGGTGGGAAGTAACTTACAATTCGTTCGTGTGGAGATACATGACGGGGAAAGTTCTGTCGTTGACACGTTTGCCACCATCAGCATATGCCTCTGTGTAGGTGCCATCGGGCCGCGCTGCAGCTACGGGACGGCTATCAACCAGAGCTTGCGGCAGCATGGATTCATCGCAAATAATGGCAGGCCAAGCGGGGAATCCCTTAAGCTTGACTAGGAAGTGGTCTCCTGGCTTGGCATCCAGATGCGTAAGACGCGCCTTAGAAGCCTTCTTGCTAAGGCTCTTGCGGTTGTTGCCGCCAGTTGACTTGCGTCGATTGTTCTTGCCCTTTGCTGAAGGAGTTTCAGTGGCGGCGTTTTCGGTCGCTGTCTCGCCGTCGACAGACGGGGCCGAGTTCTCCGTCTTGGTCTCTCCAGCAGCCGGGGTATCGGGCGCGTCCTTCATTTCAATATCGGAACCTTCGTCAGCGGGCTTTGGTGCTTCGGGCGCGTCTGCGTTTTCGGCCGTGTTCTCTGTGCTTCCGGCCTCCTTATTTTCTGATTGCGCAGTATGGTCAGCATCAGTCTGACAAATGGAAGAACGCGCCTGGGTCAAAGAGCACGCGAAAATTCAGGGCGCGGGTTCAATAGCAAGAGCGACTGAGTGCGCTACAGATGCCATGTACACCGTGATCATGACTTACCCTCAGCGAGCTTTGTTTCCTCCTTGTCTGCCTTGCCATCGGCCTTCGCGGCGTCGTCTCCGGTTGATGATGGCTCCACAGGCTTTTCGGTGGAAGAAGCTTCCTGCGCGTCAGGAGCAGGAGCCTCGACTTCGGGCTTCTCGGCAAGTTGATCCGACATTATGTTGATTGCAATAATGCTTCGTTGGTCAATATACACAGTTGCTAGAGATGTAATTCCAAATAGTAAAAGATATGCGAACGCGTAGCGGAAGGCGTATCGCGCGCGTCAATGGAGCGCAAGATTCGTAGCGCGACGGAGGTTTGTTAATGAAATTGTTACGCAATTGATGAAAGAAAGGCGCTTCGTCGAGATGCTGGGATGTTGGGGGTGACGAAAGAAAAAACGCTGGTGCGAGTTAACGGGCTCGGCCTGAGCAAGGGAAGCACTTTCAAACGTCACCAGAAGATGAAGGGTCACGTGACGCTTATACGAAGGAGCAAGCGGCGTCATCAGCAACCCAACCCCAACCCCAGGCCCCTTCCTTCTCACACGACATGAAAGGCCAAGCGCGTAGTTAACGCTGATTCGACGCCCAAGTGTACGAGCCAAAAGGAAGGGCGCGTCCTTAGTGTCCTTCCTCAGCAGTTTCGCTTCTCCCTCCCCAGCAGAGTCACGTCGTGGGCCCGTCTGTCACTAGACGCGTTTGGCGTTGCGAATGCTTATCTCGACCCTTCGCGCCTCTTTAACTCGTGTTGCACTATGAAACATCCACACAACTCAACTTGTTTTGGCGAAACTCACCTCAAAGAGCACATCTCAGTCACATGCAAGGTCCCAAGTCATCGTCCCAGTTGATAGGTTCGAATATTAAATCCCTAAATTCGCATTCGTAGTTCTGCAGTAGTGTACAAAGCCATCGCTGGCTATCGATGTAGTAATTGGGATAAGCGAGATGCTTTTACTCCTCGTCTTCGTCCTCATCCTCCTCCTCATCATCGTCCACGTCCATGCCCTCGGCCACCCTGACCGAGAACTCCCGCTCTTGATCAACTCCAACATAGCTGTCACTCATGAGGAACAGCTTCAGGTCATGCTCACCTTCTGTCGGCACAGTGTACTCGAGGCGAACGTTAAGCTCCCGTCCAATCGTTACTCGCTTGATAGCCAAGAGGCTCTTGGTCTTCTCTTCACCAACAACCAGCCACCAGTTCTCCATCTTCTTGGAGGGGTAGAATGGTGCGTGTACGGTAGAATCATAATCACCATCTTCCTCCTCCAGATTGCGAGTAATCTTGATGTTCAAGTAGGCAGGTTCACGAGCCCTAATTTCGTCCTCATCCAGGACCTCGTGCTCAAGCTCAAGATCGGGGTATTTGTCGTTTGTGAAGTTAGCCGCTTCTGCCAGTTGGTTTTGGGATAGGCCAAGTCGCTTGACAAGCTTGTTGTAATCTGCATTCTCTTCCGGATTCATGGCCTCCATGAAATCAAATATGTCCTTGATTCTGCGAGAGTTGTTAGCCGAAGCCTCGATTTCTAAATCACAGCATGTTACATACCCAAACTCGTTGGCCACCTTGACAACCTCAGGAGAGAAGTGAGGAATCTGCTTGAGAGGACTATCACGGTCCCACATTGCTTGAACAATCATTTGTGACATTTCCATAGCGCTCATGGCATTGAGATGACCTTCTGAAGACAGGATGTCGACCATGGCACTGAGGAGACTCAGGACCTTGGTGAGTAGAATCTCTTGGTCCTTCGCCAAGTCAATTGGCAATTGCATGCGAGAGAAGTGAGCCTGAAGCAGAACGAAAGACTTGAAGTGAGGCGAATCGTAGACTGCTTCGGACATCTTGACAGGAACTCGGTCGTAGATACGTCGTAACAAGCCATCCTCATGACGTCGAATCTGGATCGTCTCGAATTCGGTAGCTGAAGTGACAATTTCCATGATGCCCTTGAGCTTAGTACGGGCGCCCAACGAGAGGATAAAGGTCTGCATGGTGATGTAAGAAATGTTGTAATAAGCGGCAATCATGGCGGCATTCTGGGGTGCGACAGATCCATCGTCCTCATCAAAGTCAATGATCTTGGACTCGCTGAGTTCGCGCAGAGTTGTCTCAACCAAATCAGACATGTAGTTGCTAAGGCCTTCGTGCGTTGTGCTGGTCAAGCTATAGTAACTGGGGTTGGCAAGAAGCCTTCGGTAGAAGTAGGTGAATGTGGTCCAGTTGATCGCATCGTCGCCAGACTCGATCATCTTGGTGCTGATTTCCGTTACGAACACATCGTGCAAGTAGTTATGTAGGTGAGACTCGACGGGAAGAGCCTCATTGAGGAACTTCTTGTAGTACTCGCGCTTGACTTGGGGCAGCATGAGAACACCGCGGCCGCGACCGTCCTTAGACGGGCGAAGGGCTTTGCCAAACATGTGAAGCACTTCACTGAGAGGGTAATCAACATATCGGTGCTCGCGGCCCTCGAAGTACTGCGTACCCATGACAATGACGAGGTGAGCGGTGCTGTTCAGCTCCCAGCAAACATCCCGAGACGCGACAAGGACCTGGATAGCACCGTTGTCATAAAGATGCTTGACAATTCGCTTGTCACTTTGGCTAAGAGCTTCATGGTAGTAGCCAATACCATGCGAGAGTGCCTCAGCAAGTGCCTCCTCGTTAATACGATCAAGCAGTGGTTGCATTTGTTCAACCTCAGCATGGAGGAAACGGTCCTCGTCATCGTCGGCAAATGCTGCGGCTAAGAGATCCCGGGCTGTTGCCCGAGTCTGCTTGCGGCTTGGTACGAAGATCATAGCAGGCTTGTCAGCAGACATTTGTGTGATAGCCAAGTATGTGGGCTTGGCCATTGCCAACATAAGAGAAGGGAAGTGGGTGTTGGTAAATGATTGAAGGTGAAGTTCTAATGGCACTGGTCGGACGTGAGGGCTGAAGTTATATATGTCATGCTTCTTCGCATCAACCCATTCACCGATATCTCGGGCATTTGCCAGCGAAACGCTCAGGGCGACAATTCGCAGGGGCAACTCGGTTTGAGTACGGATGTAGTGCATACGAGAGACAATAGTCTCGTACACATAGCCCTGTGAGCCGCCAAGCAAGTGGATTTCGTCAGCAATGAAGAGCTCAACTGTTTGAACGTTCTTGCGTCGCTTCCATTGTCTAGACAACACATCCCATTGAGTGGGTGTTGCCAGAATCAGATCACCCTTCTCCAACAGCTTAAGATCTGTGGCTGTTTCACCGGTCAGCTTCACAATTTCCTTGCCACCATTGAGGGGACTGAGCCTCTTCTGCCAATCTTGCAGACGAGAATCGATAAGCTCCTGGAAAGGTGCGATGTATACGGCGCGGCCAGTCTCGCCCTTTGTCCAGTGTCTCAGAAGAGCGAACTCAGCGCATACGGTTTTGCCGCTTCCGGTGGGAGCTCCAACAAAGACGTTCTGGTCTGTCTTGTAAAGCGAGTTGAAGGTTTGTGTTTGTATTCGGTTGAACTGCTTCCACCCAGGATAGAGATTGACGTAGTCCTGCACTTTAAGCGCAGCAACAGGGAGGGGCTGGAGCTCAAGGAGTTCTGTATGGGGCGGGAACTTCTCGGGCAGAATCAGCTTATGGAAAGCGACAGGAAGTCTTGTCTCAGAGTGCATCCAGCGGTCAGAAATTACCGAAACGAAATAGTTGGGAGGCATAGGGTCGGTGATGGGAACTGTAAAGTCGACGATGTGCTCGTTCTGCTCCGATTCGGCGTATTCCTTGCGCAACAAGAACGTGTCATGGTAGAGAATATCCTCGCCATCACAGTCCTCGACCAAGATCCAGAAGTTCTCAGCCGCACCGTGGATAGAGTCGTCCCATTCAAAGTTGGGCGTAATGCTTAGCTCAACACGCAGCATCGATCGGGTAATGGGTTGGACCTGAGCCTGAACCTCGACTCGGGGGAATTTAGATACCAGGCCGCAGACAGTTCGACCAGCCCGGGGCAGACCAAGAAGCTCACCCATACGAGGAGGATCCAAGTCGAAGTAACTGCTCCAAGACACATCAATCTTCTCAACCTTCTGGATCACATCTCTGGGGCAGGAGGGGAACTGGCGTAAGGGGGACATCGTGGGCCACATGCGCTTCTCGGCCATCTTGCAAAGGTCCAAGGCCGTCTTGGCAACGGAAGCCCAGCCCTTCTTCAGGGCAATCTCAAAGATAGCACGCAGAATACGGCCAGCGGATTGCGTCACATACACCATATCGGCCATCAGGGCCAAACCTTCGAGCTTAAGACGTGAGATGTACGCCTGCAGAAGCACATTGATCTTGGCGTGAGGTTCCTCGATGCTTTCCTTGACAGGGATTGGTACTCTGCCCAGTAGCTTTGCCAACTCGAGCTTTTCATCCTGTCGAACCGGAATATACTTAAACTCGGCACTGAGGGCAAAGACGCGGAAGAGCTCAATCGTTGTAATAGAAGGCTGAATGAGGTTGTTGTATGTCTCCATAGATCCGAAAGTGATATAGTAATGAGACGCGATGCGACCAAGCTCGGTGGACTGTAGCTTTCCTGTCTTCTCGTCATATTTGATTAGGTTCGACTTGCGTAGAACCATAGCTGCCGAATGAATCAGATCGACTCGTTTCTGCTCAAGAGCCTCGTCGTCTTCATACTCTGCGCCAACTTGGTAAAGACCAGGAGAGCGCAACATTCTGACAAAGAGATATGTATAGCCTAGCCATTCGACACCTTCATCACGGGTCCTGACGTTGCCAAGTACAACTTCAGCATTCAAGTTGTCCACCAGCTTGCTAACAAACTGACTTTCGATTGGAAGCTGTTGGTTCAAAAGCGACAGATAGTACTGCATTTCACTTTGTGTTGTGATAATGATGCCTTCACCGTATGTGTCGTATTGGGGTCGACCAGCACGTCCAAGCATCTGGAGAACATCCTGAGGGCTAAGTTCAACCCAGCTACCCTTTTCGGGAGAATAAACTTGAGTTCCCTTGATGACGACTGTGTGGGCAGGCAAGTTCACACCCCAGGCCAGTGTAGCAGTACACACCAAAACCTGAATAGCACCACGAGCGAAAAGATCCTCAACGTCCGTCCTGTCGGCTCTGCTCATACCAGCATGGTGGATGCCGAAGCCATAGGGCAGGATGTCTTTCAGATCTTGGTCAGTTGCCTGAGAAGATGCCTCCTCAAGAACCTCACGACTACCTGCATCGTGACGAAGGATTTGGTGGATTGTGTCCGACTCGACAGCCTTGTCTCGAATGTATCGGGCAGTCTTGGCGGTCTCTTTTCGGGAGTGAACAAAAATGAGCATTTGGTTGCGGTTTGTACCTACATGCTCAATTACCTTGTTGTAGCAGACATCGTTCATGGTCTTCAGCTGTTTGATGGCTTTACGATCAGTGACACCAATGAACTCCTGTCGCAGAGGACAAGGTCTGTAAGAGCCGTCGAAATGGAAGAGACCCTTCTTTGTATCAACTCGTAAGAAACTCGCGACGTCTTTGTAGTTGGGGAGGGTGGCAGAAAGACCGAGAATTCGGACGGGTTCGCCAGTCTGCTCGGTCTTGCGAATAGTTCGGCTGACAATGCTCTCCAGCACAGGACCACGGTCGTCATGCAGTAAATGAATTTCATCAATGATAATAAGGCGTACAAGATTGGTATAAGTCAGGTCGTTGGACTTTCTGGTGATGACATCCCATTTTTCAGGTGTGGTAACAATGATTTGAGTCTCGGCAATTTGTTGCTTGGTGAGTTGGCGATCGCCTGTCAGCTCTGCGACCCTGATGCCGTACGGCTCAAGTCTGTTGCCCAGATTGCCGACCTGCTCCTGGACAAGAGCCTTCAGGGGAGCGATACAAACGATCTTGAAAGCATCCAGGTCAATGTCGCCGGTCTCTGGATTACGGTGCTTGCCAATCTCCCGAAGAATTGCAAGCATGCCGACGTTGGTCTTTCCACTACCAGTAGGAGCACAAACAAGCATATTTCCATCATCTTCGAACGCCGAAGGGTAGCACTTGGATTGGATCTTGTTTAGCGACTGGTTCTTGCTGAAAGGGTTTCGTGCCCACTCAGGCATCTCTGTAATGGGTATCAAGACATCGCCAGGCTCGTTACGCTTTTTGGGTGTTGGAATGTGGATCTCCTCGTAGCCCTTGAACGTTCTCTTTGTCGAACCCTCTGGCAGCCGGACCTTGGGGTTTGTCATAAGATGGTTGCCCTGGTCAAATACCAAGTTGTCGAGATTAATGAGCTTCCGAGGCTGAAGTCCACCAACAAGCTGTCCTTCAGCACGTTCTGTCTTGGGGGCTTCGGCTGTAAATGAGGCTGGGACGTCAATGTCCATTTTGATGTCCATCTTGCCCTTCTTGCCATCGCTAGCGCTTTTGCCTTTGAGTTCATCAAGAATCCATTGCAATCCTTCCGAGATCATCTCCCTTTCCACATTCGCACGTTCCTCAGGAGTCTCTGTTCGCGCCAATTTTGTAAGCCAGAAGACCTTTTCCCTGTTCTCGACCAGCTTCTGTACCAGCTCGTGGTGCTCGAAGTCGAACAGTTCCATAAGGTCGTTCTCAACCTCACGAAGCGACTTTTCCTCGCCATCATCACCGGGTTCTCCAGACAGGATCTGAAGTGCCACCTTTGTCTTATCGGTTTGTTCGTGAGCATCAGGGTAGAGAGTTCCGATTTCACGCCGTAGCCAGAAGGCGTCGATATCCCGGGCTGGTACGCTATGTTTCTCCTTTTCATTCGGCTTTCCTCCTGGAAGCGCCGAATCTAGAATCATCTCATCTCCAACATCCGCAACGGCATCTTCTGCCTTACCATCAGTACTCTCATCCTTCTCTTCGTCCTCCTCGTCGTCGGATGACTCATCGCGGACTTCATTAACAAGACCGCCCTCCTCATCGTCTTCGTCTTCGTCGAAGGCAACTGCGACACCTTGGCGCTCATCTATTTCAGCATCTTCGCCGTCGGCGCCTCCCATGGCAACATCCTCGTCATCATCCTGAGCGTCGTAATCTGTGATCTTCTTGCCGAGATTCACCAGCTCATTGAACTGCTTAGGGCTTAATGACACGCCGAGAATGTCGTCGATCTCTCGCTTCTTATCCAGGTCCTTCAAATCGTCGTCCTTCAAGTACTCCAAGACAGCGTCCGCTGCACTACGCACAACTTCGTGTGGTACGTCACCAAGATTGTTCGCTACTATGGTGATGATGAGGTCGAAAGTCGCCCGTGTCGCGGCCGTTCGCGGTCGGTATGTGATGCCTTCCACGAGGAGATCGTTGGTGCCGAGTACTCCAGTCGATTGGGGGGCTTCGGCCTTTCGTCTTTTTTGCTCCCTCGCTAGAATATCTTCGCCTTCCCTTAGACTACCTCGCTCAATATCGGGCATGCCAGGTTGCTTCTTCGATTTCGGCGCGTCGTCGCGTGCAACTCGGGCGCCCATATCTCGAATACTCAAGCGTCCAGCCAGCGACTCTGGGTCACCAGTGGCCTCATCGGTTCGTCTTGTGACGAAACGACGGTCGGCCTGGAGAACCAGGTTCGACATGGCCGAGTATTTGTACTGCGACACATCGCGATTTGCGTCGGACATGGTGGCTAGATTAATTAGGTAGGTATGAAGGTTGTTGTTGGAGAACGTCGATGTTCTCGACAAAAACCGGGGGTGTTGGACTATTAAATGACCATGGGTTAGCCACAAGCCGCGACTGTGTTGATTATGTAACGGCTTCTTGGGTGTTTTGGGTTTGCAATTGATGCGCAGGCGCTGAAAGCTTATATGAAGTCGTCAGTGAATTGAAGAGTTCAGGTCGCGATCGTAAATTTCAGATCGCAGCCTAGGAGTATGTCGCCCCAGTCTGAATTCGGTTAGAATCTCTCGGAGCTTGCAGCGTGTCTGTGGCGCAACTACGCGTGTGGCTACAGCTCCAGACTCCTGCAGTTTGTTCGGATTTGAATTTAAATGACTTGACTAAAGTACAAAGAAACATTTCTATTAAATATTTGACTCTTATTTTATGTAAATCTAATAATCTTCATCACATACACCATCTGTTTCTTATGTCGTCGAGCCAGAATCTTCACTAGCCACAATTCAAATGTCGTCTAAGCGGCCCATGTAATTCGTTTATTTACTTACTCCTGTACACTGGGACCTGAGCTACAACTTCGGATCAATGGACACTTCACCGCCAAAATATAAAACAAAATGACGAACTCTTCGGATACGATTGAAACGTTTCAGAAAACCCTCGATCCGTTCATCAAGCCACGAGAGCAAGTCAATTATATACGACGAGTATTGGCACTTCACCTTGGATCATGCTCTCATGGTGGCCCAGTCAAGCAACCAGTGTCTCTGGCAGATACAGCAGCCGACATAACTCCTGACCCGTGTTCGAAAGGATTCTATAAGGAATATATCGAGGCCCTGAAAGCTAATGTCGATGCTCGTCGAAAGTATGAAGATGCTGCACAATCACATCTCACCTCATCGGCTACGATGCAGGACTCGTCGTCTAGCAACGAGTTATTGGAGGAGCGACTTTCGCTCCTTAAACTTCAGTCAAAACAAAGTCGTCTCTCGGCTGTCCAGAGTCACCTCGATGTACTCATGCAAAAGCCAGCCGCTGCACCTGAATTTATAGACCCTGAAGATGTTTTTCACGAAGCTGCTAGCCTTCCCAAAGTCCCAAAGGAGGTGGTAAACAGTCTCGTTGCACAACAGAGCGTCAAAAAGACCGATTTGACAGAGCAAGTTGCTCAGCTTGAAAAGACCGTGTTGAGAGCGAAGCTTCTTCTGAAGCGAGAAGAACAACTACTTCGTGAAACGAGGGCAAACGCCCAGAGCATACCGGATGTAGTCAGCAATGGCGTAAGGCTCCATGCTCTGAACACAACACGGAATGAACTGATCCACTGGATTGAAACTGAGCTGGGTAAAGCGGGGGATGAGGAGGGGGGTGAGGAGAGCGGTTCTAAGAGCCATGCTCAGTCGACTGCGGATCAAGCCACAATAAATGAGCAACTCGTCACGATAAAGGAGAAGTACTCCAAATACCTTTCAAGCAGGCGATTCCTTCTGTCCTCTGTTGGCGAAAAGTTCGACTCGTCGGCGGCCCCTGTCCTGGCTCCATCCACAGCCAAACAGCTGGCGGAGGAACCAGAACCTGCATCCGGTACCTACCTTCTCACGCCATACATCGAGACTCTTCTTGCGCTATCAAAGAAGCAGAGAGCAATGATAGCACAGAAGGTGCACGTAAACACGACTCTTGCCAAGGAAATTAAGGACGATTGTCAGTCACTTGGTCATCTGGAAGAAGAAAGCCAGCTACTCCCGTCTCACTCTACGGCACCGGAATCTCGTCGCAGGTCTGTATTGGGGGAATTCCTTACCTCTGGTGAACGGTCAGGTTTGACTGGAAAGGTTCAACCTTGGGTTCTTGCTGCCGACTCGGCAAAAATTGTGACACTCGAGAATGTGGCAGAGCAGATTGAAGGCGGCCAGCTTGCCTTGGAAAACTCCATGCAGACGTTACAAGAGATTGATCAACTCTTGGGTCAGGTGGAGGAGACTCAGAAAGAGGCTCGGGTTGGTACTCCAGAGGATGATGTTTGGCTGGAGGCAGGTCCCAAATCTCCCAGTAAAGCGAGAAAGCATACAGAAAGGGGCAGCACGGAACAATCGAAAGACGTATGGTCTAGTTTGCATGGCAATCTTGGGTTACTTGGCCAGGAAGACATAGTTTAGGATTAGAACAAAGCAACAAGTACAACAAATGTCTGGTAGCATAGAACCAGTTTAAACGCCAATCCATATCTAACCACAACTCCATTCCTCATTGCTAGGATACAAGCCTACGTGCAAGGTCGAGGAACTCACTTCTTCGCCATGATGGCTGATATTCTCACCGACAAATCGAGGACAGAAAGGTGCTCGTCAGCTCCGTCTACTAATCGCTTATCGACTTCTGAAAATACCAGGACGATCTTGTTCTTCTGTGAGTCGGGAATTGTCTCGTCGTATGTCAAGGCTTGATAGAGCTGCAGTGTGTTAGCAGGTTCTTGGACGAACAATTGACGTACTGGGCTTACCTGGCCAACAACTTGTCCTGCGCTCCAACCGTCTGCAACCAGCTTCTCGACAACGTCAGAGATGGCTTGGTACGATGACCCCGAGTTCTTCGGGCGTATAGCGCTGACAAGATCATCAATGGTAGTATCCGGGATTACACCAGCGATGTCCTCAACGATCTTGACTGTGACTGCCTTCTTATCCACATCCATCGCTTCATCAATTTCGGTATCCTTGTCGGAAACGTTGGCGCCCACCAGCCGGGCAGCACTTTGTAAGAAGGTAATGGCCTTGCGAAGATCACCCTCGCTGCACTTGATGAGGGCATCAACCGCACCATCTTCAAGCGGCACGCCTTCCTTATCTGCAATCTCCTCGAGTCGCTTCTTAGCATTGCTCTGGTCGAGACTCTTGAACCGAAATTTGCTACATCGACTGGCGAGTGGGTCGATGATTCGAGTGACATAGTTGCAAATCAGACAGAAACGAGTGATCTTGCTGTACGTCTCCATGGTTCGTCGCAGTGCGCTCTGGGCATCTTGGGTCATGGAGTCTGCCTCGTCGAGAATAATGATCTTAAATGGGGGGCAGGGGTATTTATCTTTGTAACCCGGGGCTGGGTTGGTCAGTTGCATTCGCGCAAAGTTCTTGACCTTTTCTCGGACGATGGAGATACCACGCTCGTCGGAGGCGTTAAGCTCAAGAACTCTCGACTTGATCATATCGGGGCCATAAAGCTCCTTTGCCAGCGCTAGAACCGTCGAGGTTTTCCCTGTACCCGGGGGACCGTAAAATAGCATGTGAGGGAGCTACAAAAATCAGTATTGGAGCGCTTCGATATTCGGTACTAGGGTAATCGCACGTTGGAGGATTGGAGGGTCCTTTGGAGCACATCGACGGTATGGTCTTGGGCAGTGACATCGCTCAGAGTCTTTGGTCGGCTTTAAATGGTGAGTTTCGAGGTTCGGGACACATCGTGGGCATGTGGGATATGCATACTATTTTTCAACCCAGGGCTGAGTTCGAGCATTGGCAGGCTTGTCTTGTTTCTGGTCGGCGTTACCATTAGCAGCGGCCGCAGCCTTTCTGGCTTTGAGGTCGAAGAAGCTGGCCATTTCAGCTCGTTATTTCTCTTGGACTCTGGTACGTGGCTGGCTAAGTGAGGGATGCTGGACAACAACACAGCGTTGTTGTATGGTAATATCAAAATCGCCAAACTGCACTGACGGGAGATGGGAGCTTGAGAAAATCAATTAACGCGTCAAGCTACGCGTAGCGTACCTATCTCTAGCGGCAACCACTACTGAGGTAGGCCCCGCAGTCCGAGCACGCTAATTGTTCCCGGGTAGGCTTCCATCCAAGGTACCTACTGCTAGTATGGATGGAGGCATCTTACATCGAAACATTGGAGTTCACAGTAGCATGTAAGGTATCCCGTATTAGTTATTATGCTAGTTCATCTTGAAAGAATTCAAGGGCTTGCCTAATTGTGGACTAAGGGCTCCAAATATTGCAAGGTTTCTGTTTCGACACGTACTTGTCTCGGTCCGTAGAGGCCTGCATCTGTGTCGACGACGAAAGAAGTGACAGCAGTTAACGTAAATTAAAGGTGTAACTTTGGACTACCAGTCAGCTGGAAGGGTGAAGTGTCAAAAGAGAATTACCCAATCATGGATGCTTGTCGTTTGTCTGTACAACACACACCAGCAGTACGCATTTGACACAAATATTGCTGAATCATCAACAATTGCGTCTATAGATTCCTCACCTGCCATGAATCGCTGATGCGTGAGGACCCTGCAGGTCGCTTGCTGTTCACCAAAATCCGAAGGCCGCAAACTACACTAACAGAAACAAAGAACTCTATGTCCATGTAAAAGACGAAAAGAGAACAAATGCACATTATACCATCACATCCACATTGAATAGGAATCTTACCATTTTTGACATCGAGCGAGCATCTCTGGCCCGCCCAACACAACTAACAGCGAGGCAGCAGTCTCACCCCACTTTCCTTATAGGCACGATTTAAACGGTCTCACATCCCACCTTGTCAACTACAACATCTTGACATCCATCCACCTTTACCTCGATTACCTAGCAGAGATCTCTCATTTCCAACACTAAATCTTGATCGCGAGTCGTCCATGTGCGTCGCGTTCCGCAGTCAACGCCAAATCCCAAACACTTAATACCTGAACTGCAATAAACCAAAAACCATGGACCAGTCTATTATTCGCATCTCCAAGGTTCGCTGCCCCGCATCCGCTCGCAGCCTCCTCCATCCCTTGGTTCACGATTAGAGTTCAAGATGCTAATGTCTATGGTAAGGAACTTGGAGATATTCAGAAGAATTGCGACCTTTGTATGTGCCTCCTAATTGATTATGCGTTGTGCGCATTGTGGAGACGATCAACTGACCACTACATCGCTTCGTTGCAGCAATCGCTGTGGCATGTCGTGATGTCGACGTTCGCAATGTGAAAGCCTTGGTCATGGGTCCTCACGAGACTCCGTATGAATTCGGTTTCTTCGAGGTGAGTTTACAGCCTTGTGCTCACTTATTTGATAAATTCGGCTGACCCTAATCCGACAGTTTGCGATCCGGTTCCACAAAGGTTGACCACCCCATGTGCGTAACAGACCCCAAAACTCACCTTTATGGCAGATTATCCTTCCAAATCACCAACTGTCGTCTGTGTCACCACAAATGGCGGACGTTGCCGCTTCAACCCAAACGTCTACAGCAACGGCAAAGTCTGTTTGTAAGTCCTTGACACATGAGCTGCCATTCGTTTCATGCGCTAACATTATCAGATCAATTCTAGGGTAATTGTTGGTCTGTCAAATCTTCGGACACTTGAGTTGACAAGTAATTAGCACATGGCGCGGAGAGCGTGGAGAGGAGTGGTCCTCTGCACAGGGATTAGAATCGATTTTGTTGTCCATTCAGAGTCTCCTCTCATCGAACCCATACGAGAATGAACCAGGGTTCGAGGATGCCAATGAGGAGTCCGATAAGAAGGCCCAAAAGGACTATGTCCAAAAGGTTTGTCCCCATACCGGCCTGTGCGAGTGTAAGCCTCTGACTGTGGTTAGATTCGCCACGAGACGTTGCGAATTAGTGTCATCCAACGCCTCGAGGGATACCTTGGTCTCAGCTCTAATGGAGCTCAGCAACACAGCACCTCTGGTCCAGATATGGAGGATGAAGATGTCGATGAGGCTACTGTGCCATTCGAGCCTTTCAAAGACCTCTGCAAACGTCGATTTCTGTGGTATTTTGAGTCATACCTGGCAGCCGTTGAGAAGGGGAAAACGGAAACGAAGCCTAATCAGATGTTTGCGAGGATGCCCTTCGAGTCCCCAGGTAACAATTCGATGGATGGGAAATTCAACTATCCGGAACTCGAACGTCGTCTGCACGCTATCAAGGCTGCCGTTGACGCAGAACCCCTGAAATGGGCCGAGGAGGGTCTGGAAGCCAAAAAGTGGGAGACGACTGTGGCCGTGAACCTTCAGCACCAGTTCGAGCAGGTTATCGAAGCATTCAAAAGGGGTGATATGCCCCATGACGTATTCCTCGAGAACGAGAACCCCTTTGTTTGGGTGGTGACTTATTTCGGTCGCCCTATGACCAATCTTGACGGAGGCCTGTTCAGAATCAAGATGAACTTCAGCGTCCGTTTCCCAGAGGAGCAGCCTCGTGTCAAGTTCGAGACCAAGATATTCCACCACCACATCGCTGCAGATGGCACAGCATGCTATACCCCCAACCCGGCCAAAAGAGAAGACGTGCGATCGCACATCGAGGCTATTTTTGCTATTCTTGAAGACGACGAACCCGCCTACGACCCTCGAAAGATTGTCAATCCTGAAGCCACCAAGATGTACTGGGGTGGTGGCGCAGACGACAAGAAGAAATACAACCGGCGCCTTCGTCGATCAGTTCAGCAGAGCATGGAGTAAGTCCACCAGCATGTCATAACTGCAGAACCGTTTAGCTGACGTGACTCCAAGGGACTTTCCAGAATAATCCGGGCGCTTTGTCAAAGGCTTGATTTGGAGTTGTACTTGAAAATACTTCAAGGGAGGCGTACAGGAAAACATCAAGGGGTATTACTAGGGTTTATCTGGCGTTGCGGGATCGGGGAATTTGACGGATGAATGACGAGGACTATCTTCTCCTCTGGGTAGGCCAACACGATAGTGTAAAGATGTAAATGAAACATCGAAGTTTTCCATGTACCTATTCTTGCGTAACCCTAATCGGCAGCAGAGACAGCCAAGTCAGTCTTGGCAGTTACGCAGTTACAATGTTTGTACTATATAACTATCATTCCAATAGAAACCAACTTGCTCCCACCCACGAATAAGTACACAGACGGAACGAGAAAGACAAAGAAATATTTGAAGCGGTACTTTAGAGAGCTTCTATCATAATGGTAATGGGAAAAAGAAGAAAAAAAGACAAAAACCACAACGCTGGGCCATGTATTGCCTGTAGGATTGTATCTTTCAAGACCGCCATCCCATCTATAATCAACGCCGGACTGCAGATGGTATAAATCCATCGACATTAGTACTCGCTCAACAATGACACCCCCTCCCCCACCCCAAAAAAAAAAAAAAAAGCGTGCAGAATCATTCTCTCGTAAACGTCGTTTTGTCAGGGTCGCTCATGACCTCCTGCTTTTGGGCTTCTTTTTTAGACGATCCTGAGTCGGAGCATATGGTGCCGTGACGCCTTGGTATCTTTCTTGTTTCCCCTCTCCCTTGAACTCGTACATCCCGTTTCCGCCTACGGTTGCCGGCATGCCCTGACTCGGACGGGTGACTTGCTCGTTGTGCAGCTTGTCTAAAGATTCACCAACGATGGCATATTGGGACCAGTTTATGGGTGGGCAGCGGATAACGTTTTGCGGCTGAGGAATACTCCTCCAGGCCGGCTGGTCGGTAGCTATGCGCTGCTTGGAGGAGCCTTCGCCGGGATCTTGTTGTTGATTTCCGGAGCCTTGCCTACTCATCTCTGCATCGTCATCGTCACTATCGCTGTCGTCGTTGGTGGGTGCATTGATCTTGTTTGCGACAAGGTCACCTATAAAGGCTTCAGGGTTCTGGACAGCCTCATCTTTTGCGCGGCTGAGGGCCTGGATATCAGCCGTGGCACGTTGTCTCTGTATTTGCAGAATAGATATCGCCGACTTGAGGGCTATCACGTCTGGGTTCGCATCAAAGTCTAGTGGTTGAGGCGCGGGCGGCGGTATAGCAATCTGGTCAGGCTGTGAAAGTGTAAAGCTTGGGCGAGTGGCCGCGGCGCTAGAACTAGAAGCTTCAGGGGCGGGGGGTTCGGTGGGACGTAGCGGAGGAGTCAGAGGAGAAACAGGCGGTCGGTTCGGCGAAGGAGGGTTGTCGCTGACAGGGTTGTCGGTGTTGATGGTGAGAGCGGGCATGGTCGCGTTGCGCCGCAGTTGGATGTTGCTTTTGTTGACTCAGTGAGAGTCTCGAAAGCATATGTGAGGGACGGGAGCTTGTTTGCGCAAACAGAGCTGAGCTGAACTGAACTAAACTGGACAGGCACCGACGGATGGAGAAGTGTCGGAACTGGATCAGGTAGTACTCCAGCCAATGAGGCAGTAGTATATTGAGGAGCACGTTTGATTTGGAGAGGGAGAGAATCCCAGGAACAGGATAGGGTCTTCGTTGGGCTGCTGACAGTTTTTGGTGGGGCTAGTCACTACGGGCTGGCAACCTGGACGGCCTGACGCTCTGGACGCCTAAGGTAAGGTATTTAGCAACGACCCCAAGCCAAGACTAAAATGTAACATCAGACACAGGCTGTGATCTATCATCTGTGCCTCTGACTGAGAGGTTAAATGGGAAAAGAAACAGTTCAGTTCCAGATAAAGAGAAAGGAGTTGGTACTCATCTAGATATTTGGCTTGCTCGATACCTACTATTTACCCATGCAAGTACAGTTGGGGGCTGGTAGCGGGTAAAATAGTTGCCCGCCTACTATAGAAGCCCGGAGACGTCTAAACAAAACAGCCGGTCCGAATGGATGGACCCTGATCACTTTGCTAGGATTGGATCTCACTGTCCCACTTTGAACAGGTTGATCGGGCACGATCTGGCGCCAGTACCGATGCACTTGAGCACGGGCCATGCTAGGTACGATTTACTTTTCAGCTACTCGCCAATATAAGCATATAATTGCTCTTTATTACCTATGCAGGTTTCTCTTGATAATGGATGCAGATTGCAGACTCGAACCGACTGTCCAGTCAGGTATCACTAAGTGAAACCTAAATGACGGGATGCACGGGATGTCTTTTGGTCTAGACCATGAACATGTCGTCTGTAAGCACTGACAACATGTTCCCATCACGCTTACCTAATCCAAAGTTCGATTACTAGAGTGGGCTCTTTGAATACCCATCTGAGACCATGTGATAACTTGAATTCTTACTGCACCACACTCCTGGAAATAACATAATACTCGCAGAGTCAGACATTCTGCTGTGGCCGGAAAGGGCCCGGTGTCTCTGGCCGGACACTGCCGCACCTTACACCAGTCCTTTCCAATCATGATAGTCCTTGTTGATGCACCAGTGGCTTTACACTCGTACCATTCATTGCCCATTGCTGGTGTTACGGCATTGTTTATTTGCCATGGCAAAGTTGAGATGCGGGCGAGGCAAAATGTTCTTGGCGAGAGTATAAATCTTATTAAGAACCTAGCCATTGTACATAAAGACGTTTAGAAAGGTACCTAGTAGTCAGGGGATGGCGAACTTTACTGTGAGTAATACGAAAATACCTCTTGACAGAAGTGGTGCATTACTCTTGGTGCACTGTAGTAAACTCGGCTAAGCTGCAATGCGAGGCCTGCATAAAGATTGTGTCTTACTGTACAAAAAATGGTAGTCGGCTCTCTCTTGAGTGTCTGGTTGGATGGAAGTGATCGGCATGGATCGCTCCATTGGGACTCGTCTTGCGTATTGCTGTGTCACTCAACAGAGAACTAGCCAACTAGTGATGCCATGATTTTGCAAGGAACCCATGACACGGGATTTCAGATCCAACAATTTCCGGTCTCGTTAATGATCGTCTTGAAGAGGCGTCTGACACTTGTTCGGTTATCGATAGACCGAATACTCGGGTCGACAATGCGAAAGGAACTTCTTGACAATACCTTGACGCCAGTTTGAGAGACTAAGTTAATAAATATCAATGCTGCAGACGTCTCAATGACTTGGCGTCCAGCTTATGCCGGTATCTGTGATTAGTCCAGTGCCACCTCGGATTTCCACCCACCCCGGTTACTTGGGATGCGCCATCGAAGCCACTGGTACCTATTGTCTAAAGTCCAATTCAAACTTTGGCTGCTATGTGCAGGGAGGGACAAAGCCAGCCACAGGAACTGACCGTTGCACTATCGAGCACGAGAAAGGAAATCGGAAAAAGAAACGATGAGAGACAAATAAAGAGGCTATCTGGTGTTTCCTTGCCTGATGTGGGTTTGAAGCAATAACTATCGGTTCATGTGCAACCTAACTGTTTTTCTTTTTCCTTCTCTGCGTGCTACTTCTTGAGCCGAATCTAAGCCAAGATGGGAGTCGAGGGTGTGACACTGCCTTGCATCACCTTGGATGATTTGCATACATCCATGATTTGGAAGCGCCGAGGTTGAAGTAACTTTGCAAACGAGGGTTAGGTTAGGGCGGATGGATGGGTACAGAGTATCGGTTGTGTTGTACTATTGGTCACTAATAGATCTGTCCTTGTTGGTGCTGCTGAACATGGAGTCTTTGGTGACATGAGAATGACAGCCCGTGCCTGGTAGGGATGTGTTCAGCTCTTATTCTTCCTTTAAGCCCTCTTTCCCGCTCTGCTTTTGTTTATCAGCTCCTTCTCCTCCTCCTCCTCTTTTTCTCTTACCAACTATTGTTGTTCTCTTCCTCTTCTCTATTTGCACAAAATCGCTAGTTCTCACAGCATTATGTCTACTCGTCGATCTTCAAGTCTACGTCGGTAGTGCTTCCCATTTATGCTGTTGCACGACTCGTGTACTTGCATCGGCTATCATCATCCCGCTGCCGCCGTTGAACGTCAACGGCAACAAACGTTTGTGACGGCACACATAACCATTGGCTTTGTTCCTGCATTGTAGTGCGCTGCACTTGTCTATTGGACATCCAAGTCTCAAAAATACGTTTCTTCCCTCTGGGCAAGGCGTCAGAGTCTCGAGGGGCGAATAACGATCGCGAGTGAGGCTATGGCGTGAAATACTATGCCCTATACAGCAACACTCAACGCTCTTTATTATCCATTCATTCAAGAACCTTCTTGAATAACTTCACCTGTGCCATCCTCTCGTCTTACAGTCCCATATCGCATATCACGCTCAAACTACCACGAGTTACTTCGACCATTGTTGGTCAGAAAACTTATACTACCATCTATCATTATCGGCCTCTCGGAGCCTCGGCAAGAACAAGCGACTCACATCATATTTGAGGGCCTAAATCACTTCCATAATGCCATCTACCAATGAATCAACCCCAGACACACCGGTCAGCCCGACGTCGTCAACTTTCATAAAACGAAGTTCTTATTATGAATGTGAGCCATCAGTCAGCGGAATTGAGACATCACGCACTTCCATATCCTCGACAGGCACAAGAAAGTCGACAACAGGAAAGCCTCGATGGTTCACCCAAGTCAAGGACTGGCTATCAGTGAGCGAACCGTCAGCGCAGGCTATGAAAGAGCAGAAGAAGAACACATTTAGGCGGCATGGCATCGACATGAAAGATCCCCAGGCAGCAGTAAAGCTACACCTACCAATTGAGAAAATACCCGAAAACGCCATTACTTCAACCCGGGGGCCGAGTCCCGAAAAGGCACACGAGCGTGCTCGGCAGCAGAGAGAAGCTGCACAGTCTTATTCAGGCGGCAGTCAGGCGTCTCATTCAGTATCGAGCGGTATTAGCACAGCTCCTAGTGCCAAGGAGTTCAACCCAGTCGCACCTTGGGACACTTGATTTGAACCAGTTACGATGGCGGGTCAATGGACCTGACTAATGCTTGATCGATGCTCTTGATGATTTGTTTTATAATGCCACAAGCAAGCGCAGCCTGGAGTTGGTAAAGGAAATATAGATACCCTGACTACCTGAGTATTTATGATTGGTCGATGTTTGATTATGCAAGAGACCCTGTTTACTTGTCTCGTACATCTTCTATCACAGTTTCAATAATACTTGTTGAGACGACATACAATGCCAAGTTCTTGTTGATTGTGACGTTGCCATGATTCTGTACTTGTTTTGCTGAAGCATGTTGCGTGAGACCTTGACGGTCGGCGATGTGCTGTTGGTGAAACCTGAGCTTACCTAGGAACTGTGATACGAATGCAAAAATAAGAGTGATAGCTGGAATGAATGATGATTTTTTTCGGCTGCAGGCGATAAGAAAGCAAAGCAAAGAAGAGCAAATCAGGAGATTTGATAGAATTGGACAGGTAATACTTGATTCTGTGACTTCGAAGAGACTTCTGATTCTATCAAATTGAATGTCCGAAGCTGAGATAATGATGATGCTGTGTGGCTGTCACTAGGGACACCAGCAGCGAGCGGGGGTGGGCATTATAGATGGATGTGATGGAATGTTTCGATGCCGAACAAAACCGGGCGAGCCAAGCCAAGCTAGGCCAAGAAACAGAGAAGAGAAAGAGAAAGAGATTGGTCCAGGCCCAGGCTTTTACTGCAGCGCACTGTCGAAAGAACGATAGTTGCCTTTTGGGCTCCAAATGCCTTGTTTTTTCGTGACGGGAACGGGCTCCTGATTTACCCCAAAGCCCATTGATCAAATATTTACTCAAAAAGCCAAGCTTCAACTCTGGCTCCATGTCCCGGAAGCTTGTGTCCGCGCTAACGCTCCCTTGTGCACCACTAACAGAGGCCATCGGTGACATGGCAAGCTGAAATGGCTGGCATATGACGTATTCTACTTTTTAGTATACTTCATCATGGATTACAGTACTAGGCTAAGCCATATCATTAGCATACCTAGGTTGGCATCCATAATAGCATACCTACCTAGGTAGCATAGGTACTGTCGCAGAGCTGTTCGTTTATATAGAAACCTTGACAGTCTCAGAACTGAACAATTGAAACCGAGGGGCCTTTTTTCTTCCTTACCCCGTGAGCGTTGTTGTAACTTGCCATTCGATTCCTGACAGCTGAGGTTTCCCATCACGCCTTTCCTCTCACCTTTTCACACTTATACGCTCGCCATCGAACCAGCAGAACTCACGCAATGCCGCTTTTCTCATCCCCCAAGAGGGATCTGAGCCGGGAACGCGATCCAAGCCGAACAAATGGTTCAAATGGCGCCGTCAACGATCTCGGAGAAGTTGACCAGGTCGCTCCAGATGAGCACACTAGACTACTACCAAACCGTGTCGACTCGACCCAGGTTGGTTTGCTTGCGCCCGATGATCCCGCAGTGTCTCCTTACAACCTCTGGAGTATCCGAGCTCTGCGATATTTGACCATTGCCTTCACTTTGATAACTCTCATCTTCTGGATCTTGCTTCTCGTATCTACCTTTGTGACGCCACCCGGTATCCATACTCGCGGCAGCCCTTGGTTCGCCTTCGGCTTCGCAACATGGACGCTTGTCAATCTTATCTTTACACTGATCTTCTTTGAGGTGCCGTCTAAATCTGTCAGAATTCTGGCCGTTTTCATGTCGGTAAGTCGCGAACCGTCACCATGACTCTTCCTATCCATTCACACGTTAACTAGGGCGTCATTCTCCTCGACATGGTTCTCCTCTTGTCTGTACAAAAGACTCGATACGAAGAAGGCTGGGTTGGTGCAATCAGCGTCATCTGGGCCCTGCTCACCAGTCTCTGGACTCTGTTGGTCGATCGCATGGTGAAATGGGGCAAGGCCGAGGAGGAGGAACGCTTGACCGGTCGAGCTGAGACAAGAAGAACCCTGTTCGAATGGTCCGAAGTAATGATTTCAACCGTCGCCTATGCCGTAATGTCAGTCGCCGTCTTTCTCATCACTCTGACCATCATCCTGCGAGCTCTCGATGCAGGCGTACCGCATCCAGGAAAGCTGCACTGGGTCGACAACCACAAGTATCGCATCCATGTCTACTGCCACGGTAACAAGACCGATTCAAAGGGTAACGAGCTTCCCACCGTCTTGTTCGAGGCCGGCGAGCGAACCGTTGAACACGAGTTCTGGAATTTTGCCGACAATGCTGTCAAGAATGGATCCATCTCGCGATACTGCTTTGCCGACCGCCCTGGCTACGGCTGGTCGGACAACGCCCCTTCCCCTTCATCGGCAGGTTTCGTGGTCGATACTCTTAGCGAGGCTCTGGCTGGTGCTGGAGAGAGTGGACCGTGGATTCTTGCCAGTGCCGGAATTGGATCAATCTACTCGAGAGTATTTTCAGCGCGACACGGAGACCATATCAAAGGTTTGCTCCTTGTCGACCCTCTACATGAGGATCTGCTTGATGATGTCGCATCTCCCGGCCGAGGATTTATCCTCTGGCTCTGGGGTGTTATTTCCCCACTCGGATTGGACCGAATCCCTGGTGCCGTCTTTCGCGGACGAACAAGCCGAGACCGAGTGTATGGACGATCAGCGCAGCAGAACGGCAAGTTTATCTTTGCCAAGTTGCAAGAGAGTCTGGTGGCTGGCTCTTTTACTCGACGGGACGCGCAGACCAGCCGTCAAATTCAAGACAAGGACACGCCGCTTGTTGTAATTAGTTCTGGAAAGCAGGTCAAGAACAGCCACACATGGGAGAAGAAGCAGCGAGATTTGACCAAGCTGACAAAGAATTTGAAGAACTGGGACATTGTCGACGGGGCGCCTCACGAGGTCTGGAGCACTCTCGAGGGCCGAAAGAAGATTGAGAAGAGACTGAAAGAGTTGGTGCATGCTTGATGGTATTCGAGATGACGCTCTGAATCGAAACCACAGTCACATTCGAACACGCACGTGCCCTGGCTATCAACGCCTGCCGATACAGAAGAAGATGTGATATTGATGCTTGTAAGACGGGGAAGTGTGGAGAAATCTCATGGTTGAATGTATCACTTGGACAGGTTAGGGTTGGTTTTGTTACTGTTTTCGCGTTGATCGCATCCGTGTGCATAAGCATCAGCCATGCATCTCCTGGTCTTTTTGATATACAGTTAAAGCGGTAAGAAGAATGTATTATGCTGAGAGGTACTAAGCTACCTCCCTCCATGTTTACTCACCTAGTACTTGTTGTTTAGTTCTAGTACAGATGCAGTCGTTTGATTTGTCTATCTACACTCTCATCACCGTATAATCGAAATATGAGGTCGTTTACGTTACATTGATGCTAGTCTCGCTTCCATGTCATTTACTGGCCTGGATTTGAATTGCTTCGTCCACTGGTGAATGATGCATATGTTTGTACGAGCAATAACCCGACTGATAACATCATAACTCTACGTGAAGTTCGAATGTTTACACTGGACATATGTATACCGAACTTCCTTGTTCACTGTTACAAGTGTTGAGCGCATGCAATGCGTTGGCATTGATGAGTAGGCACCCCATACTCCTCCACACACGTGATGAGATAGATCTTCATTGAAGCAATTTCCAACAGCGCAAGGTTATTTGCAGTATGTAGCGGACAATGATTGTGATGGCAACCAGCAATCTGACTGTACCTTTTAATCTATTCCAGGCAAAGCCTTTCTCTCCTCTTTTTCCGAGAGGTTTAAACATTTGTTAGTTTGTTCTGGCCAGCATTACAATGCTTGTCCTCCGGCTTAAAGGGGGAATCTGGGGATTAGAATGACCTCATAAGCTCACCATATATCTGTACCGTGCCCATGACTGACCGGTAAGAAACAGGCTAGGCTTAGGCAAGGTAGCCGTGCTTTTGTCTAGCGACAGCTTTGACCGTGGCTGACAGGGTAGGTGTTGTCATCCAGTCACCTAGGTAGTTAGAGGCTCAGGCTGACTTCAGGCGAAGACATTCCCAGCAACGCCTGGTGCTAAGGACACAATTTCTGGTTTGTTATTTTGAAGTGAATAGGTACGGAGTAATCTGGATGCTGACTATTGCAGTACATAGCGAGTGGAAGGATTTTATGTATTCACCTACCCCATCCTAAGTCAATACCTACTATGCACTCCAATTCCTGCCCCCCCGCACACTCACAACGACAGGCAGTTGCTCGAGTGACATCCTGGACGATGGACCCTAATAACTGCTGACACTATGAAATTATCGTCTGGGCCGCCCCTGCTTTTACGCATGAAACATCCATGGACGAGGTCCAATGGAACAGAGGGAGGGAGAGGCTGAAGGACTCTTACAGCAGACAAAACTCAAGAGCAAGCAGCATCATTAATTTTGCCTAGGTACGACAGCTACTATGCATGCGTATCTGACATTCAGAACTACTAACCTAATTATAATCATCCAAGGCTGTGCTGACGGCACCCTGCGTCTGCGTCCAACTACACGCACAGAGTGCATACCTGCCTGCACCTGAAGGATACGACTCTTGAAACACTGGACGGGATTCACCGTTTATTTTTATTCAGAATGGATCGCTGCTAAATCAGTGATCATCATGTTCACGGTAGTCTCTCCGATGGATCCTCATAGCCTGGGCTGGAAATTGCAAGTAATGGAGGTAATAAAGGAACCTAGGAAATTATTCTATACGTATTCAAACGCCCCTAATACAACAGGGTCCACTCTTCTCTGCATCCCCATCTGAGCCCACCAGGATCTCACATTTCGTTCGTTGAGAGCAAGGGCGCAAGACAGCGGTACCTTGTGTTGGATTGGAGTGCACTGGCAATTGTCATTGAGTCAATTCAATTCGATTCTTTCGAGTATTGGCGCGGTCCTCAAGTACACAGTACCCTTCCTTGATGCTGCTGCCATCAGGTCATCAAGATCCAAACAAACAACCTACTAGGTACTAACCTAGATAGTACATTGTTATCCATATCCATACAGTAGGCAATGCTCAACTTGTCCCTCCCAAAGCATCTTTAGTTAGTCCCAATCCATCCCTGAGTTATTTGTAGCTCAGGTAGTATGGATGTTAGTAGTTGATCTCCATGGCGTCCTCCCATAGAATTTTGGGCTTACTTCAGTGCAGTTGGGGTCTCATCCAGGTCCTGTCGGTGTCCCCCGCCAAGGTACAGACTACCTAACTCTCCACTGATGCTGATACCCGACATTTGCCCCTTAGCAGTAACAGCAAAAGAGCCCGTAGAGGTAAACTGCTAATCCCCTATTGTAACGGAGGTATCTCTGACCAGGAGTCTTCCCATCCATTGCTCCATCTATCTAAGGTACGGGGCCCTGGGCTGGGTTCCTCTCCACTACCACTGCCAGTTCCAGTTCCAGTTTCCACGGGTCCGACTTGGGCTCAGCTCCCCTACCACTAGGCGCCTCCTGCCTACCAACCAACCTACTACCTTTACTTCACTTTACCATACCTTACTCTCTCACGACCAGCTTCGACTTTACTCCCACGCTCCTTCACCTCAAGCCGCCGCAGACGCGCTGCGCCGCGCCATCGTATTTTTCCATTGTCTCTGTTTTTTCTTCTTCTCCGCTTCAGCCTTACTGTTTACAGTACATGCTCGAGCTTCACATAGCGTACTAAGTCTAGTTGTCTTGTGCCGCATCGCTTCTTCACTGCCACCGACTTACTCCCCTCGCCGCCTCTTGTTATTCCAGTCCGAAAACTGGGCGGACTCATTGGGCTATCACGCGAACACCCAAACGTACTCGACCTTGGCTTCCCCTCGACCAATACCATTTCCTACCGTCTGTCGAATAACTCGCCTGGCCTCACCAATTGACCCCCAACACAGTTGTTGCTCTTTGCTGTCGCCGCCTACTCTCCGCCGGTGCTGATGCCGACCGCTGCAAACATCCGTCGACCTTTGTTGGAACTTTGGTACCGATAGACCATTGACCCTAGGCTGATTCGGAACGAGGAAAGGGGACTGTGTATTTCCGGGATTTCTTCTCACCATGTCGTCGAGCTACGACGACGCCATGCTCGGCGAACATAGCCATGACGACCACTCTCACCAGTACCATGCCCAGGATATGCCTCCGCAGGCTGATTCAAGCTGGCAGCAGAACGGCAATTTCAGAACCCGGACTCCCGACAGCAATTATCGACCGCGGCCCCCCGTTTCGGCTCCAGGTACGCCCAACCCACCGGGATGGGCTGAAGACCAGCCGCCCCGCAAAAGCGCTGAGCGGAATAGGTCGCGAGGGCGAAACGGAAGGTCTGCTAGCGGTCAAACGAGGACATGTCAGGCGTGCGGTGAGCCCTTGACGGGCCAGTTCGTGCGAGCTCTTGATGGAACATTTCATCTCGACTGTTTCAAGTGTCAGGTGCGAATCTAAGGCTGATCCCGTCCTTGTCCGGCGGCAGTAGATGCTAATTGCTCAACTTATAGGACTGCGGTGAAATAGTAGCTTCCAAGTTCTTCCCAGCCGAGGATGAGAACGGACGAGGCCAATATCCTCTGTGCGAGACTGACTACTTCCGCCGACTTGGTCTCCTTTGCTACCAGTGCGGGGGAGCGCTCCGTGGCTCCTACATCACCGCCCTAGACCGCAAGTATCACGTCGATCATTTTACATGCTCATTGTGTTCAACAATATTCGGCGCTCAGGATAGCTACTACGAACATGATGGAAACGTTTACTGCCATTATCACTATTCGACACAATTCGCCCAACGGTGTAATGGGTGCCAAACAGCCATTCTAAAACAGTTTGTTGAGATTTTCAGAAATGGACAAAACCAGCATTGGCATCCCGAATGTTATATGATTCACAAATTCTGGAATGTGCGATTGGCGCAGCCTGCGGACTCAGTACCTGCGCTTGAGAGTACAGACGACGCCGCTGGCAGAGATCTTATTCGTGAGGAAGAAGAACGTATGGAGGAGAAAGTCTTTCGCATATGGAGTGTTTTGTCGACGTTTGAAGAATCTTCCGCTGCATGCATTTCCGACATGCTACTGCACGTCAGCAACGGGTCATATGTGGAGGGAGTTTTTGTTGCCAAACGCTTCATTTGGCACGTCGAAATTCTATTCCAGTCTGCAGATAGACTCGATGCAACTATGGTGGGCCTGGATCAAAAAGGTAAAGAAGCTTTGATTTTTAAATCTTATTGTGCAAAATCTAACTCTATGCTCAGGCATGTCCTACGGGCGAGAAGCCAAATTACTTTGCAAGAAGATTGTTTCCTTCTTCTCTCTGCTCTCAAAAACGCAGGACAACGCAACCCACAAACTTGGAGTCACACAGGAGCTCCTATCTCTTGTTACTGGCCTTGCCCATTATCTCAAGCTCCTTATCCGAATCTGTCTTCAAGGTGCATTGCGTCTCGAGCGTGAAGCAAATTCCTCGACTGGCTTATATCAGTTCCTCGACGATTTAAGCGACCTAGACGCAGCTAAAAACGACGACGGCCAGTTATCTGTGACTGCAAGCGGCGGAAAGCTTTCGGCCAACGATTCGGACCACTGTGCTCTGTGCCATAGATCCGTTGAGGACGAGTGTGCTAAGAACGGCGACATGAGGTGGCATCTCAACTGTGTTAGATGCACGAAGTGTTCGCGCGATATCGGGCGATCACTGGTGGAGGCTCGTTTCAGCACTCTCGATCGAAAGCTTTACTGCATAAACTGTGCTGGACCTAACTCGCAGCCACTTGAGCATGTCTCCAAACTGCAGCAATATGTTTTTCTGCTTCGCGTTGCCCTGGCTCGGTTGTTGGATATACTCAAGGCCAACGGCACACTTCCACGGTCGAACGACGACTCCGATAATAACGGTTTCGGGGCCGCCGATGGACCGGGAGGCGATCCCAGATCTCGTGGAGGAGACCAGTCACGCGGGCCTGGCGGCAGCAAACGAGAGTCGTCCTATGAGAACACTTTGAATGATGTGCGCAGACTCCGAAGTACGCGATTGGACCGGCATCTGTCTTCTAGTGTTCGACAGGCCCGGAGCTCTCGTGTGATGGACACTGACGGACGGGGACCACGCCCAGGCTCAGCGGGTGATGCCAGTCAGGGTGGTCAAAACTCTACCGATCTCATGTTTGGGCAAAATGATGGCATTACGTTGGATGATATTCCAAGAATCGTGGCTGTTGAGCAATCTCGTGAGCAGCAACAAAGGGTGCCACAGCCTTTCCAAGACCGTTCCCTAGATGCTCCATCTGCACAGAGTCATCAACGAACGCAATCCGCCGACCGAGAGCGCGCTGATTTGATGCCCCGGCAGATTGGGCGAAAGTTCTTTTCTGAGCTCTCGGGTCTTGAATACTTCAACGTTCGACATCTCGCTGTTCTGACCATGCAGCCCATGATCGAACAGGAGTTCTCTCTTGAGGAGCTGCTGAGCTTCATTGAGTCACGTAAACAAGCAACCTTCTGGAAGAACATAGGGAAAGCCTTCAAGAACGATAAGAACAAGAGCGTCAAGAAGAAGGGCGTGTTCGGTGTACCCTTGGAGATCATCATCGAAAGAGATGGTGCGGACTCGACAGACGGCGTTGGTCCGGGCACTCTCCGAATCCCAGCAGTAGTCGATGACATCGTCTCATCAATGCGCAAGATGGATCTTTCCGTTGAGGGTGTGTTCCGAAAGAACGGTAATATCAAGAAGTTGCAGGGTTTGGTGGAGACCATCAACACAGAGGGCTGCGACATGGTCAACTTCATGGAACAACCTGTGGTCCAGCTTGCCGCCCTTCTTAAGCGTTACTTGAGAGATTTACCAGATCCTTTAATGACCCATAAGCTGTACCGGCTATGGATCAGTGCTGCCAAAATCTCCGACCACGAGAAGAGGAAACAATGCTTGCACCTGACCTGCTGTCTTCTGCCCAAGAGCCATCGAGATTGTCTTGAGATTTTGTTTAGTTTCCTCAAGTGGGCTGGGACATTCCATCAGCTAGACGAGGATCTTGGTTCCAAAATGGACACGAGAAACCTTGCTACTGTCATTGCACCCAACATCCTTACAAACCCTACCAAAGCGATGGCCATGGATAGTGAAGCCATGTATGTCATCGATGCAGTGGAAATGATGATTACAAACATCGAAGAAATGTGCCAGGTAAGATGCGGTACTCTTCATAACCATCTCGACACTGTCAACTGACTCCAAATAGGTTCCCGACGAAATCCTTGGTCTCATGAACGACCCTTACATCTTCAGCAATAGTGGAGATCTTACCACAAAGGACATCCTGAAGCGTTTCCAGGATAGACGGGGACAGATTTCAATTGCTGATGTGAACGAAGTTTACAACCGTCAGGACAACTCCACCCGACCTCCAGCTCGGCGAGTAGAAACTGACCCAGCAGTATGGCAGGGTGAGGCCACCGTTCGCACGATACAAGACCCTTCGATGCCTTATCCCAGTAACGGGCATGGGACACCGCCGGCTCGGTTCAGAGGACGGAACGATCTGAATCCCTCACCTTATGGGCACAACCAGTTCAATCAGTCAGACAGTCAACTCGATAGCGCCGAGCATAGCAGGAGACGCGAATGGCGCAATTCTGGCCTAGGACGTCAAGGCAGTGGACTTGGCGTGTCTGGCAACTCATGAGACTTCTTTTTCTCTCCATTGATACTTTCGATCATAGCTGGGCTAGGCAACGCCCGGCATCAGACCTCGTTTCAGTTCTTACGTGCAGTTCCAGGTTGCATGATTTAGGAATAGAGAGACGTTTGCATAGTCGACAACTCTCCTCTTTGCATCTACCATAAAACCTGGCTGCTATATCGCGTACATGCGCGACTCTCGAAAAACATAAGGAAAGGCACTTGGCCACGGGAAAGGCATTCATATCTTTTTCTCTCTCTCATACATTACACTGCACAACACGGCAAACCTGGTAGTTTCTCTTACTCTACTGGAGAGATGACGACGCGCTCTCTTCTGGTAATATTCCCTTCTCAGCGCCCAACGTTTTTGACATTTCTATCTCACAACACACAAGTGGCATGGGGAGGATCTGCAACCCGCTCCTCTACTTTCTGGTTCAGTGTTTGCTATTTGGAGAAGGGACGGACTTGGAGGTCATTACCTTTTTCTTACGAAAACAAAAAAGGGTTTTAAGAGAGGGGGTTGTTAATTTTTTTTTTCAGTTTCTCTGCTTACTTGCTTTCTATCTTCTTCTATACCTAAGTTGGATGGAGTAAACCATATGAGCGGGTTGATTCCGTTTGGTATGGCACGATAAGACAATATGAGGCGGAGCCGAGGGTGCGGAGGGTGTCACCATACTTACACCTCACACAAAAGGTGCGTGGATGCTGGGGTCAGATGTGAGGATGTAAACATGGATGGGATATTGGTCACGGATTCAAGTGACGACGAGATAGGAACAATAGATTCCGTTCCAATTGGGTACTCATGATTTGATGATTAGACTTTTGCTTCCAATCTGTTCTTTTCATTCTTTTGTGCTTGTGGATTGAAAGTGACATCGAAGTGCTATAAGCAACCTGGGTTGCCCATAATAGGGGCTCAAGCGGATCTCAATGCACATCTATCTACAGCCATGAACATACGATCATCCAGACAAGGCTTGTTCTGTCCATTTTTAGATACTAAAACTCCGCTGTCGAAGTGAAGAACATGTACGCAAACTTCAATTTGAAGCATCAGCTATAACTAAGGGCTTGCCTATTAAAGATATATGGTAAATCGGCTAAATTTGAATTTTTGTTCCATTTGCCCCCCTTATTCCACTAAGGGGGGAAAGGCACCCCTCTCTTGTTCATTTCTCTCATTACTGGACGTATTATGCCTTGATAGGGGCAGCAGCGGCCTTATCTTGTTCAAGGAACCAGTTCACACCGCGATCAATGCCCTCCTTCAGAGTCCAGAGGGGCTGGTAGCGCAGGGCCCGCTTCGCCTTGTTGATGTTGTAATAGCGAGTCATACAGCTCATAATAATGGCCTTGCGAGTGAGAGTAGGTGTCTTGCCAAGAATGCTGGCAATCACCTCGCTGATATAGCCGAAGGTGATACCGAGCTCGCGGTTGAGGTACCAGTTGGGCTCGGTACCCTTGTCGTAGCCTGCGGCGTGCCAGATGGTGCGGGCGAAGTCCCAGAAGTAAACGGGAGTGTCGTTTGTGATAAAGAAGGCCTCGCCGTCAACGCGTTCGTGATCGAGAGGAATAGTGGGAGAAGCGGCGGTGGCGAGAAGAAGCTGCGCGGCAAGGAGATGGGCGTGGGCAACGTTGCCGACATAGGTGAAGTCAAATAGGTTCTCATTTGTGCCAACTTGGATCGTGTGCTTGCCACGCTTGTAGGCGTTGAGGATACCTGCGAGGGTTTGGACGTCGCCCTCGCCAAAGATGCCGGCTGGGCGGATGGAGGTTGTAAGGAGCTTGGAGTCGTCCTGGCGGTTAGCCTTGAGAACGATTTCCTCAGCTTGAGCCTGTGGATATCAAAACTTTCGTGAGTCAATCTGTTGAGGGCGATGGTGATATGTCATGGGCATACCTTGGTCTCGGAGTAGTACTCAGTTTGCTGCTCGCCGCGAATCAAAGGCCATCGCTCGTCAGCGTTGAGTAAATCGGTGACATTGTCGCTAATGACGCTAGCAGAGCTGGTGTAGACGAGAGCCTTAACACCTGTCTTCTGGCAGGCGTCAACGACAGCCTGTGTGCCGTCAACGTTGACCTTTTTGAACACATCGTTACCAATCTTGGGGTTGACGGCTACAGGCGAGGCCGTATGGATGACAACGTCCGGCTTGAGTTCCTCGAATAGGGATAAGAGACGCTCAGAGTCAGTGATGTCGCACTCGCGGTACTCGGCGTTAGGGTTGCGGTTGCGCTCGCATCGCAGGTCGACGCCGATTGTGGCAGTTGTTGTCCAATGCTCGAGGGCTTGGTTGACGATATGATGGCCCAGAAAGCCGTTGCCGCCAATGACAACAACTCTTCCTAGAGGACCTCTGGACGTTGTCTTATCTGTCATTTTTTAGGTTGTATCTGTCCGCGTGGGTGAGGGTACGAATCACAGGAGAAGTCGATGAGGTGAAAGAGTAAGCCAGAGAGATACTCTTAATGATGGGCGGATACGGATAGATTCTGGATCCCTGCCCGGAGTACTTTATTACACCTAGGTAGTAGCTGGACCAGGGGTCTACTAGCCCGGTATCTGTAGCCTCTATCCAATCTGTCTATGTGTGGCTGATTGGCCCGTCACCTTAGGCTAATGGAAATATGGTGGGCGCTGCGTTGTAGTGGCGTGGCAGCGTGGGTAGGACCCGAGGGCTTGCAGGTGCCTAAGTCCTCCACCAACCAATCAGTCGATCAACACCTTGAATCTTAAGAGCTTCTACTTCTGTACCTACCTAGGTACTGACTGATGAATCTTCTACGCCGTGAATTGATATGGTGCATCGGGCACGAGACTTTGTTTCTCTTGCACAAACCATGATGTTTTTGCTTTACTAGGTTTTCCCAACAAAAACTCTCTTCTCTTCTTCTTCGTTTCATTCATATAATACCACCCTTGTCCCCACTGGCTCGTGCCCTCTCTCAATATTTTTGACCACCTTGGATCGACCTCTACTACATCATACGCCTTGCCTCTGTTTTAATAATCTTTTTCGTTCGATAAGATAGTGTCTTCTCAGCGATTATCAGTCGACATGCTTTTTTGGAATCCAAAATATGGCAGGAAAAAGCTCGGATGATACAGAGATACTCGTCCATGTCACAGCACCAAGTCGGTCAACCGACGATGTCCTCTATCGTCAATTTGCGCAGGCCTACCTTGCATTCGAACCTCAGAAACGGACACAGCTTCATTTAGCGTCACCATCACAGACGGGTAAGGAACCATACGATGTGGCATTGCACCATGGAAGGTCGCCTGAGCCCAGCCAGATCCGAGTAGGTGCCTCATTCGGACAGTCCTTTGAAATCACGTCGCAAGATATGAGTTTCGAAGGAGCTTTGGATAACCGTGCCTCACCGCGTCTCCCTCACACAACGGTGACTCAGGATATAACCCCTTCTTCTGACGGTCGTGGTTTTGGATCCCTTCCCTCTTGGTGCGCACCACCGAGTCAGATCAGCGACTCTTATCCTATGCCAGATTCTGGCTTGTTGAGCGTTTCCCCATCTCGGATACTTCGCCAGTATATTGGAAGAAAGCAATCATCGCAGACCTCTCTTCCATCGTCGCCAACTACATATAAACAACGCGCCCCTGGGGAAACTCCATGTATACCATCTTCGCTACCTGCCCCTAGTCAAGAAGATTCGCTGCCACTTGAACCGCCAGGGTTTATTCTAGCCGAAGATACTATCTCGGCGACACAGGAAAGAGAAGAAATCGCCTTTCCGATTCCGTCAGCCAACACCGAAATAGTAGCTTTTGAGCATCTGATGCCAGATGTCGAACATGTTTCAGCAAGCGTGTTTAGTAGCCACTCATCGGTTCGATCGCCTCGCGGAAGGTCAGAACCTCCTCCTGCGAAACGATCCAGAATCAGTCAGGCGGAACATGTTGACCTGTTCAGAAGCTCGAGCGATGCGGGCCGAGCATTGTCGATGACAAATTCGCAGGTGGATCAAATCAACAGCAGCTTGGAAATTCGGCCGCCGTCACCATCGGTTGGAGTCAAAGATGTCAAGCCTGCAGATCTGATATCCGAGAAGTTTGCAAAACTCTCGCGCGATCTGGGGTCGAGATACCGCCCCACGGTGACACGGGATATTGACCCATTTGAAAGGGGATACTGGCTGCTCGATTGCAGAGATTGGAATCCAACGGTTCGGTTTAATGCTTGGGTATTCCTTAGCAACTATCTCAAAAGCGGCTCAGCTGGTTGGGGAATCTGGTGTCGTAGAGACACAACTCACGACTGGATTCGGTTATACTGCTGGGGCCATGTTACAAAACATACATATTTGCTTCTATACCTTGCCAGTTGGAGACGAGTAAAGACGACTGGCGCTAAATGGCATGGTGCAGATGGGGAGGTAGTTCTGGAAATTCTGCCTCATGACAAGCACAAATGACTGGAATTATATACCGTACCCCTGCTTCAGGATACGCAGAATTTGGATAACTTTGTTTCCAGCGAGGCGCTAGTTGGACACTTTGCTATAGATCATTATCCTAGGGCCATTGGACATTTGAATACACAACGGTAGAGCTCAGTCAGTCACATTAAACGAAGAGATGGTGTACGTGAGTACCTTGATTCACCAACTACTTGTTGGGTGACTGTGCACATCAATCACCAGCCCTGCTGGATTCGAGGGTTACCTGTCCTGCTGAGGACCCCATACCATACACCTGCTGCGGTACAAACTCGAAAACAGAACAAAATCAAAGTACCCTTATTTCACGACCCTGAAGTCCATCCCATTGTAGTCAGTTCCACCATAAATCATAACCCCTCAAACCCAAATGGCATGACAAAGCTCAAGTAGAAAATAGTGCTTTATAGGTGATACTACATCATGTAGGTGGTATCCCACTCATTCTTCTATTTGGGCAGACCAGCCTCATGGATGGCCTCTGCGCGAGCTTCAAGCTTTTCAATCTCGGCCCTGTACTTGATGGAGACCTCGGCAGTTCTCTCCTCGTACCGAGCCTTGTCCGCTGGGCTGACTTGCTTCCACTCCTCAGCAAGAAGCTTGAACACCTCGCTGGAACTGGAGGCGGTGAAGCGCGAGTGGTTCTCGGATATAAACAAGGCATATGAGCCTTGTGGGCGCGCGGGCAGGCGCTCATCGGCGATAGGCTTCTCAGGCTTGCCAGTCAGGAATGCCAGGCGGCGGCGGAACTTGTTAGCCAAGTAGATGCGCGCGGGCTCGTGTGCCTCAACCCAGGCCTTGTAATTTTCATGGTTCTTCGCACGGTTGGCAGCGGCTCTCGCAGTAAGGTCCTGAACCACATGTTAGAATGGATAGGCAAGCAAGGAAGATGGGATAAGAACATACGTCGAGCTCGGACTGGCTGAGTTGGCGGAACTTTTCTGCCATTGCAGTGGTCTGTTGGGTAATACCACCGGCGCCCAGATGGCTTCCTCTGTTCTCGAATGTGTACAAAATCCATGAGGAAGCTGGTAGTTGGGGAAGCTTGTCTTTGAGGGCCCACGCCTTGGCTTCCTTAATCTCAAGATTCTTGAGCTTCTCCGGGTCGACCGCCTTCTTAGGTTTCTTGGGCTTTTCTGCATCAGCCTTGGCCTTGGATTTAGCATTGGCCTTATCCTTCGACTTGGTCTCAGTAGCCTTGGACTTGGATTTGGTGGTGGTAGCACCAGCGTCCTTCTTGGTGGTTGTGGTGGTCTTCTTGGTGGGCTTCTTATCGCTCACGGTAGGAGAGGAAGACCATGTTGAGACAGTGAAGTTTCGAATAGGAAGCGCAGCTGCGACAGCGTGCTGGCGGTAGAGCAATTGGGCTGAAGCAGAAGCGGTAGCAGAGAGGTGGGATGTCTGGACGCGACGAACGGCGACCCTACCCACTGAAGTGAGCATTTTGAGAGTCGAGCTTATTTTGTTTGGAGGAAATTGGGTTTTGCGCAACGAATGTGGTTGCTAAAGCAGGCGCCGTATGATTGAAGACAAGGCTGAGATTCGTGTACGGTGAAGAATTGGTCTAGTTTGGTATGAGGCTGATGGTGTTGACCCTCCCTCTACATCAAGTCATGTTTTGCGCATTCAGGGCAGATTCAGTGCCGCAAAGGTGGGTGAGCGGGCGGGCAGGTGGGCTCAACTTCATGCGGTCTCTAAAGACCTGAAGTCCTGAACCTAAGAGCTCCACGCTAACAGCCCGTCCACAACAGGTACCTTTGAGCTACACCAACTACCGCTGGAGAATAAGGTATTCTTTGCTTGGTGAGCTACAGCTCCTGCAGCTGGAGCCTTAGCCCAATCACCATTGATAAAATGGCTTATGTAACACTCTAGCACTTCTATACCTCTCCACCTTATCCGCTGTGCGCAGGCTGCCGTTGGACGCGACAGTGAGGTCAAGCAAGGCTGGGCCAAAGAGTAGCTCTCTCTCAACTTCATCATCAACCTCATCAATCCCCGCCGACGATCTCCAAGTCCACTACTTGCGAGAACTTCTGCTGCCACACAAATCATCCGTCTTTTCGATTTCCCATTTACATCCCACCTCTACCACATAAATCATGGATCACCGTCCGCAGGCTTGGGGCCGTGTATGTCTAGATCCCTTTATACCATCGATTCCAGCGTAGCTGACTCTAAATAGCCCAGAGACGATGTTTACGGTGCCTACGATGCCTCTTTCATGAGCGACAACGGCCCCAAGCAAAACACCCAGCAGCCCATCGTGACTGGTACCTCCGTCATCGCCGTCAAGTTTAAGGATGGTGTTGTCATGGCCGCTGACAACCTGGGTCCGTCCTTTCTACATGTCAATGGCAGCAAAAGACTAACCATCCCTAGCTTCATACGGCTCCCTCGCCCGTTTTACCGACGTTAAACGACTCCGTTCCTTCGCCGACTCTTCGGTTGTAGGTTTCAGCGGCGACATCTCCGACATGCAGTATCTCGACCGCCACCTCATCGAGCTCTCTCTCGACGAGGCCTATACCTCCCCCGATACTCCGCGTCTCAACGCTGCAAACCTCCATCGCTACCTCGCAAAGCTTCTCTACCGCCGCCGTTCTAAGTTCGATCCTCTGTGGAACCACCTCCTCGTTGCTGGTCTCGACGATGACGACAAGCCTTTCCTTGCTGCCGCAGACCTCCTCGGCAGCACCTACAGTGCCCCCAGTCTGGCTACCGGTTTTGGCTCCATGCTAGCTCAGCCTATCATGCGTCGCCATGTCCCCGATGAGGAGGCTTCTCAGAACCTTGACAAGGAGGGCGCCATCAACATTATCAAGGAGTGCATGAAGGTTTTATACTATCGTGATGCTCGCAGTCTGGATTCCTACTCAATGGCCATTGTTACCAAAGAGGGTGTGGAGATCAACGACAATCTGCAGCTGGAGGCTCAGAGCTGGGCTTTTGCAGAGAGGATCCGGGGATACGGTACTCAAACTGTCTAGGTTACCAGGATTTGTTAATGAAAAGTGCATCAAGTGACAAGGGATTGCCGCAAGTGTACTTGGCTAGAGAGGTTGCACAAGAATTCAAGCAAGCGACTTGAACTCATGTTACATTAGAAAGTGTTCACCTAAATTATATTCACGATGATGACAGATGTTTTTGCTTTCACCGCTCTCGACTCCCATGTCTAGCAAAGAACAGTTCACCTTGACATCAGAGCGGTGGCGAAAGACTTACAAAACAAAACTTGCCTAATAGGGGACTTGTTGTGTACTTTGCAAGACTTAATATTCGTGATTACGTTGCCTGGATTATGTATCGTAAACAAACCAACTTGCTTATCCAACCTCGTATCGAGGTATATCATCTAAAACTAAACCAGACCAGCCTGGTTTCCTGGCCTCCCATTTATTCATTTATTTTTTGCCAAACATTTGTTCCATGCTATCCAGGTAGACAAAACACAAAAGACTTGACCAATATATTGATTGCAAGCCCGTGCTGTCCAAAACCCAACTCCAAACGTCATCATAAACCTCTTGTCGACAAGCAAGAGCAACCCAAGCAACCGCCAAACTCATACTATACATGACAAGCTTACTCGACAGTGACCGACTTGGCCAGATTACGGGGGAAGTCAACGTTGAGACCCTCGAGAACAGCGAGCCAGTAGGCAATGAGCTGGAGAGGGATAACGTTGAGGAGACCCTGGAGGACATCAACAGTCTTGGGGATCTCGATCTTCTCGGCCTCAGAAGCCTTGAACTCCTCATCATCAGGGTTGCAGATAACGATGGGCTTACCACCACGAGCAATGACCTGCTGGTAAGCGTTGAGGGACTTCTTGAAGAGGTCGTCGCGGGTGAGGATCATGATGATAGGGAGGTTCTCGTCGACAAGAGCCAGGACACCGTGCTTCAGCTCACCAGACATGACGGCCTCACAGTGAAGGTAAGAGATTTCCTTGATCTTGAGGGCACCCTCAAGAGCAGTAGAGAACTGGCTACCACGGCCGAGAAGGAGGAGAGACTTCTGGTTCATGAAGTTCTCGCACAGCTTCTTGATGGAGGAGTCAAGCTCAAGGATAGACTTGATCTGAGCAGAGACGTTGGAGAGACCCTCCATGATTTCCTCACGACGAGCCTTCTTGGAGGCACGATCCTCGCTCAAAGATAGAGCGAACATGACCATGGCAATGAACTGAGATGTGTAAGCCTTGGTAGAGGCGACACCGATCTCAGGGCCGGCGTTGATGTGGACACCACAGTGGGTGAGGAGAGAGATTGAGGAACCGACAACGTTGACGATACCAACAGTCAGGGCACCACGCTCCAAGCAGTAGCGGAGGGCCATGAGAGAATCAGCAGTCTCACCGGACTGGGAGACAAAGACGCAAGTGTCGTCACGGAAGACAGGAGCCTGTCGGTCAAGGAAGTCGGAGGCCAGCTCAACGGCGATGGGGATCTCAGCAAGCTCCTCGAAGATACCACGGACAGCCATGCAAGAGTGGTAAGAGGTACCGCAAGCAATGAAGATGATGCGACGGCATCGGCGGATGGTGGAGATGTAGGAGCGGAGACCACCAAGAGTGACGGTCTTGTTAGCAATGTCGAGACGACCGCGCATGGTGTTGACGACGGACTCGGGCTGCTCGAAAATCTCCTTTTGCATGAAGTGGTCGAACTTGCCCTTCATGATCTCCTGAAGCTCAAGCTCAAGGGTCTGGATGGTTCGGACGTTGGAGCTACCGTCAGCCTTCTTGAGGCGGTGGATGTTGAGGGAGCCCTCGTGGATGTGGGCAATGTCATCATCCTCAAGGTACATGACCTTCTTGGTGTGCTCAACAATGGCCGAAGGGTCGGAGGAGAGAAAGAACTCAGTAGGCATGGGCATGCCATCATCGGTCATGAAGGCACGAGACTGAGATCGGTGAAGAAGGGACTTGTCGGGGGCGCCGAGAAGACCAGAATCGGGAGCGAGGAGGTCGTTCTTCTTGATGGCGACATTCTGGGCAGCAGCCTCGGCGGGGAGGGCGGCGTTCTCGTCAGAGTACTCGACATCGACGAAGTCGACCTTCATGCGGCGCTCAGTCTTAACACCGATGACAAGAGGAGAACCCTTTCGGGCGGCGATGACCTCATGGGGGTAGTGAACAGACTTGATGAGAAGACCGTAAGCACCCTCAAGCTCTTGGATGACAGCCTTGGCCAGATCGGTGAAGCCAATGGAAGGGTGCTGGTCGTGGATGTACTTGGTGAGCTTGGCAATGCACTCAGTGTCGGTCTCGGTCTCGAACTTGAAACCCTTGGTCTGGAGGAGAGTCTTAAGCTCCTTGTAGTTGGTGATGATACCGTTGTGGACAACGGTGAACTCCCAGTTGGCATCAGATCTGCATTCAGGGGTTCATGGTTAGCAGATTGTTCCTAGGGTCGCTCCTGATTCACAACTGATCTTCACGTCTTCGAACAGGGACAGAGACCGATGAAAAACCAGGAAGTCAAGTCAAAAGCTTTGGATGGAGAGTCGTCATATCAGAACGTACCGGTGAGGGTGGCAGTTGGTGGTGGAAGGGGGACCGTGAGTAGCCCATCGGGTGTGGGCAATACCGGCATGTGAATCAAAAATCTTCTCGAGGTCGAGGTCGGACTCATCGATGAGCTTTCGGAGCTTGGCGACCTTGCCAACCTCCTTGAAGGCAAGAACCTCCTTCTTCTTGTCGCCATCGATGGCTAGACCAGCAGAGTCATATCCACGGTACTCGAGACGGGACAAGCCTGCGCAAAAAAAAAAAAAAAGCAATGTCAGCAACACGAAGCTGAGCGCTGATCCCGCGTCTCACCAGTGGATGGCGGGGCGGGGCATGTCTGATAAAAGGGGTGGTGAGGGGCACAGCTGAGGAGGGGAACAACAGCTTGGCTTGGATGTGGGAGAGAACTAACCGTTGACAAGAGTATCGAGGATGAACTTGCGGTCCTTCTCAACGAGGTAGTTGATGTATCCGAAAATACCACTGTTGCGGGTTGTAATTAGCGATTGCTGCGTTTACCAATTGGACCACCTAATCCATTGACCGCCGGCTTGTTCCTCGTTGCTGCCTTTGACCATCACCTCGAGTCCCTCATCCTGACAAGCGATAGTCGCAAGCTAGAATCGGTGGAAGCTTGGTGGCTGACAACAAGGGAAGCTAAGATTGGCGGTAACAAAGGCGGTGACGAGAAGAGCTTCCTTACCACATGTTGACTGAGCTCTTTGCGGAAAGAAAAAAAAAACGTGCGTTAAGAATGAATAAGTTCGTTAAGAGGCGGTCGGTGAGAGCAAAGCTTAGAGCGAGCGGATGAGTGGGGGAGGAGGGACAGGCGGAAGAGTAGGGGTATCAAGAAGCAATAAGGTGTAGATGAGAGAGGAGAAAGAGGAGAGAAGAGCAGAACAAGAAAGGCGATGGAGGGAGGAGGAGTTGGTTGTATATGTAGTTGTTGAGCTGCGCCAGATAAAAAAAGGCACCTCATTCATGGATGGAAGGCAAAGGCGGGCAGAGCGGTATCCGTACAGGATGGTCACAGCTTCCAATGCTGTGGAGTATCTTGGCCCGCAGTCACTCACTGTAAGCTACCTAGTAGCTAGTCTAACCTCCACTAACGTTTAGGTAGGCTTAGGCGCCATGCTTTCCATCCATCATTGCCTTCACTTACTGGAATTCTTAGCCCATGGTTGTTCGTCTCAGAGGCCATCCGATCCATGCTTGCACTCCCACCTTTGAGTGGGGTTGAGATGATTATAGAGGGGGGGTGGTTGACAGGGATGTTCCGCTAGGCCCTCATGGGTGAGGGTGAGAAGTGTTGTTTGGCTTGGGTATAGGCGATGGTTCTTGACAAGCACACCGGTCCATAACTACTACTGGCAGAGGTAGGGTAAGAATTAAAAGGAACGTGGGCAAAAAATGTTGCTTCCATGACAAAATCCAACCTGTGTTCACAGTGACAGGCTCCGGCTTGTTGTGAGATTCACCTTTTCCGTCAGAGCGTCACCAAGTTTGAGATGGCCCAGGGATATGCCACCATCAGACGTTTTGAGTTGACTACGTTAATAATACCTGTAGTAAACAGCATTGCAACCTGGTATCTTACTTACGGCTGAACCGACAAGTAGTCATTTACCCTGTTGCACAGCATTTGTTATCGTAAACGTGGCCATAGCTTATGGCTGTTGAGACGTTGCTGGAACATGGAAGAAAGAAGCCATCTGATTTTGCATTGCCTTGTCAGCCATCTCTCATGGTTGCATAAGGGTCCAGGACGATGCCAAGACCCTCACCGGCCTCTGGTCTCCCTAATCCTGAACTGAGCTAGGTAATAAGTCTGTCTCATGGTTCGGTCTATCAAAAACATGAACCAAGTGCTAAGAATACGACATAGACTATTACCATATGCCTCGATGTTTCTAATCCATCTATCAGGTCAGCACCCGGTAGGCTGTGCTTTCCAAATTCTCCTGGGAGTGAACCCCTGGCAAGAGAACTGGTCTGTCACGGTTTGAGTTAGATCGTGAAGCTTAGGTCCCGTTTCCTCCAACCTTCGTCATGGCAACGCATCTCGCCGAGCCGCAGGTAAGACTGCACTAACAATGCTGTACTGTAATACTGTACAGGACTGGATCCAAAACCCCTCCATCATGGAAACTTTTTTTGAGGAGACAAGTTCCTGATCGGCAGGGCGCAAACTCTGTACCGTACCGAGCACCTCAGCACACGATTACTACTCTCAACTATGCAACAATCGGCAGGTTGTCCTTTCGCCGTATTATGTTCAGTTCAGGTCATGCATGTTCTTTTCCGATGGTACATTCGTAAGCTATCAGTTATGTAAAGTGTCATTTACTAGCATACAATACATAAACATCGTCATCAAGAGGTGGACAGGCCCCTACCTAATCCACTCATGTCTACGTCTACGCCTCCACCAGCCTCACGGGGTGCCCGGGTCTTGTCAAAATACCAATACCCGGATATCTGCAGCTGTCTCGACGAGTCTCGGCACGTCTGCATGTCTTGTCTGCCACTGAGATATGGACCCCAGGCGGCCAGATAAGCTAGCAGGGACAGCGGTGCTTGTTATCTTGAAGCATACATAGCATGAGATCTGCACAGCCATACGAGAAGCCCGTTCGTATTTTTGTCTTGTCTTGTATTTCTCCGGGTGCTCCTCTTCGGTACTAGAAGATCCCCTGCGTCCTGTGGAGATATGCACACATGCAGATATGTATGCATGCCCCTGAAGGCTTTACTATTGTTTCTTAGTTGTAGGTTGTGCTTCCAACTTTTGGTTGTAGGTCGTGGCTGCTGAAACATACCATTTGTCTGTGCAATAGTGAATCTTATAATCAAAGGTTACCACATCGAGATCTTGAATCAGCTCTTGTATATCCGTACCTATCAGAGGTAGCAGCGGATTCACAATAACGACAGCGACATGGCCATGGACGGCATCGGATGGATCGTCCCCAGGTCGTGGGTCCTTCGCTATGCTTGTCCCCAGTTGTGAGAAATTCAAATCAGCTCAGTCTAGTCAGTTCAGTTCAGTCAGTCCCATTTCAGTCCAACAGTTCACAGCCTCAATCGCCCCAACCAAACCAACAAAAAAAGTCGACCCTCCTAAGAATAGCAACTTTTCCTAGCGCCAGTTCCGCTCCGCTCGGCGCTGATTCCCATCTCAAGCGCAAGCGCGAGTCTTGGCTTGTTGACTCTTGTTCTCGATGTATTCTAGCCTGTGATTATCGCTTCACTGTGTTGTTTTCGCTCAGCTTCCTATCCTGTTTATGTCTTGTTTTTTCCTTCTTTTGCTTCCTCATCCTCGTTTTCTGTCTTCGGTTAGCCTACCGATAGTACCTATCCTTTGCCATTTCCATTTGTTGCTATTGTTAGTAGCTCTCGACGTCATTTCCTTCTAAAATGAGAGACCCATGCTTGAATAGACTTGGCGATTTTGGCCAATTCCTCTAACCTCTACCGTATTTTTCTTCGTCTACCTTGGTAGCCTTGCACGCACCCAGTACAGTACAGCTCAGGTACAGCCATCCAGGTCTCTGGCATCAGCCACGTTGCCCGTCCTTGAGGTGCCCCCCCGCTCAAGTTCCCACTGTCATCAATTAAAGGATGTTCTTGTCAGCCCTGCTGGACCCTGGTCTTGTTGATGTGATTATTATTGTTTAGACATTACTTTGGATGTTAGGCCTGTCCACATCTGCAATGTCATTTCTGACACGTCTACATGAGGTCCATGCCTAGTGGGTGTTCAAACCTGTGACAGTTGCAACTTATAAGAAACACTGGAACATCTCACTGGTAATCTTGGAACTCAAAAAACGCCAAGCTGAACATACACACCACTCAGCCCTAAACTTAAAGATGCCGTGCCGTCAACACCCCTAATCTAGGCTCAAAGCCTCGCCGTGTATTGGCTGCTTTGCTTCGTTGCTTACTAGATTCCCATAGGGGTAAAACAAACCTCATCTCGCATCTTTCCTGGGTCGGCAAGTTTGTTGGCTTATTGTTTAACGCTCAATTGTGGCCCCCGCGGAGGATTGGCCGCTTATTGACATTGATGTGTAACATCCATATGAATCTCACGTATCTCGATTTCGCTTTGTGTAGGATCAGTGCTTTGGTGTCACCAGCTCCCATTTCCTTTCCTGGACGCCATGTACATTCCTGCTTCCAGGGCTGAACCGATCTAACGCTGTTGGCCCTGGCTCTATTGTACAGTCTTACATATTACCCAGCGACGCTGTATCCATCGTCATCATCCTCTACAGGTAGTGGAGTTGTTATCTGCATATTCGCCGCAGATATATCCACCTTGCTATAGCACGACATGCCCAGTCACCACTTACAGCTTCTGGTACTCAAGCTTGCCTTCCAGCTTCTTGGATTCAGCCACCTTGCGGACAGCCTTGTTGAAATCATCCTGATTGATGGATTCCCTGTAGTCCTTGATAGCAAACAGACCACTGCGGTTGTGTTAGAAGGATGTTTCAAGAAAGGGGAGGTTTGCGGCAACTTACGCTTCAGTAACGACATTTCGCAAATCAGCACCGTTGAGTCCGTCACTCATCTTCACTACGCTCTCAAAATCCAGATCGCCATCGATCACAACACTTTGTGAGTGAATCTTCAGAATCTCAAGACGCCCAACCTCGTTAGGTAGGGGAATCTCGATCTTTCGGTCAAGTCGGCCGGCTCGAAGCAGCGCAGGGTCCAGTGTGTCGGGTCGGTTGGTGGCCATAATAATCTTGGTCTTGCCCAAGTAGTCGAAACCGTCCAGTTGGTTTAGCAACTCCATAAGTGTTCTCTGAATTTCTCGATCCGCACTGGTGCCCTCTGAGAAACGTCGTCCACCAATGGCATCAATTTCGTCCATGAAGATGATACAAGGCTCGTGCTCCTTGGCATATCCAAACATCTCGCGAATGAGTCGTGCTGATTCACCAATGTACTTGTCAACAATGGCGGAAGATACAACTAGTTCATTGTCAGCGTTGTCGAACATGCCATACTGGGGACCGCAAGTGACATACCCTTCAAGAAGTTCGTCTCCAGACTGCTGGCGACAGCTCGTGCCAGCAGGGTTTTACCGGTTCCGGGGGGACCATACAGCAGAACACCCTTCGGCGGCTTGATTCCAACTCGTAGGAACAGCTCGGGATTTTTGAGTGGGAGCTCAATGACCTCGCGCAACTCTCGGATTTGATCGTTCAATCCACCAATACCGGCAAAGCTAACTTGACCCGGATCCTCCAAAGACATGTTGTACACCAAAGGATCGACTTCGCGAGGCAACATTCTCATGATCGTAAGTGTCGTCATATCCAGGGCCACACGGGTGCCTTGCTTCAGCTTGGCCTTGTCCACCTTTGATCTGCATCCGACGACATATCGAGGTCCGGAGGAAGCCTTGACAATAACTGCAAGTACTGTTGTTAGCATGCCTCCATCTTGTGCGAGTCCAGATGGTGTTCGCCTTACATCGTTCGTCATCGAGCTGTTTCAGCACCTCGCCAATAATTTGTCCCACACTTTGTAGTGCCTTGATGTTGTCCTCGGTCTTGTCAAACTCTCTTTGCATGTCCTTAATTTCAAGACGCAGGTTCTTGAGCTTTGCCTCCCATTCTCGCGACTCGATGAGCTTAGCACGGTAGGAATTAAGGGCAGCCTGGCGCTCTTCTTCGGCTGACATCGTGAATGGATTGATTCCTATCCTTTATTTGTTACGATATGTTGTTTTCGGGATTGATTCGGATTTTGAATGTCTTTTGTTGGGTATCGGGAGCTTAAGTTATGTTGTCGGGAGAGTGTTTGGACGGTGATGGTGGTTGCTCATGGCAGATGGTAGGAGCTTACCTCACCAGCTGGAGCCTTCAGCTAGCGGCTCGAGCTTCATCGGCAGAACTTCGGCGTTGCCCTGCTTCTACTACCACATCATCTACCCTGCATCAGTAACGTCAATAATAGCCAAGGACTTTGATATGCTTCTGTTTTTCTTTTTTGGTATGTATTTTCAGATAGTTTCTTTTTCCTAGGGTCCAGCTCTGAAATCCAAATTAATCCATAATACCTGTATGAATACCATAAAGCCCCCCCCTTCTCTCTCACCATGGTACAGCACAATAACCCGTCCAAATAAATACAAGTGTCGATTGTCATTTGCTCGAATTTACAGCTGGATGTATTGTGGATACCTTGATCGCTGTGATTCTCTTGATACGAGACTGGAAGATCAAACATGTGCCCATTTTAATTACAATCCATCGTGTAGGATGAACCTCACTGTTGGTGCATGATCGCAAGTCAAGTCAAATCATCTTTCCTCTGCATATTGGTTATAACAAAACTGCCATGTTTGACGTTACTTTCCCAAAATGTAATCCGGCACATGAAGCACATCCTGTATATCCTCGTTCGTTGCTCCATTCCGTGAGCGTCATGCGGAGAGCTGAAGCCGGACTGAATGCGGGATGAAGGCCAAATCCACCTCCAAACAGCAACTATGGCGCAAGCACGACCGACATATACAGTCCCATTAGCAGACGCTGGTTTATCAGAGGCGGTCTAGGAGAAATTGGGCGTCTCCAGGTCATCCGAAACAGCGTAGATTTGTGCTGGCCATCATGAAAGCCTGGGCCTCAAGCGAAAACAGCAGGCTCACCTGCAGCCATTTGTTTTTGGTATTCGAGCCGTGGTGTGAATTTGATTGAAAAATTCGGATGCGCTTCTCAGTCCGTCTTCTCATCCTCGTTTTCAGCGCACGCCTTCGGCTCTCCTTCAGAATCGAAGCCAAGAGCATCCAGCTCTCGGATAAGCTCGTTGATTTTGATGACCTTGGCAATCTGCTCGGGAAGCAACGCTTCGCCATCCTCTTTCTTGTTCTTGAGATCCTTTGCCTGCTTCAGCTTCTTCTTAAGATTTCGAGCCTTTTTCTGGCGCTCAACTTCAGGATCAACCTCTTCGGTCTTGGTGTCTTGTATAGGAGCTGGAGTATCGCTCTCCGTAGCCTTTGCCTTCTTCCTCGCCTCGCGGCGTTTGGCGTTCTTATTGTTCGCGGGCGAATTTTGCTCGGAGCCCTCTTCCTTCACACTTGCAGCACCAGGAATGCCGATTTTCTTGCCACGCTCACGGAAAGCTTCGGCGGTGCGGTTCTTGTAGACCTCGACATCCTCGGGCGGGCGATAGCCGGGGCGAATCTTGATGGCTCTACGAGTACTGCCATCCGCGCGAACGGACTGTGGAATCTCGCGGTCGCCGCTGTTTTCGTCGGTGACGATACCCGAATTCGAGGGTTGTGAAGGCATCTTGGTGGGAATCGAATTGGAGTGAAAAGTATGTGGAGGGAAATCGCAACAGACTCCGACGCCTGAATTTGTTACAAGCGGAATAGGTTTGGAACTGCTCGGCAGCTACCGACGCAGAGTGAAAGCTGCCGGTCTAGGTAGTAGCCAGTGTTAGTCTTGGAGGGGTTGAGGTAAGTGGTAGAGGGGCTTCAGTGGCGCAATAATTGCAAAGCCACAAATCCGAAAACGTGGCTGCAGTAACAGAAACAGTCATCTCTCACGCTATGGCTTTTATTTGAGGCTATATTGATTGTGAACCTAATTAGGTATTATTGAGGCTCTGTGGAAAAGTATACTCTTAAACGAGAATGCTCATGATGCCGACTATTTGTTGAGAAACTCTTTTTACGTTTTCGTGCTGAGCAGCCTTGTTCTGTCTTACGTTTAGCAAAACCTCGATTGGTAGTAAAGACTACAAGACTTCACCTTGGTGACTCTCATGACAATATGTACCTGAATAGATTCATGGCTTTGTGAGACGATAACCAAAAGACTTTCGGCTTAGATTTTGGGCGATGTCCCCACGTAGGTATGGTTTGACTCTATTGAGACTTAAAACCAGGACTCCCTGCGAGGAAAGCTTATTCGAGTTAAAGTAGAGACCATGTGGATCGTTATTGGTTAACCACTCATAGCCTCCCACGTCCTGCAAGACGCCTCGTTTCAACTGTCTTGCCATGGAGTCAAATCAATGCCTGGATAAACAGCATAGCTCTTGGAGGGTGGTTTTTTTTTTTTTTTTTTAAAAAAAAAAAAAAAAAACATTTTCCAATGAGACTGAGGCCGCACACTAGGTGAGAAACGGATCATGAATGCTGCCATGATGTGATATCTTACACAGTGTATGGCTACTAGATGCTTGTTCAGTTCAGCATCAAGCTTTTGTTGACAATTTAAAATAACACATTGGCTGCTAGATGCATTCTTTCAGCCCCTACGGATAGGATGGTTGGCTACCACAGGTTGAGATTAGCTTGTCTCTATTTGACAAGATTGGTCAGCTTCCTACATGGAGAGTAGGTATGTTTTGATGCCATGCAGTCCAGTCATAAAACTAGAATCAGTCACTGAATGCCTTATGTCAATGTCGTGGCATACTCAGAGCTTACACAAGTCCCTAAGGTCAAGCCACCGAGATACATCCATGAGTTCGGCTGGAAATTTTGGGTCTCTAGACTACTATACCTAGGTGTAGGAAGGGTCGTAAAATTTCCATAAACATGTCAGCAGACTGGGTGCTCATCTGACCGCGTTTCTTGTATAACCGTGTTTTAAACTTCTCTGTGTCAGGGACTTCCAAGTCAGATAGCCCTAAATGGTAGCTGGTTGAATTCTGTCGTTGTACAACCAAATGTTCTGCGTAGTAGGTTTATTAGTGCAAATCTGGGTACCAAGTATGCCACCCCCAAATCCAAAGCCAACTTGTTAGTCACTTCGGATGCCTCGATCCCAGATCCAGGTACCGAGGATATGTTCAGGACTGAACAAAATAAATTCGCTTTTAGTCCGGGACTACTTTCCAAGTTACCAAGTCCGAAGAGCTTCGACGCCTTTTATGCCCTTGGGAGGACTAATGTCACGAAAAGGGGATTGCGAACCGCTCACAATGCATAACTTGGCATCGATGAGGCGATCTTAGACTGCGAAATCAACTTTCTCACGATATTGTGTCTGATGGAACACCGATGCACGGCTCTGTTGGCGATTTTATATCTGCTGCTGTGAGCAGCATTGTTGTGTTTGTCAGTACAATCAAAGACTAGCATATGCAGAGACAGTTCACCCGTCTTACAAGGAGAGCTAACAACCGTATGATCAGCGTGATTCGCTCCTAAAAGCCTCAGGAGATCTCGATCGACGGTGTGATGGTCAGCAATGTTGTTTATCTCGCTACTGGAGACATCGTACCTGTGCCTGGTATCCTTATCCAATGTAGCGCTGTCAAGTGTGGCGAGTTCTAAGCAACCGGAGAGTCTGACCTTTTGCGAAAGACACCAGCTGTCGATGTTTTTAATGCAATGAAAATGCCCGATACCAAAGATCTTGAGAAGCTTGATTCTTTAATCATCTCTGGAAGTAAGATCAACAAAGACAACAGAACTTTTCTCGTTACTGCCGTGGCCACCTGAAGTGGCTGCTTCCAAAGAGAATCCACGATATGTGGACTTCAATGCTGTGCATCAAAATATGACATTGATTGACATTTAAGGCATCGACGCTTTGAGATAGAATGTTATCAGTGCTCTTGAAGATCGCCGTTGAGCTGGCGTAGTCGTTAGAATAGTCACAGGTGACAACATCCACACAGCTTCGGTTATTGCTTCTGAATGTGGCTTGTTTAGATCTGATGAATGCCGCGCTGCCATGGAGGGCCTAGACTTCGGAAGACTTCCATCTGAAGAGCTTAAGGAGAAAGTGAGATATCTCCAGGTTCTGGCTCGCTCAAGTCCCGAGGAAAAATGAATTCTGGTCCGTAATCTTGAGGATCCTGGGAAGACGATCGCTGTAACCCGTGGTGTTAACATTTGTATCAACTGTCGCAAACAGCACGCAGGAATCTGTTCTCAACGCCGCAAAGGTGTCTACGATCAGGTTGGCCCACTGGATGGCATTGTGTTTGCGATGGATCCCCCTACTCGTAGTGTGCTTGACCGAAAGCCGGACCGGAAGTCTGCACCTCTCATCACATTGAGAATGGCTGTGAGGATTGATTATAGGTCGACTGTGATCGAAAAAGAAAGAAGTATTGATAAGATCGAGAACATATAGATCTCTATACTTTACTCCAAAATTCTCTATTAGATCTGTGACTAATCTCGAGGCTCGTCCGTTGAACTGAGGTAGTCCAGGGGAGGAAACAAAACATCAGACAAGAACTCAGGGTACAGAAAATAAAGAGCCTAAGAGCATCCTCTAAGATAGCATAAACTGACCTAATCGGTTTGTTTCTTATCTTTTGGTAGGTAGGGTTTCCTGCGCCCCGAGGGTAATGTATCAAGCTGAATCGGCAGCTGTATTCAAAGGTTATGTGTTTACTCCCTAGGGGTCTCTTTGTAGTCACAATCTTTGTAGGATTTACAGGTGCGATTAGACCAGCAATTGCTAGATTAGGAGATGTATTTAATACATAATTTCGGAATCGTTTAGAATTTTGATAAAAAGAACCCCCCCAACAAATACCCAAGGCTTATTGAAAGTCGAAGTGCCTTTAGTTTCATGGTATAAGTAAGTTGAAGGACTGGTTGCTTCATGGTCAAAGTGGAGCTCGGGATTTCTGGCTCATCCAACCAATCAGAATCAAGGTAAAGATGTCCCCGGAACTTCGCGAATTTCCTGGCCTGACAATCTCTAGAACTCCCCATCCTTCAACAGAAGCCTCACAATCGCCCGTCGCCGACGCCCACCACCGACTCCTAGCCGTGTTTTAGACGCTCAATTGCGCACATCAATCAAAATGGTGAGATGACCATAGCCACTGGGCTCTCCATATCGACTACGGTAGCTAATCGCGCACTCACATAGGCCCTCGCCAACACCCTCTACAGGCAAGTCACGGCAACGACGACAATAACCAAATGACAACATACCGTACCTCGAGACTAATACGATTCAATCTTACAGGAGCCTGTTCTCCACCAACTACCTGATGCTTGCGACTGTTTTCTCTGCCGGCTTCGCTTGGGAGATGTAAGGACGCCTCAACTTCGGATCAACGGGGGCAGGGTACTGATTGAAATGCAGCGGCTTCAACAACGTCATGGACAAGGTCTGGGATAGCAACAACCGAGGCGTACGTTCGACCCTGCCATGTAAATCTGTACTGGATACTGACCAGGTTCGCAGCGACAATGGAAGGACATCCGACACAAGTTCATCGAGGGCGGCGATGAGGACGAGGAATAAAGAGGCTGACTTAGGAATTGATTATCGAGCACCGGGCGAGGCGAAGGACTGATTCCATGCCACTAGCCGTGTACAAATTAGAAGAGAATTAGAGGCAGGATTCCACACACAACGTTTCCCTATATCCTTTGATTTGAGAGACACAGTCTGGCCTACTGCCTATTGCGTTTGCGTTATCGAATTATATATTGACCGTATCACCCGATTCGGTTGTCTCTGATGAATTTCCCTTTTACTTTTGTTATCGTGATTACAGGCAGCTGTGAATGGCCAGGTACTTTGCCATCCATTGCTGCCCGGTGCAGTGACCGAGGGGCAACGCCTACCTTGAATTTAGCCTCAGGATGCAATGGATGGTAACCTCTCTATTCGTTAAAAGATCTCAATCGTCATCAACTCGAGAACCTAGTACCTCGGGCAGCAATCTAACTACTTAATGATAACAATCACAATTTCCATAACTGGCTCTTGGTTATTCCATTTTTTTATATTGAGGAATTCGTAGGCGGATAAGTCGTTTTTTTTCTGCATTGCTCTGTGGTCGCTGACGTCTTTATTCCCAAACGTGCTGTTCGTTCCACCAGTCTTCTCCAATATTTGCGGACCCCCCACCCTAGCATTGCCTACTACCTATCAACAACTTTCCTGACGACATCGCCGACACCGCAGTTGACCTTTTTGCTTTTCTTTTTCCCCCTTCTTCGTCTTTTCTTGGCCATTCTCCTTATTCGTACCTGACACATAAAATACTACGATGAGGTTGGAATGATAATGTCCCATTCCATGTCGACGCAGGAGCAGCAGCTCTGTCAGTTTCTGGCGGAGCTGCCCGCACGCTTCAACTACCGCTTTACCGAAGAAGCTTCGCGCGAACTATTAACCAGCCTATTCTGGTCTCTTGCTGGCGGCAGCAACGAATACATGCGATTACTCTTCCCGGACGGTAAACCTGGAGAGAGCCTCAAGCTAAGCGACTCTCAAGGTGCAGTCGAAGGCGCCGAGTACACCGAAGCAGCGCGGGGGAAACGATGTGGACATATTTTCAAGCCTGGCGAAGCATCGTACATGTGCCGTACCTGCGGTACTGACGAGACTTGCTGCCTATGCGCCCGGTGCTTCGACTCGACCGATCATACCGGACACATGGTCAGAATCCACATATCAGTAGGAAACAGCGGTTGCTGCGATTGTGGAGACGACGAAGCATGGCGGACACCTCTGTTCTGTACCATCCATTCTAACGTCCAAGGGGGAGCCGATAAGGGCAAAGGAAAGGAGGCAGCCGGCCTGCCTGACGATCTTGTGTCAAACTTACAGATGACTATTGGTCGCGTATTTGATTACATCTGTGACGTTATCTCATGCTCTCCAGAGCAGCTCCGACAAGCCAAAACGCAAGATTCGATTCTTGAAGATGAACGGTCATCACGCCTCCTATCTAAATACTATGGTACCGAAGCAGAACAGTGCAATGAGTTTGCACTTATACTATGGAATGACGAGAAGCACACCGTCCAGGAAGTTCAAGACCAAGTTGCTCGCGCTTGCAGGAAAAGCCGGAAGCTGGCGGCTGAGAATGCTTGGGAGACAGACGCAATCGGACGAAGTATACTCACCTATCTCACGGATGTTCCCCGACTTTTGGAAATGGCTACTATAATGGAGGCGATAAGAGTTACAGTCACCATTAGGTCTGCCAGAGACACGTTCCGGGAACAAATGTGTGGCACGCTTGTCGAATGGTTGAGCGATATTTCTGGTTGCTCCGTTGGTCATGATAACAGCATCCTCCGACGAACCGTTTGTGAGCAAGTCATGAATCCTTGGCGTAAAGGCAGTCAAGCAACTCATACTCTGGGCTTGATAGATGATGAGGAGGAAGACGACCAGATCGTTGACAGTAGACGTCGCTTTGATGGCATGAATGCCAGGTTCATCTTAGCATTGCAAGCTGCTGCCGGTGCTGGTGCCGGCGTTCAGATAGGAATTGACGACGATGAGAACGATGAGGACGACGAAGACGATATTGATGCAGATATGGACGACCAGGCCCAACATTCTCCCTCTAGTTCTGTGGCTGGAGGTGACGAAGATGAGGACGACGATGTTATGATGGTCGATGCTAGAGGAGACGTGGGAGATCTTGGTATGAATTGGCGAGACAACGATCAAGCCTTGGAAGAAGACGAGGCAACAATGGCAGGATATCCGCCTCCTCCTCCGCCACCTGCTGCTCAAGCTCAGTCTCAGTCTCAAGGCCAGGCTCAATCGGAAACCCCATCTAGAACCAGAGACAGAGAGGCAACGCCGTCTGATTCTGACACAGCAGAACCCTTGATCGCGCCTTCGATCTACGCCAAGGCGAATGTTGAAATCCCCAAAACGCCTGGTAGAACTGAGAAGCTGGTTCCAAGGCCTGGAAACTATTGGATCGAGACACCTGTGGTTTACGCGCAGCGCGAGAATGTACCCCCAGCTGAGGACGTCTTCCGTCGCGTGCGTCTCGATTGGCTTCTACTATTCGATTTGCGAATGTGGAAAAAGGTTAGGAACGATCTTCGAGCATTATATATTTCTACGGTTGTAACGATACCCGAATTCAAGCGGGTGTTGGCTCTCAGGTTCGCCAGTCTCTACACCATTCTGGCTCAGCTCTACTTGGTTGGAGACCGAGAACCAGATCATTCCATTATCAACCTTTCTCTCCAGATGCTCACAACTCCGTCCATCACTGCAGAAGTTGTTGAACGTGGCAATTTCATGACCAGCTTGCTGGCAATCCTCTACACTTTCTTGACAACCCGTCAGGTTGGACACCCCTGGGAGGTTTCCCCCGACGCAGTACTTGGATTTGAAAGTGGATCTGTCACTAACAGGCGCATGTATCACTTCTACCAAGATCTCAAGTATCTGTTTGGCGCTCCCCATGTTCAGGAGCGTGTGAGGTGTGAACCTCGCTATCTCATGCAGTTTCTCGATCTCGTCAAACTCCATCAATGCATAGGGCCCAACGTGAGGGCCGTGGTTGAGCACGTGGAATACGAAGCTGACTCCTGGATCACGGCCTCCCTTGTTACTAGGCAAATCAACCTGCAAGCTCGAAACCTTGCCGAGGCGTTCCGTAACTGCCCGTCTGATGAGCTGCAATACCTACAGGATGCGATTCGTTTCACCGCGAAAACTGTCATACTGAATTCGATCGGCGCCGAACGCCATCGATTCAAGCAAGGAGAAATCAAGGATGAGGTGCAGTTCAAGACACTGAGCGATTTTGAATTTGAGGGTGAAGACGTATCTTTTGATGTTGTCAAGTTTGTTGTGGAAAAGGATGCGATCAGCTTCCATCATGCCCTGCATTATACCCTCTCTTGGCTCATCGAGTGCGGAAGATCATTGCCTGTGTCTACGATACGAAACCTGCTGAGCTTTACACCACAAGAGCTCAAGTCGAAGCCGAAACTTATGGGACGACCTCAAATGCCACGCAAGAACTACACGGCAGAGGATTACCTCATTGCATCTTTTGATTTCCCTCTCCGCGTTTGCGCTTGGCTTGCCCAGATCAAAGCCAACATGTGGGTTCGCAACGGAATCAGCTTGCGACACCAAGCCAGCACCTACCGCGGCGTTGGTCAGCGAGACGTGTCTCATCACCGTGATATTTTCCTTCTCCAAACTGCTCTGGTAGTTTGCAACCCTAGCCGAGTGTTGGCTTCGATCGTCGACCGCTTCGGAATGGAGAGCTGGGTCAAGGGTCTGTTCGAACTCAAGTCAGAGGCACAAGATGACGCACAGCATCTTGATGTTGTTGAGGACATGATTCATCTCCTCATTGTTCTACTCAGCGATCGTACGTCTCTAATCTCATCGGAGGATGAGGCTCAGTCCAGACTGTTAGCTATGCGCCGTGACATCATTCATGTGCTGTGTTTCAAGCCATTATCATTTAATGAGATTTGCAACAAGCTGCCGGAGAAGTACCAAGAGCAAGAGGATTTCCACCGAGTTCTGGATGAGATGGCTACTTTCAAGTCACCTGAGGGTGTCTCTGATGTCGGTACTTTCGAGCTGCGGCCTGAATTTATCGAAGAGATTGACCCCTATATTGCACACTATAACAAGAATCAACGAGAGGAGTCTGAGCTGGCTTATCGAAAGAAGATGGCGAAGCGGACAGGAAAGACCGTTGACGAAATCGTATACGAGCCCAAGGCCCGGCCAGTTCCTTCCGGCATGTTCGAGGAGTTGGGCGCTTTCACCAGCACTGGCATGTTTGCCCAAACAATATACTACTCGCTCCTCTATCCCTTGATGGCTGGCAAGTTTACCCCATCAATTCCCTTCACCCGGTTGGAGACATTCCTCCAAGTCGTTTTGCACCTCATGCTCATTGCGATCCTTGAGGACAAGTCTGATGACGATGAGATGAGTGAAGATTCAACCAAGTCATTTACATATATTGCTCTGACAAAACCTGGACGTAGCAACTTTTTGCCTGTCCCTGAGAAAGAGACAAGGACTATCGTGTCTTTACTCAACATGATGTCGAACAAAGACGAGTTCAAAACGGTCCATCCCAAGGTTGCGCTTGTGCTCAAGCGCCTGCGCCAAAAGCGTCCTCGCACTTTCGAATCTGCATTTGTGACCTTGGGGGCTTCCGTTGATCGCATCAACACCGCTTCGCCTGCCAACACATCTGTTGAAGAGGAGCGTGAAAGACGAAAGAAGGCAGCTCTCAGCCGTCAAGCCAAGGTTATGGCACATTTCCAACAGCAACAAAAGAGCTTTTTGGAGAACCAAGCCGCAATCGACTGGGGCAGTGATATCGATGAAGACACAGATGGGGAAGCGGAAGAAGAGCAAACTGAGGATCGGAAACATAACTGGAAGTATCCGGTAGGCACATGTATCCTGTGCCAGGAAGAGCCAGATGATCGCCATCTCTACGGGACATTTGCTCACTTTAACGAAAGCCGCATTCTCCGACAGACAGATTTCCAAGACCCCGACTTCGTTCGCGAAGCATCGCAAACTCCTTGCAGTCTTGATCGATCAGCCGAGGACGTACGACCATTTGGTATCGCTCACGAAAACAGGAAGATGGTAGAAAAAATCAACGCTCAGGGCGAGACCTTCCTCGCGGAGAGACAAACAATTGGAAAAGGATTCCCTTCCAATGTATGCCGGTCGGGCCCTGTGGCAAGTGGTTGCGGTCATATGATGCATTACCGCTGTTTTGAGGTCTATTATGAAGCGACCGTCAGACGCCATACACACCAAATTGCCAGGCACCATCCTGAGGACACTCGACGTAACGAGTTCGTTTGTCCGTTATGCAAGGCTCTAGGAAACGCATTCGTGCCTATTATCTGGAAGGGTATAGATGAATCATATCCGGGCTACCTACAGTCACAAAGTACATTTGATGATTTTATCGAGAAACAGCTAGGATCTGCTTACTGGATTGGTGGAAGCAAGGCACGTGAGGATGAGCCAGCTGTGCCTGATATGTTTACTCCGAGTCTGCCTGGGAGTCTTGTTGAGTCCCTGCTTCCAGCCCAACCTTCGGGCGAGAACACATGGGGGAGGGATGATGCCGAGTCTCATTCGTCAACCGTCGGTACGCCCGTTAGTTACGCGTTCTCTGACTCGATCACCCCCGAGCCGGCACAACCTCAGCCAGCCCCCACCAACACGGACGGTTCTCAATTGATGAAGGAACTGTTAGCAGCCTACCGCCGACTGAGAAACACGCTTCGTGTCAATGGTCTTCGCACCAATCACCTTATTGATGCCAAGGGTGATAACGTTGGCGAGCTATGTGCCAGCGACACTTTGGTAAGATCTGTCGGTTTCACCATTTCTTCTATAGAAGTCCAGCAACGAGGTATTGAAGCTCAGCCTGGCATGACACTTCTGGAAAAGGTCCCTGAGCACATTCTGACTCACCTGAGAATATTGTCGGAGACTGTCTCTTCCTATATTGCTATTGGAGCGCAGTCTGGCGGAGCCGAGAACAAGATCGAAGAAGAGTTCAAGAAGGATAGCGAGAGGCAACACTGTCAGCTGTTCATGACTCGATACTTCGGCACTGGAACCCCTTATGCTCGTCGGCCACTAGACGTTTATCCTCCGCTCTTGAGTATGGATTCCTTCCTGTTCTTGGTGGAATGCTCTTATGGCTTGGTGCCGCTACAGAAAGCTGAGATATCACATGTGCTTCGATTGTGTTACCTGGCAGAGCTTGTTAAGCTGGTTTATCACATGGGTCGCAATATCCCTGTAGCCAGCTGGGTTGGCAACCTCACTAGCCGCCAGACACAAGACCCAGCCATTAACAATTTTGCAGACTTTGCTCTCGGAGTCACAAAGACTGGTCTCGAGTATCATGCTGCCCAGTTCCCTGAAGGTGTAGAGTTTGGTGAGAACCGAGGGTTCCAGCAACCTGGCGTGGACACTCTGGAGAGCTGGTATACCTTTTCGAAGAAATACGCTCTCACTTTCCTACGGAAATGTGTCATATTTCTCTACGTCAAGTACGGTGTAGATTTCAACAGCCATGTCTCGTCCAGCCCAGATGCTGATGAGCTAGAGCGCCTCACAGAGGCACTCAAGCTGCCAACGTTTGACGAGATGTGTGCTTCCATCACAGACGGCGCATCTTCCTGCGGCTGGCCTCAGACAACTTCAGCACTGGTGTCAGGTTGGGTCAAACATCAAGTGATGTGGCCTGGGGACTACAGCGAAATCCCCCTCTCGGCAATGATGAGCCATCCAGGAATCTTTGAATTGATAGGATTACCGAAGAATTACGATGCTCTTATTGATGAGGCCACTCGGCGGAAGTGTCCTACCACAGGCAAGGAACTCACGGACCCCGTCATTTGCCTCTTCTGCGGAGAACTTTCATGCAGTCAAGGTACATGCTGTCAGAAGACGGACAACTCTTCGGATCGTACAGAGTACACCAAAATAGGTGGCGCACAACAACACATGAGGAAGTGAGTATTCCAACATCGCAAGCATGGCAAAGATTGAAAGATGCTAACAATGTGCTTGTAGATGTCAACGCAACATCGGTGTCTTTCTCAATGTACGCAAGTGCTCGGTGGTGTACCTCTTCCGACTTTCAGGTTCATTTACACCAGCACCGTATATCGACAAGTACGGCGAGACGGATCCGCAACTGCGTCATGGGCGACAGCTCTTCCTCAACCAGAAGCGATACGACTCTATGATACGGAACACGGTGCTCAACCATGGAGTGCCGAGTTTGATCAGCCGAAAGCTGGAGGCAGAGATCAACAACGGGGGATGGGATACTTTGTAGTAAACGCAAGGAGTTATTGGCATAAGAAGGGAAAGTTGTTGGTATGACACTACGAATCAGGATTACCGAATATGTAGAAAGGGTCTCGGGCTATGATATGATGCGCGGTGTAAGAGGATTGATCGGCTTTTTTGTATGACCGTTATTATCAACGTGCAACTTAGAAGCCTGCTGCACATGTTGGGCAAATCACATCCTGCTTGGGTTTGCGCTTGTATGCCTACCTGAGTAGTAGATATGTATAAGTGCTGCTTAGACAATTAGTATATGATCAAAGGGCACACACTCTTAGCATCGCCGTTCACGCTGCAAAGTCCCAGATCCATCGACGTACTCTATATTCAATTCAAGTTGTCCTTTTTGCATGTTGCTTACACACTATTCTTTTGCTGTTTGATATACCTAGGTACATAACTTGGTAGAAATAAATGTCAACTATTCGTAACTCGATGGCATACAGTGTATACAGAGCAGTGTCTGATGATATTGAAACTGTAGCAAGGTTATGCTAGAGCCAATCATATCGCGTTAGCTCTTGTTCAGGCGCGTCTACCGTGGCTCAACTGCACTCAAGCCTCTTTGGATTGAACGGGTATGAACCACGACAAGGAAAGCACGCAGCGCAGCAGAAGCAACGCTTCTTCCCTTCTTCTTTAAACCCCCCTCCCCTTCTCTCACCTTGTCTATCAACCGTTCTCCCCTCCCACCCCTTTTTTAAATATTTTATCGTCGGTACTTGCCTATTGTTTTTTTGTGATACCTGATAGACTGAAACTGCCTCTCGATCGCAATTTCCATCGGGGGGACGCCTCCACTTACCTTGCCTTGCTTCAGAGCACCATCAAAAATGGCAGGCAGACGTTCAGGTCGCGCTGCCGCCAAGCGGGCTGCGGCTGCTTTAGGTGAGTGAGTTCGAGCTCTCGTCTTGCAGCGTCCAAACTTTTGTACAAATTACCTCCAAAAAGAAAAAAGATAGCAAGCACGTTCCCCATCAGGAACGACTTTCTCTCTCTCTCTCTTTTTTTTTGTCTAATTGCACGTCCTCTTTCCTTTTTAGTACATTTGATTTTATTTCCTTTTCTTCAGCTCATACTCTTTTTTGTGCTGTTTGCGCAATTGCACGTAAACAAAATCGCATCCCGTCACTATGGCGCCCCGAGGAAAGATTCGCTTGAGACTGACGCGAAGTGCCAAATCAGAGAGCACCCCAAAGTCATTTGCCGACCTGGAAGACGAGCCTATGCCCGATGCCTCCCCTAGTGCCCATGTTTCGAAACGACACCAGGTGCCAGATCCTGATGATGAGAAGGACGAGGATCACCAACCGAAGGAGGAATCAGGAGACGAAGACGATGCGGCCGATGCCGCTGAGAAAGACGACGAGTCGATCAAAGAGCCCACGCCGCCACCCCAGCCTATGGTTCGCAGAAAGCGACTTGGTCGTCCACCCAAGAACCGGCCCCCGGACTGGGACAACATGATTTCGGTTCCTGCCGACGAAGCCAACACACCGCGACGTCGCGGCAGAGGTGGATGGCGGGGGAGAGGCGGCCGCAAAGGGGGTCCTGCTGCGCCAAAAGCCGAGCAAGTCATTGATAACGAGGGAACAATTGCCGAGATCGCAAACGACGAGTGCGTGCTACCCGAAGATCCAGAAGGCGAGACCAAGGTCGACAAGTCGGGCAATCTACAGGGCGGGCGCGATTATCGCTGCCGCACATTCACAGTTACGGGTCGCGGCGACAGACTCTACATGCTTTCGACAGAACCTGCGCGGTGCGTCGGCTTCAGGGACAGTTATCTGTTTTTCACAAAGCACAAAAAGCTTTACAAGATTATTGTGGACGACGATGAGAAACGGGACATGATTGAGCGGGATATTATCCCTCACTCGTACAAGGGCCGGTCGATAGGTATCGTCACGGCGCGCTCAGTTTTTCGAGAATTCGGTGCGCGCATCATTGTTGGTGGAAAGCGCATCATTGACGACTACAACGTCGCCTTGGCCCGTGCAGAAGGGGCCGTCGAGGGCGAGATCGCAGATCCGAATGACCACTTTATCGTGGGAGAGCCGTACAACAAGAACCAGTATGTCGCGTGGCACGGAGCCAGTGCTGTGTACCACACCAACGTACCGTCAGTGCCAGTTCCCAATGGCAAAATCGAATCCAAGAAACGCAAGGTGAACGTCAATGACATGAACTGGATGCTGGAACACGCTCGTGAAGCCAGGTACGTAATATTGAGTTGATGAAATGAACATCTGAGGGCTGCCGCGATGCTAATTGCCAATCGTGCAGTACATTCAACGCTAGTATTAATGCAATTCGAAAACTCAACAATGCTGGCGTGTACGACATCCACACGAATATCATGCAGTACCCAGTGACGATGCAGCCAACGCGAGCACGCATTGAGCAAGTCGCTCCAGAAGATGAGGAGGCTACCGCAGGCAGCTCCGTGTTCCCTCCTGTTCCAGCCAAGATGGCGCGTAATTTCTTCGTTGCTGACACCTACTTCGAAACATCACCGGCGGGCGTCATTTCAGCATCTGGGGTGGACGGTACTGCCGGCTCGGCAGATTTTCTTGCTTCGTTCCAGGGGCTTAGTACGGTGTCTGATGATATCAAGAATCTGCTGCCTCCGGAGTGTCGTGCCGCGTTTGACAGCGCTGTAGAGAAGGAGGCATTGTATCAGTCACGATGGGGCCCTGAGACTGAAAGCATGTCGCGCCGGCAGCCTATCATTGACAAGGCAATTGTACCTTACAGCATGACATAGTTGAAAGCTGTGCTTTTGGTGATATCGAATCCTTTTCGGCGTGTACGTATCAGCAATGCGACTATCCTCGAGTTATGAGCATCAGTCAGTCGAAGCATTGTTCTCGATTTTCAACAACGGCAGGACGGAGTTGGCCTGGCACAGGAAGAAGGAAAGCAATACGGGCGTTGGGTGTCATGGACAAACAATCGATACGATTGGTCTTTTTTAAGCTGCGACATCATGGTAGCTGTTGAGTATCGAGAATTTTAATATATGTTGGGAATCATAGAGCCTTGCGTGGTAAAATCTTAAAGACCAAGTCGCTATTGGATGACTGACTAGCTGGTTGTACTTGCGATCTTAACTTGGCTGCTATGACTGAAGTGCAGACAGACTTTCTTCTGCATGATGGCTATGATGCCCTCAACTCCAAGCCCTCGGCCCTCTTGAAATTTTGCTTTGTGTTGGGCGGAGCTTTGCGATACGAAAACCTGCATTAACTAAGCTAGCATCAATGGCCGAGGTCATCGTGCCTCCTTCAACCGACAACGATCTTCCACCTCGCTTCTTTGCCGGCCTCGGCCTCTTTTTTTCCTGCAACATTGCGGCTCCTTGGCACATGAGTAGCGGGCCCAGGAAGAACTTAAAGAAGGAGGCTTTTTTTTTCCTTCTGTCCCCATCCTCTCGATGCCCCGTTCTGCATTCTATGTAGGTACTAGCCTTTCGATGTTTGTTTTTTTTTTTGTTTTTTTGTTTTTTTTTTTTTTTGCTTTTTCTTCTTCTCTCTCTTTCTTCTTTTGCAGGGTCTCTGATAGGTAGAATCGTCTCCAATCAACGATATAGTGGGTTTCCATCGCCAACCATCCATGCCCTCGACTGTACATACCCCCACCTTCACTTTAGAGGTGCATTTTTCTTCCTCTTGTTTCTTCCTGTGCCCTCATGGGTTTTTCGTAGGTACTGCAGCTTGGCTAAATGTAGAAAAAGCCTTCCCCACACGGATCCAATGATGCAGTTTCGAGCGTGGTTATGATGAGGTGGTGTTGTTTTGCGTCAGTCAGTGTTAACAGCGAGTGGCAACTTTGAAGGATGAATTCAGCCGAGAGACGAGAAAGGACCATGTCAACTTTTTGGTGAACACTTGTGACGCAGGGCAGGTTCTGCTTGAGCCATTGATGACAGAATGGTATCCGTGTCGATCCAGGACATATCTCGTGTCATACTAAAATCCTGTATAAGCATTAGAACCGATAAAGGTATCCCTGCCAGCCCATATGTGAGGAACATGTTACATTTTGGATAGTAATGACTCCCCTTTATACTGATTGTGAATGACAGCAATCATAATTGGCCACCAGGCATTGTGTATTTTGTCGATAGCAATAACACACCGTCTACTGCATGGCCAAGGGATGCGAATTCACAGTTTTCACACACACTTCCCATTCACAGGCTGCCTGGTGATATCATCAACAATGTCCCCGAGAAACAGGACATAATTTGTTCTCCTGATGGTAGCCAGATCTCTCAATGTGTTAAACATTCCATCGACATTGGTCAGGTCCCGATATTGCTTCCTAACGACAGTCGAGCATTGTCAAGCCCTTCTGTTTCTATCAGTAGCGCTGACAAAACCACCAGTGTAGGTTTAGATATAGGGTAGCACCAGTCACGAGACGTGCATCCAACCCTCCCACATTGTTGGTAAGTGGTATCGTAACTGTTTCCAGAGGCCTATGAACTTTAAGATATGTCTCACTGATGTGCAGCTCACACCGCTACACTTGGAGTCACGCTTGTCACGATTTGAGGGGGCCTAGGTGAATATGTTGCTACAACAGCTTGGTCGATACAGACATATGGAAGTCAAGGCCAGCTGACATGTCAATGCACGCACCAAGCGAGCAGTTGAGCTCGACAATCAAGCGGCCCAGGAGTCAGTGGCCTCAAACGGTCATGCATTGCTTACAGACACTCAGTCGACCTAAGTTGTATTCGGACGCCAAGGTCGAGACACACATAGACTTGTTCAAGATCCGTCCCTGGGAACCCTAGACACATAACTCCTGCACAACACCCTAATGCTCAAAGGCCAAAGCGCTTAAAAGATGAGGGCCGTTCTCCGACATGGCCCATCGAAAAAGGCCATTCTTCTTAGGGCAGACCGAAAAGTGCATAGTTCGCGCGGCAATGAGAAACAAAAGCAACCGTCACGCGAGTGAACATGGTGTTCGTTGCGGTCAAGGGCGCGCGCCAACGGCGATCCAACCCACTGGTCCATGCCCTAAGCGGCACGGCCAAGCCAGATGAAGCTGTTGGTATCGAAGCGAACGAGGGATGATGTTCTGTCAGATTAGTAATGCCATATATCCATGCCGGCATTGCGGTGTGGTGTAATGCCTTCTGTATATGATCGTTTTCTTGGCTCATCTGGCCACATGGTGGTATTATCTGGGAGATATTACAGTATGCACATTTCTTCCACAATGAGAAGATGAGACCGCCGAATCAAAAGATGACCAAAGACCCTGAGAAATCTAGAATATCCAATCCATCCAGGATTCAAGGTGTCATACCATATTAGGACTAGAGTCGAAGGCTCTAACTACAGACTCTCAAGGGACCGTACCGTATCTATCACGATTAGCTCCTAGCTCAGAGTGGATGTATGTTGATCAAGCGGCTGCGTTGACCCCTACTCAACGTGTTCCACAACGCTTCGACCCTGGCTACATTTGATTTGATGGGATGCCTCAGTGTCGGGAATCGCTGTAGAGGCAAAGTGGAAACCATCGAGATGATTCTGACAATGTCGTATCAACGGCTCGAGACATCGTGCCCTGCTTTCCCCTCCTTGTTAACACTAAGCAAGCAAAGACCAAATGCAAACCCAGGCACAAGTGCGTCTCGAAGACCCTGAAATGAAGGGTCGCCAGTTTGATGTCCCTACTTACTTTGTGAAGCAGTCAGTACATGGTGACAAGCAAGCGCCCTAAGGCTGTCACACGTCTTTCAAATGTTGCTGATATAGCATGACTGAACAAGAATGCCGTACCATATAGTTAAGGGCATCCTTCACAACAATAGTGAACTGATGGCTTTCCAACTAAAATATACTGTCTTGGAAAACTTGTAGTACCTACCGCAATTGTTTTAAGGAACAGACATGAAATTGGGGTTGAATCAGTAATTTACTCGATGATAGCTGGGATGAGGGTTCTGACAAACAACCAATTAATTATTCCTGTATCATTTTTTGGTCCCTCGTTCAACACAGGATTCGTTAGCCACGCAATATCGATTTTTTGAAAGGTGCCAATCTTCAGAGTACATGTTTCGTCTCATTGCTCCAAGCCACGGGACTCACATGGCAACCCGGCCAAGATGAGATGGTTCAAATTGACTGACCAGCTTGCTAATTTCCTGGGGGAACGGCGCTACGTATTAGGTCGTCTGCGTTGCAGCAACTGCAGCCCTGGTCAGTGGACCCAAATCTCCCAGACCAGGGCTTGGGGAGCTCGGGTCGTGGTATTGGCCGAGGACAACAGCGGTGAACAGCACATACGTCTCTATTCACCACGCACCCACTCTAGTGCAGCTGTCGAACAAGTTGTCGATGTGCTGGTAGGCTAGACGGCGTGGCAGAAAGGGGTTTGTGGCCTAGATGCGTGCACCACGCTTGATTAACACGGCGTCAATGGTGGACCTGAGGCATTTCCCTCCGCATTCCTAGGCTAGATTGTCCATTTGGCCCAAACAAAGCTCGATACACGGTTTTGGTGTGCTATCAAGGAGACGCAGAAGAGTGGTTGGTAGTTGAAAGTGAATGCGGTTATATGTGCAGTACTGTACACGTGGAGACAGGTACCAAGTCCCCATCCATATGATTGATTCGCAAGTCGAAGTGCTGAGCTGCTAATAGTAAAGTACTAGATTGTGATTGGGAGGTTTGTGCCTTCAAAAGTCGAAATTTGGCCAAGGCCGAACGGGAAACGGATCGAATGCTGGCAGTATGACCAGCACGGCACTACACCCAAACCCGTTACACGATGGCTTAAATTTGGAGCTTTCAAGATCGGCTATGCTCAAAAGGCTGGTGTGGAAAAAAAAAAAAAAAAAAAGAAGGCCTTGGCCCACTGACAAGCTGGATAGCTCTTGACTTGCATGTTAGTGGCTCCGAGAACAGTGAGTTCTTGTGATCGACGGTAAATGGAATCCCTGCAGGTAGCGGTATTTTCGTACCTGGGCTCCGGGGCTATTCTCTTGGGGAGGTCATGGAGTAATACGGCGAGAGTATTTGTGAAGTGAGTCAAATGGTTTCTGGAAGCACACAACAGGAGAGCAGAGGGAGTGGGCCATCCCGAACTTGTTGCATGAGTCGGCCAACCAGATGTCAAGTATAGGCAGCATGAATAAGTTGATAATCACACTCAAGCATGATCGAGGCGTACAACGAAACAAGACGTTTCATGCTCTGCCACTATTTTTCTTGTTATTAACAAGTTGTTTTTGTTTTTGTTGTTGTTGTCACTATTTCCCGTTGCTTCTGTTGATCCATAACAATGTCATCTCGTTACATTCTAATTTGAACAAAGTAATAAAACACGGGGCCCGAGGCGTCTCATATCAAGTACCGAGCAAGATAAGGCACAATACTTGGGCAATGCGGATGGTAATTACTGCGCCTTGTGGAAAGCAAACATGCAATGTATACCGCGGCCTAAATGTTAGTCTAGACCATGTGTGAGAGCAAAGTCAGAGGCGGCCAAATTTGGACTTGATCGGCACGACAAAGGGATGATGAAGCTGGTGATGACGATAGACGGCAAGGGCTTCGTTCAAGGAGAGACGTTGACGGATGAGGGAAAGGGCATGCAATATCAATCAGTAGTAGCCACGCAGAAATTTCTGGTGCTTCTTAGGTTCCTGGGTCTTCTCCTGCTGCGAGTGACGGTTTGAGCCACCAGCATAAGGAGCAGGAGCTAGAGTAGAGAAGGACACGGGAGTATGGAAGTGCAAGCTGGTAGCGACTTTCATGCTAGTGACGTCTCCAATGCAATCCAACCACCCCAAGAGTGGCAAGTGCACCTCAAGCCTAAGTAGCCTAACCTAGGTTTGGAGTAACCAGCCACTAACCTGTACTGCCTGCGACCCCTTGGTTCTTCACCTTTTGATGGTAGGTAGCTCAAGACAATCCTGGCTCGAGTGTGTCGCAAAATCGGTTCACAAGCTGCTGATGCTCTGAAAATCCAAGCCTAGGAGAAAATGAGAACTATGAGACTGAACATGAGCCCCTGAAACTAATTTCAATGTAGAATGGAGAAAGGTAGCGACTGCGCAAGAACGTTGCCTGTAGTATGCTGCTATCTTTGGATTATTCTCCAGCTTCCATCAACCAGAACGGGCTAGGTGATAGCTCAACAAATATCTTTTTTTTTTCTCCCCTTCCCTTCTCTTCTCATTTATCGTTGTCAGTGACAAGGACCCGTCAACCCGTCACAGCAATAGTGGAGGACCTCGCCTCTCTCCGAGAGATGGCCCCCGATGGCTCGGATCAGGTGAAAGGGCTTACTGTACACTACGACTCGCCATGCCAGAAATAGCGTCCACTGCCACCTCGGAGTCCACGCCAGCCCAGTAGGAAGGTAGGAAGGGGATAGTGCTTGTAAAGAGGGGTGCAGGCGAAAAACACGAAATCCTCCTGGGAGACAAAACAGTGTGTACCATATACAAGACGTTCATATGGAGTATTAAGAAAAAGGCATTCTCTCGACATTTTCTATTATCAGGTATTGTGTGTATGATTCACAACTGATTCTTCAAGTGATACACACAATGGCTTCATACCACGCACGTAGTTCAGAGGTATCGTATTTCATTCATCATCTGCCTTGTTGTCTTGTTTTTCGATGAGATGCATTAAATGTAAGGCGGCGTGATTGTGCACGTTTCCATGCCCTCTGCAGTATGTCATGTATGTACCTGGACATGCTTGAAACGCATCACGATACTCTAAGAGTGGCAGCAGAGATTGTTGATTGTGCGTGAAGTACTCTCGTCATCATGGCAAGATACTGTACAGCGAGCATCCTATCCAAATCAGGGCACACAGATCATAACGTCGGTCTTCTCATCCTCTTCATCGAACTGTGTGTATGATACCCTGGAACAGCCACTGAACCGACATTGGCTGACAAGGCTCTGTGGACCTCCCTCTCTCGTTCGAAGCGGCGCTAGGGTGACCAAGTCGAACATGGAACTCAAGGAAGCGTGGAACCACTGAGACGGACGACTAGGCATGCTAGGCATGTACCTGGCTACCTTTTGAGGATGATGAACCCTTCCTGCACCGAAGACTCCGAATTTCCGGCCTAATTATTCCATTCTTCTTCAACTTTCAGCACATGCATGCAGGAAAAATAGTCTTTTGCCACGGTTTTCATCTTGTCTTTTGCCTTGGGCAAACTCCCGCAAAACAAAAAAAAAAAAAAGCCACTTCCATGTGTAGGTAAGCAAACTTTTGGAGACCGATTGTGACCAGCTGATTTGATGGCAGAATGAATGACTGACTGACTGGCTTTTTCATGGAGGCAGGTAATACATATTTGGTACAATCTTGCTGGCTGTACTGTACATGTACGCGGCTAGGTAATAGGTAGGTGAAGCAGGTTGACGCACGACCACGGTGGAAGTGGTAATGACCTGTGGGCTCAAGACAAATAGCCTTCTGGTTGGCCAGTTTGGCCTTTGATGAAAGAAGAAGCTCCACTCATGGTTCTACTGGGTTTCTCACGCACCCATCCACCCATGTCCCTGTCCCGTCTCCGTTCGAGGAGTGTGCCACTTTTAGTCTCCTTTGACTGGGGCTCCCTTGAAATTCCAACCGTCATTCGCTACCCGTGTCAGGCTGTCAATACAGACTTTTCTTTCCCTGTAGTTAGATGAAGAAGCATGTATCTCTAAGCGACTCATATCTGCTCAAGAACACTTGAGGTCTTGATCAACCATCTCAGGCTTATTCTAAAGCAAAAAGTAAACTGCCCGCAGAGGCTATAGAGTCTTGCTTCCCGGTCTTAAAGTCTCCCATACTGGATTTTTCTCGACGAGACTTTATTCGCTGATGACTCGATTGGCCCGGTTTTACTTTCTTCTGCTCCACATCCGCCGCCATCACTTGTCGCTCCGTGCGCGGTGAGGTGAGGTGCATCGCCTGGGGCTGCTGATGTAGGCTAGGTCCATAGTAGGGTAGGGTCGGGGGTCCCAGGGATCCATCCACCCATTTCGAGTTCTCAAATGACTCCTCATCAAGGAAGAAAAAACTGGCTGGATGGGATTGGACTGGACTAGGGCCTGGGGACCTGGCAACTGTCGGGCACTGCTACGCTGCACGTTGACGCTGGGCTTGTCTTGGCTACGTACCGCAGCCGTTACCACTACGACCATTTTTGGTATTGGAGTAGGAGATGGTCGGCGTACTCGTACTCACATCCTCACTTATTTTACGGTACAGAGTACATCGCTCCAGGCTACTATCCATTAATTCACGCTCGCTGCAACAGTGGAGGAACGAACACCCGACCCAACTGACCAGGACCTCAAGTCCGCCACGCCCACCTCCACACTAAACTGCCCGCACACTTGCTGCACATTCTCTGCACCCGCTCTGCCTACTGCGCGCATTGGACCAGTCCAGTCCAGCACTGCATCATCCCCCATCCCATCCCCCCCCCCACCCCCCATCTGTCCCTCCAACCAACCTATTCTACTCAATACCCTTCCGTCTTCCTGCTTCACGCT